>JAPTHN010000001.1:26159747-26670385 GCA_026936325.1 Platynereis dumerilii | reverse complement strand
GCTTGCTGTAGCATTGTAGAAGGATTGCAGAATAAAATTCTTTGCAATGCCAGATTTGAAGCAACTTGCTGTACATCTCCCGCTGTAAAATATACATTTTTGAGGGCATATAATGTGTATTGCCAAAGGTATTTTTCAATGGCCATCTATAAGTCAACCATCAAACAGCTTGGAGCTGCTGCAGAAGGAACTATAAAGCTGAGGTGGAGCTGAACTCTGCACTTGGAGTCTTGTAAAACTTCCACCTCAGCTTGTAACTTTCCAGCCAATAACTATTAAATTCTGGCTGATTTACCAGCAGCTTTTGTCATGTCCTGACACAATGGCACTTTGCCTTTGAAGCCAGATGTGCCATATTGATTTTTGCCATCAACTTCAGTTCTGCACTGGTTGATGTAATGTCCCTGGGTCCCTGTAATATGAAAGGCCACATAATCTATATAACTGGACGAAAGGCGTGCTTTTTCTTTTCTACGTTTTATTTAGTTTAAGAAATTCATATTCGAATACCAGTATTATACCATTATTATCGCTGTTAAGTTATATTTCTGTTGATTTTATTTGAAGTTTTGATATTGCGAAAGTAAATATTTGCAAAACGACAGAAGAAAATAATTTTGATTTACGTCGAAACTTTATCAAGCAAAATTTTCAGTATTTGAAGTATTTATCTAAGATTTATTCTGCATCTATAGTCTGAATATTAATTTTTTTGGATGAGTCTCATGTTTTTTGGCCGAGTACCATTCTGATGAGGTTTTTTGGGTTTATGTTTGTCAGGAGCACGCAATGTTTCTTCGGGGAGAGGAGGACAAGTTGATGTACCACGGTTACCGTTCCGATCTCGATTCCCACCACCATACGGCAAGTGTTGTTCTATTTGAATTATTGTTTGTCACATTCTCAGCACACTAACACTACTAACTCCGCCTGAAAGGCCTGTGAAGGGCCTAAAAGAAAGTCCCAAAAGGCCTGAATGCATCCTCAAGGGCTTATATGGGGCTGTTTTGGCTTTTTCGGTGTCACTTTGGGCCATTTATTCACCTTTTGGGCCTTGAAGTCAAAATAGGCCATCGACACTGGGCCCTCACTGCCAAAACATTCACAATTTGACAGTATTTATATCATGACGATTGCACTGTATCTAAAACACACTTGCCTCTTGTCTTTGAATTCTAATGCACGATACATAATTAGCCCCTGCTTTGCCAAATTGCCATTGGTTTATGTGAAGAAATCCTGATGTTATATACTGGGGCTTTAATTAAGGAACAAAATATAATTTGGGAATTCTGAAGTGGTGGGAATCTTACAAATTATTATTAGAACAGAGAAAGAAATGTGGGAATTCAAAGGGAGAATGGCCAAAAAATGAGTGGTCTGGCTGAAGACAGAAAACAAGCTACACACACTGAACCTACAGTGACAGACCATGAACCACTCCCATGAAAAGTAACCAGTCCACACACAGATACTTCCTGATAACACAGAGCTAGATACACTTCATTTGGGAAAGAAACTGTGAGGAACAATGGTGCTGGGACTCATAGAATGACTCCTGCTGCTAGCTGGAGCAATAGAATAGCTCCTAGAGAGACTCCTTGGGTGACTCCTGGAGTAACTATTTAAGTGACTGCAGGAGTCTGGGGGACTGGGCAGGGCCCAAAGACAGGGTTTGCCCCTGGCCCCCTGTGGGGTAGCTCGAGGCTAGGTGTCTGAGAACAGGTCTTGACAAGTGACATCTGGCAATGACACAGACCAATGCCTCTCAGCTTTCTGACCCAGCCCTCTTTCCCATATCCACTGACAGTTGTTAGCCCTCTTCTAAAATATAAGCAAACTCTGTTGGGTGCACAATATGCCCTCCATATCGTGTAGTTGGGGTTTTACAAGTCACATGATACTTCTGATAGGTTATGGGTAGATTTGGTGAAGGGTATAGCACCTCTCACTCTGTGACTGGAGCCCACAGTCTTAGTAAGACCCCAGAATATGGTTGACTGAGTCAGAGATCTTAGAGTTTTGTAGTTTTCCAATTTACCAGTTCTTTTAGGCATTTAACCAATGATTCCTTATTGCAAGTAGATGCTTCATATCTGTAGTTATTGGGGTCTGAGAATTCATGATTGATAACTAACCCTCAACATAAGCCACCACCCATACAGATGGCCCTCCCATCCCATTGTAAGCCTGAGGCTTATTGAAAAGTTCTGCTTGCCAAATGATGCTTTGGTGCAGCAACACCTTTTGACATCACCAATCTAAATGGTAGCCAGTCATGATAATATTACCTTAGGAGAATATCTAGAGGCTTCAAAACAGTGGGTTTAAAGGCACAGACTATCTTGCCCAGACTGGAAAAAAAAAAAAAAAAAACTTTGGCTAAAAGCCAAAATCACCTCTGAAAGCAATGATTGGTCATAACAGAACTTCACACAAAGCTAACACATAATAATACACTGCTATAGCATGACATGCTGCTTTTATTAATGCTTTTACAAATGCTTTGTTTTACCCTTTGTCTTCCTCCATCTGCACTGCATATTGTCTTGTGATTAATGTGATGCTTGTGACCTGTGACTTTTGTAAAAATTTTATCTTGCTTTTGTGATATTGTAATGCTAACACCCTTTTGCTTTTGTTATCTAATTTTTAACGTTAAATAAATGATATGTGTAAATAATGTGAATAATCACATACCTAAGATAATATGAGTAAACTGATTAACTTTTTATATGCAAAAAAATATTGTAATTATTGTTATAATGTAAATTGGGTCAACATTTGAAACCAAAAGGCATTAGCATAGGAAAGTAACATCCTTAGTAACTGTTGGTGTCATTTCTTAGGAGTTTTGATCAGTATTTTAATTGTCCTTTCCTCTTCTCTTTTACAGATGAACTCCTTCGACAGCCCAGAGAGTATGAACGGTGGCTACACAGGCATGTCGGACAACCAGACCCCTCCAGGCTCAATGTACTTGGACGACTACAGCCAACCTCCCAACTCAGTCTCATCTAGTGAACTACCCCCCACCCCCTCAGAACTGTCCAGTCCAATGAGCCAATAGCAACCAATGGAATTGTAGCTTGTAGAATGACTTGACAAATTCAGCTCAATTATGATACAATCTGGTGATGTCATCAGTGATTGTATCAAAGATGATGTCATCCATGGTTGTGTCACGAATCTTCAGCAGCTACCGGAAGGATGGATACAATAGGACAGTGTATACGAGCGTTCGTTTTATTCTATGGATCTCAAATCAATTCAAGACTATTTCACAGACTATTTCAATGTCATTTACTGTTCAAATTTGAATTTGAATTTAGAAGCTGTTCAATTCAACAATTGAAAAGTAATGACACACAACTCTGGGCTCAACTTCTTGCCGATCTGTTAAAGATCAAGATTGATATCGATTGATTAACTTTCGATCATTTGTCAATCATAACAATAAGACATTTTATGTGCACCATGACTGTTCTGACGTTACGAATGACGTCAACGAGACGTCAACAACACGTCACCAGCGTGTAGACAATCGCCATGACGCCTTTAATGTAAAATTCACTGTTATCCACTGCACATGCGCATGCAGTTAAAGACTTGCTTGCTTCCGGTTGGGCACATCCGGTTGCACAAAACAGTCATCTGGATCTTAAAATGATCATAACTGATCATCTGGATCATCTAGGAGGATCAGAATTGGATCAAAATAAGATCAAAATGATCGGAACTGTCTCATGTTTTCATGACTTACATGGTTAGCACTGGTGCTGCCAAAAATGTCAAACTATAGAATTTTAAACATAAATCGATGTTTACTTGAAACTTTTCATGTTCAAATGTACAAACTGACTTCAAAATGACTGGAAAACACTATGTAACTATGTCCGTCTCATTTTAGACCTGTTGTTGATATATTTATTCGTAACTTATTTGACTTTTGTGTAAATAAGAAGGTTAACATAGCAAAATGCAATTGTACATTATTAGGTTACATTAATTTACACACTGTGTTCGGGTTTATAAGTAAAGAAAATATTAAAGTCACAAATTTATCAGTTATATTCATTTTACATTATGAAATCTATGGAAAAATATAATGTTAACCTCTATCTATATATGACAAAGTGTGCTCAATCTATGTTTTATGTTTTTGTTATTTTGTCATTAGAAAAAAAAGTGCTAACTTATTGCAAAGTGGATATTTATGAAATTTAGGAATTTATGTAAATACATTACATAATTTAGCCCTATATTTTGAATTGTTGGGAATAGAGACACAAAGATAAATTATTATAAGAAGTCTTTAAGAAATTTGATGTGTTCAATTTTATACAAATTTCGTTCATAAGAATCTCATCATCATCATCATCATGCTGTTCATAGTTAGTTTTCATCAATTCATGGTTTGTTAACCATGTCTAGTTTTTTAATGTGTTGTTTCGTATATTTAAAGAAATTTTCCCTCGGGCTACGACCGATCGAGTTTTACATGTGTTCCCGTGGACTACTCTGCCGGTCATTTAATAAAAATTTCAAATATCGAATATATCTTGTTTGTTAAATTAATTGTAGTATCAATCCACACCTCACCAGAAAAAAATAACTTCTGATATATATGCCTATTATATTTTTAAAAAATTCACACGAGTCTCTTTGAAAATGCAATTTGAAGAGGTGTAGTGTATTTTGCTTATGTGTAGGCCTATTAAAAAAAATGTTAGAGCTCTTCGCAGTCCAAAATTTTGAAAATTTTGGAAATGGCTGCTACTGAATTGATGTGATTTGCAGGATTTTATGTGTTAATTTTGAATGCTGTACTTGAAGTTAGCTGCAATTTTATTAAAAGGCAGTGGAAGTCAGTCCTGGCCTTATCACTGAGCATTCAGGGGGTACCAATATACCCGGATACAGCAATTACATGGAATTCTTAATTACCTATTCTCTGATTGGATACCTGGGTATTGACCAATCATCTGGCTTTGATTGCTGCCATATTTCTAGTGCAGTAGTCAATATACCATAACTTTGTTAATAATGATCCGATTTTAATGAAAATTTCAGGATTTATGTTTAGTGACATATCATACATTTTTTCTTAAATAAACATTATTATATGCATTATTAAAAGTTTTTGGATTTTTTAGGAAAGGGGATTGCTGCTAATGAAGGGTAATTAAACTGTAATTAGGGTTTCTAATTTCAATGTAATTCGGAATTCCTTTGAAGTTGACAGTCCTAATGACCCTCCAGCTCGAAGGTTTCCTAACCAATCAGCTCACAGCAGCTCATATTCAATTTTTAGCTCAGATTTGTATTAAAATGCTATTTTTATGGTCTTAAAATGGCCTGATTTGCTCAAAACTGCAGATATGTATCCCTTCGTTACGAAATATCATGTGGTTGAAAAATAGACTTGTTTCATGCAGTATTATTGCTGGTATTGATGATTTTAACTGAGGAAAATGGGAGATGTTGACTGTTTGAGTGCCAGAATCAGAATGAAGGCTACCTGGACTGGCTCCTTTTATAGGTCCATGTCCTCCTTTAAGAGTAGCTGCAATTTGGCCAGGCTTAATACATGCACTGGTCAGTTGAGTACATTTCTTAATGGATTTTATGAGGTTAAGCAATTAGCACCACAAAACTGAATAATACATTATTGGGAATACCTAAACAAAAGTACATTGTCATTTAAGCTAATTTAGGTCTCAATTTGGTCACCACTTCTGGAAAATCACTAATTGCCAGTCTTTATTTGCCCTGACTTATACCAGGTAAATCAATGCAGGTTTCTCAGTGCGCTTTTTTTTCCGATATCTGGATCCCGATTTCATGTCCAGTTTTGTTTTTGGACGTTGCTAAACCTAATTATTTGAGGTGTTATAATTAATTCACAATTGGTCGCCGCAAATTCTGTTTCATCACCTACATAAGTGACCGCAACTGGACAGGGCTGCATGCGAATTTGCGCTCATTCATAAAATCTGTCACCGAGGCAGACATGTATGTCGGCTAATAAGACCTAGTTAATTAATTTACTAGGGTGTGTAACTAATAATATATGCGCGGTCAAGGTATTTTCTTTGTGAATTGGCCTTTATCTTAAAAAAACCAAAGTGACTCAACATTCATTTGATATGTTATAGCAAAATGCCTTACCAAAAAAAAGTATTTTGTCATCATGCAGCTTCAAGTCAAATTAAAAATTTGAGAACAATAAAAAAATAAGTAAAAATGGAAAACTTCATTGCTTTTTTGGCTTCCGTCAAATCTTTCACAAAACCAAAATATTTATTTGGGCCTAGCAAAAAAAAACTTAAAAAAAAAAAACTAAGACATTTTTGTAAAAAAAAAAATCAAGGTCACTGCTATCTGCCAGTGAGTCTGGTGGTTCCCTCAGAGTTCCGTCTCTGGAGTCAGTTTCTAAAGAAACCCTGTTTTGTTTCTAACCGTTTTGGAAACTCCCCCAACTCCTCAGTTGAATGGCTATTGTCATTTACCTCGCCAGTGAGTCTCGAATGCAAAAATGTTAGTCTCTTGAACTCTTTTGCTCCTACTAAGAGACATAGTTGTAAATTACTGGATAAAAGAGTCCTAAAAAGGTCCCAGTAAAAGTCATACCCAAAAAGCACACCTTAATTGTGCTCGAGATAATTAAAGGGGAGCTCAAACTTAAATGATACCCTTTTAAGTTTCCCTTAATTAGGAGTCATTTAAATTTCACACTTATGAAAGTAGTTTTAGGGTTTTTAAAGGCTGAAAGTACTGCCAAATGACATTAAAATGTGAAACAATAGTCAAACCAACTTTGAAATTGAAAACAATGACCTTGTGCTATGTGTGGTTATAGTGATACTGTGGGAGAATTTTGATTTAATTAGCTCCGTGCTTGTGGCTGCCATGTGACTAGGGCATTTCGTCCAATTATATGATGAACCAAGTGGTTTAATTTTTCTGTCGAATGAAATAATTAAATTGCTATTTTCTGATTTTCCATATTTCATTATCATAACTAATTTAAATCCGATAAACAGCATAGGCCTATATGTTTGAAAATGTTTGCTTACCTCGGTAAAGACCTACACAATATAAAGAAGCACAATTATTTACTTCAACTTTTATTTTGTTTATTTCAAAGTACTTATACAGTTAGTCAATTTGTCGAATATTTATTTTTGAGAAATGATTATGATATTCCCACCAACTCGTCAGAAGATACTCATATTTTCACTAAAACAAGTATATCCCTGCATATATTTACGGTCACTGTCAAACTCAGTGCAGAAAGGTAGAACAATATTCAATAAAGTTAGAAGACAATAGTTTTATTGTGAGCAAAGTTATTGCAGAAAAGTTATGTTATATTTATGACCAAGTTACACTTTTTTTCTTGATTTGAGATCTCTATTTATTCTTGGACAACAACATGGGTATCTAGATATTAGAAGTTTGTGGTTTTCATTTATAAGGCAATCTGTGGTTTCTCAAGTTATGTGTAGTTGTGTGGTTAGACTTTATTGTACTTCATACACATTTTGGGACATGTTTTTGAAAAGTTTTGGAAAACAACCTGGGCAGCGGTGATTCATACAAAGTTTGGCCGTCAGAAATTGTAAAGAAAATGAATTTTAGAGTAATAACTGAGACTCTTTGTAAGTTTGGGAACCTTAAATATGTCTTATAAATACTATCAATTCTTTGATATTTTCTTAAAGGGCATTACTGAAAAACAGCATCATTACTTTGCTGAGTGATCAACCCTTTTAAAATATTTTCATAAATAAATAAATAAAAATAAAAATCAATTTACCAATAGTTTCACTTGATCATGAGCCTCGGATATTCTTAAAGTTTAAGATTTTTTCAATGCAGAGAAGCTGAAGCCAGAAATAACATACAGCAGTTTTCGAGCAGGCTTGGTCAGTTCACTGAGAAGACCCTACAGATCATAAACTTCGATGGCCCAGACTAAGGCTATCAAGCAATTGACCAACTATTAAAATCACATTAAAATATCAGTCAAGATACTGCAACTGGTTGACCTTGGAGAGATTTCTTTGTTTTTAGGTTGCAAATGGTAAACTTTTAAGGTCAGCAGAGTAGTTTATGGGTCTACCCAGATGACAGGGTGGACATTAGCACACTTTCAGTCTCAGTGATCTCCCCAGTGAACTGACCAAGCCTGCTCGATAACTGCTGTAACATGAAAACTAAAATGTATGGGCCAACTTACCTATCGTAAACTGCGAGGTATGCCCACATTTTTGGTGCCCTATGGGCCCATTTGATGCATATAGATCTGCTGATGCCGATTTGAGGCCGATGTAAAAGTAAACATGTATGAAACTGCGATGCCTCTGGATTCTGGAAGTCAGGGATGCCTATATATATATGCATGGCAGATGAGGAGGCATCATGTTCACACAGAAATTTGGGAGGCTTATGTGGTCACATGAGACAGATATATGATTGTAGCTATGTGTTGGAACAGGAGGAATGTGAACAGCAGGAAATATCTGATCTGGAGGCCTATGCATAGTATACAACAGGCTCTTGAATGTGAGAGGCCCGTGTATCGTTGACATGGGAGGCCAGCCTGGTGTGGACAGGGTAACTGAACATAAGACCAGGATAAACATTGGGTTGCATTCAAGTCCTATGGGGTAAAGAAAAGGCTGTGCAAAAGCACATAGCAAAAGGCAGAGGAAAAGTAAAGGGAAGGGGAGGTAGCTTGGGTCGGAGGAGAGATTTCAAAGCAACTCAGACGTTTATTTAACAAGGGATTAGAGCTTCATTGATAGTTGGGAAAGAGGACTCCCCCAGTTTTGTAGTAGGCAGAACAAGGCTTACCTGAGATATCTTATTTCTTTAAACTAACACTGGAGACGAATCTTATAATGAGTTCACACCGTCCTGCAAATAGTCATCAAATGCCGTCCAGATCCCTTCTAAATTTATCATAGGCCACCCCAGTTTCCATTTCAATTTGAAGTATGTTTTATTTTCATTCCATCTATATGTATACAGATATTTTACTGCATTTTTGGTCAATTTTTTCTCTCTCTTCTCAGACTTTTTGTAGCTTTTTTATGACTTTTTTTTCATCACGAACTCCCAATAGCTTTGATATAACTATGGATATATACCAGGGATGAAGTGAATTTTCCTAGTTGTATTTTCCCATATCAAATGATATAGCAGGGTCAGCAAGAGCACAGACTGTGACTATGTCCCTCTCTGACATCCCTCTCCTGACAAAACACTTTCTAAGAAGATTTTCATCCTCTTGAAAAGCCCTCTATTGAATAGATTCAGTTTCGGCAAGATCCTTTGCATTCTCAACAGCCTTTGTTGTCACATTTGGAGTTAGCAGCAATGTGCTAGTATGCCTTGTAGGATGGTACTGGGGGGAAGGGGGGTTATTAGGAAGGGGGCGGGGGGGGGGGTTTAGAGCCCTCCACCAATGGCACCGTTGCTGTTACTGTCCATGCTATTGGGCCAGTTGTATGGTACATATTTGTTGAACAATTGTAAAATTCCTAAACAATTTATCAACAAGGAAAGTGGTCATCTTCATACAAGACAAATGGGAAAGAGAATATTGAAACTGTCCACTATATGGCACCTAAGTTCAGTTGAAGTTAAGCTTTAGTAATTTGCTGCAGCAAAAAAAAATTGAAACAGTGTGTTGGTATTCCTTGCAGGATGGTACTGTGAATGAAGAAAGGGGCGCTGCTGAAAAAAAATTTAATAAAAATATATTGGGAGAATTTATGACAAGTGTAAAATCATGTGATTGCAAGCAAATCCGAAATTGGTGCAAATTTACAGTTTGTAGATTTTATATCAACTCAAAGTGAAAATGGAAGTGTAATTTTATACCCGTTTCTGTGCACAATTGTTCTAGTCGTCCCATTTCTTAATGGAAGATAGTGTAGAATAGTTCTTTATTATAATTAATTGGTGATATGAAATTTACAACAAATTTATGAAATAAAATAAAACATGTTTTTTATCATCATTATATTGCTGGTGATCTGAATTAGACAATCTTAATTGTGCAATGAATTATTGCAAATTTTGAAGAAAAAACAGATGCATGGCAGCAGCAAATAGGGAGTCCCATGGAACTCTATGCTTAATAGGTCCACAATGGATTTTGGTCTGCCTTGGTGAAATCCTTTGCCCTGAGCTATGCTAGAATCTAATGTGCCCAGTCAATAATGCTTAGAAAATACACCCAGGGCACCTATGCCCTCTTAAAACACCCACCGTATGCTAAGCTCCCAACACAGCTTTGGGCTAGTTGGGTTGGTCTGGACAAGGGGGGGGGGTTGTAGGTTTGGAGATGGGGGGGGGGTATAATTTTCTGGGGGGGGGAGTTTGTGCTCAGCCCAGTACAGAATCTTCCAGTGTAGCGTCGATATAACTGATATTTTGCAAAATTCCTACCTCTTTAATTAACTGATTATATGATATGAAAAATTATCTTTCAATTGTTTTAGAATCTCAGAAGTAACAACCATGCATGTTGGCTTTTGTAGCTCCTAAGTTCCTTCCAGCTTACAATTATTAAGTGAACAGACAAATTTCAAGTCAGTATACCAATAATTGCACAAAATGTTATACTTTTAAGAACGAAAAATAAACATGAAATTGTATCTTTCAAGGTAAACAACCAATGTCAAGTTAGCATGAGGATGTTATGATTTTGGATACACAAATTTTGTCATTTCTTAACTATTTAACAAACGGAAGTGGATGTCAAAGCACTCGTAAAGTCTAAAAATTCAAGTGAAGTTAAATAAAGTTACAAAAAGTTACAATATATCTGTCATGGAAGTTCGACTTTCTTTAAATAAAGTTCCACTTCATGTATATTTCTCACTTCCTTGAAAATAAGGAGTTTGGCCTAAGTTACTGACCTGACCTCAAACTTTAGAAGTTTTACAAGCTTTACTGACCTCATGAGTAGAGTGACGTCATCTTAACTACTTCACAACCACCTGTGATAACTCAACTTTAAAGAACATTTCAAAAATTCGAAGGTTGTGGTTTAGACAATCAGGAAAGCCACTGGACCAAAAGGAAGTAAACAGCAATGGAAACCACAATAAATAATCAGGAAGGCTGGCCTTGCAAGAAAACTATATTTCAAACCAATAAAAACAACCTACTACAGGCCTTTGTGTTTGGATCTGCACACAGGAACTAAAGTGATTTTTTTTTATAGCTCATCTTCATAAAATTCTGAAAAACATCTATTGTCTGTAATTTTGTCCAAAGTGCAAGCATTGATTTTCTGGTATTTGGACTTGAAATGTGACCTACCAACATTAATGGGCCTCAGCCATCGGTGAGCTGAGCCCTTTATGTGGTTGATGATAACCTACTCTGAATATATACCATCAGCAACCCAGTCGTACATTTTGACAACTTTTTCTTCACTGTTACTTTTCTTGATAATTAGCTTTACAGTTTCCACATACAGCTGCATGCCTAAATTAAATATTCTTCATCTTTTCCTCCCATGGTTCTTTTTTTCTTCTTCTTTTTTATTTGGAGGCTCCACATTATTGTCAATTAGGTCTTAATTTTGGGGGATTTCTTTTGATCCTGGTTCGATTTGCATGGGCTGTGGGAAGGAGGGTCTCTTTTTCACATATTTTTGTTGCCCACAAGCTACATGACAAAACAGGCCACCTTGGAGATCCTGCCCTTGTGGTATATAAAGGTTAATTGGCCTGTTCAAGCTGCAGTCTTTCTCCATATACTTGCTTTTGCTTGCCAAAATGCTTTAGAAGAATGGCTCAGAAGAATGCATATGCTCAGAAAGAGTCCATAGGAAAAATCTGGCTGGTCTGTACAGCATGTATAGTAAAAAGAAGTTAAACTTTAAGAAATTCTTAAACTTGGACCCTCTAACTTTTTTTTCTCCTTTTTTATATTCAACTAGTTGTTAGCTGCATTTCTTTGTACATTCTTATAGTTCGAATTCTGAAGAGAACTGCTCACATTGGCTTGTGTACAACAGAACAAGATTCCTTGTAAATTTCAAGAGGTTTAACAAGCTACCAACTACTGGTTAGGACTACTTGTTAGCACCTCTTGTAGAAATGTAACATAAAGGATTTTTGCTAAATATGCTTGCTGCGGTGCACAGTCATGCAAAATTCTAGCACAAGCACCACTGCAAAAACTCACTTGAATTCAATAAATGCATATTCAATTATTCATCCATAAGCAACCCTACTATAAAATGAAATAATTACATAAAGTAAAGTTGGAATTATACAAAAGTAGTAAGATCTATCTTTGTCCATTCCATAGCACAAATAAATTGAAAGGTTTTATATAAATACGATTTCGATTTAAACCTTTGGTCCATTTCAGCACCTCTGAAAGAGTCAAACAGATAGAAAACATCAGAGGATTTTTGGCCAGTAATTAAGTGAGAATCCTTTGATTACCCCATATCTACCTTTTTCTACAATTGGCGAATAAATTGCAGAAAGGAGAAAATGTCCTGTTACGTAACGGGGCTCGTGGAGGTGTGGGGATGCTAAAAGCTTTTCAAACTCGTGCCCGAAGCGATGTGATGTGCTTTTTTGGGGTAAATTTACCTTCTGTAGTTCAAACATCAAGAGAACCCAGAGATCTTTCTCATTGTTGATAGATTCTAATCAGGCGAGTGATCAAGATAACGTAACGTTGACATAGATAGACACTAAAGGGAGACACACTTTGGGGGGACATCTGAGAGCCACTTGGGGACATTGTCAGTGGCGGATTTAGGGTAAACCCGAAGCAAAAGTACTCTTTAATTTCAAGGAATCGTGAGAGTAAGCTTATTCCTCAACAATTAGAAAATATATATTATATATATTGGAAATTAATATGGTTGTCAGTCGTTCATTAAAATCCTCTTGATTTTCATGCAAATAATTTTACCACGAGAAGACTAAAATTTTTGGATATCCATTGATTACATTCTCTAGAAAGAAACTAAAATCTCGAGCTCAACCCCCCCCCCCTTGATCCTGAAGCCATCACATCTGGATCTGCCACTGCTAAGGCTCCCTCACAGTACATAAAGGCGCGAAAAAGTCCAGAAAATGTCCCTGAAATTTTCAAAGAGACCGCCCCCAGCCCTGTAACTCTTATAAGTCTTCTATTTAGGGAACCCTGTCCTTTTTGAAGGTGTAAGGCCTTTCTAAACAGACCTACTCCAAATGGATTCCCCAGCTCAAATGGACATGCTTGCCCAAACCAGTCTAGACTGGAGGCGTCTGCCTTATCAATGTGGAATCAGAAGAAGTAGTCCGTCCCAGCCTTCCCGCCAATTGTGATTCTCAGTGATTCAGCAGACGATTATTTAATGTCTGTGTTCTTGCGCATCCAACTGTATGCTAAATATAATATAGGCTCAAGCTCATGAATTGAGAAAGTTTAATAAGAAAAAGAAAGAACTGCCTTCCAAGACGTCACAACAATATACCTGTTAGCTCCTGTTTGTCATCAGTTTATTTTGCGAATACATTTTCTTTCTGTGTCTTTTCGAGACCTTATCAAGTCATAGGAAGAATGAAAGAAGTTATAAATCCACATGCCAAATGATTTTTGCTGTATGATATGCCTATTCCCACATTCTTATGCTGAGAACAATTTAATGAAAATGCGAATTTTTTGATAATGAAATAGGACCAAAAATATAAACATTGAATCTTTTTTACAATAGCTAATTTGGCTTTTTACAAGTTTGATTTCATTCTCTCTGCGCAGTGTAAATATTTTTCTTATTTTTGTTCTAAAAAAGTTTTTACAAAGATGCTCATCTAAATGCTCTGTGTTGAGAACTATGGATGTTTTCAATATTATTCGCCATTCCAAAGTTCCTAACAGCTATCCATCACTGAAATCAGTGAAGCAGGTAAAATGCATTCTCTTTTATTCTTGGCTATTCTTTACTTCTGTGAGACAGTAAGCTTCTTTCTTTAAAATACTTAATCCACAGAGAAAAGGCAAGCACTAATACCTAACCGCATCCCTCCAGCATTAAATTTTCAACAGCAACAAAAAACCTACCCTACTTGCCCACCCATCTCAATTTGAATGAAATTCAATGAAATTCAATGCATTACAAATCTGTAACTTATCTGAGCGAGACATACTACCCCACAGCCCCCTATAGATAATTCCAAAGTGTCCGAGAGCTGGGCAAAAGCCACCTTACTCCAATTTCAGCTTTTGACGCTCCTGACGCTCCCACTGACACCCATGACGCGCGTTTTACGTGCGTTTTACGTTAATCCGTGACGTCATCATACGTCAATTGTTGCGTTTGTTATAATAAGACTGCAGGGGTCCACCAGGCCTGTGCTGACAGTCGTGCTAAGTGTCCGAAAATTGGGGAAGTCGTGATCATTGTTTCAGCCTTTCAGGGCTCAGTTTTAAGATGCTTTATCGCAAGGAAAAAGCCCGAAAATTTCCATTTTCTTTCAAAATAGGCCTGTCAATCTTCCGTATTTTCGAACACTAATCATAAATTTATAATTCCTTCACAATTGAAAATCAATTTAATTGGTCGGCCACTGGTGTTGAACCAGGTTTTATTGAAACTCATTCAGTAAATTTACACCTAACATATAACAAAAGACAACAATAAACCACAAATTCACAACATTTCGAATATTAATAATAAAGTAGCTTTTTTGCCCATGGATGATAAACTGACTCCATGGTAAAAAGAAAATACAGAGAATACACAATTATTAAAACCGCTCAACTGAATAGGCCTAGTTTAAAAATAACAAAAAAGAAAGAAAAAACTGCAACATTGAAAACATTGAATTGGGAGGGTAAGGTCAGAGGGGGCGGGGGTGGGTCACCATGGCTGCAGACCAGGAGTGGGGCCCATAATGGCGACTGTTTAGTGTTTATTGTTCTGCAACAAGTGGCCAGGCGGGTGGGCCTCACTTGTGACGTCATGACGCGCTCTTGTAAACGTCATGTGTGGCGTCCTGACGTCGCCTGGTGCGCCACGAACGTCCACAACGTCTATGACGGTCTGTCCTTGCGCAACGTAAAAATATCAACCTCAACTGAACCTAATGAAATAAACAGCCCAATAAATGTTACATGTATGTCCATTTCTATATATCTACCTTGCAGCTGAAGTTGATAGTTAGATAGGCAAATATATCTAAGTAGACAGACAGGTGGATAGAAATCGAAATTATTCGGCTGATACATGTCAGCAGAAAGATAAATGAAAAGATAGAAAGACCGAAAGATAGATAGATAGGTAGATAGGTAGATAGGTAGATAGATAGATAGATAGATAGATAGATAGATAGATAGATAGATAGATAGATAGATAGATAGATAGATTTATTATTTATTTTTTATTTATTTATATATCTATATATTTATTGATATCGAAAGATTGATTGATTGGTATACATGTACAGATAAATTAAAACAAATACATTTTTTAAAATCTTTCATAAACTATTTTCAAATACTTCTTGAATAGGCCAACATAGAGTATTCAGATCTGCCTTTAAAATTTATTCTTGCAGAATTGAGACGCCCGCATAATTACTGCATTTCTTTCTGAGACTTAATTAAGAGAAAGGTTGTGCAATATAACTGATCCAATCAAAACAAACAGCAAACAACTTAATTACATATTAAGTGTTTAAAAATACACAATCCAGCTGACAGTAACTCGCAGGTTTGCCATCAATCGAAATGTAGAATATAATATTTTACGCACGCTCTAAGAAAAAAATGATAAAATTGATCAAGATATCTTTAAAAAGAAGAAGAAAGATAAAATCAACTTTTCGTAGGAAAAAAATGAGAACTGAGCCCTGGTTTGTCAATGTTACATGTCAATTCGAGCAAGTGGCCAAATCATTTGACACAGTTTTCTTGCATTCCTTGTGTCAGGAGAAATCGAGAGCCACATACATATGTTTGGAGTTATCAGAAGAATGGCCCTGATGCAAATGAGATGGGATTAGTGCTCCAGGCTAGCTCTGGGTTGCTCGGGGTTATCTGGCAAATCACCTCAAATTATCCTTTAACGTTTTGTGTGCTACTGTTTTAAGCCACCCATGCTCATTGTGAAGTAGCACATTAAATCAATTTGCTGTGGCTTTCGTCTCAGAACACCATACATGGAATGGTTGGGCGTGTATAGGCCTATACCTCTAGGAAATTTTCGTCTCGTGTGCCTGAGGCTACAAATAATTTACCATTTCGTCGCCTATACTTTAGAACTGCTTCTGAATCTCACCTCTGCTTCTCCTCCCCTGCATGTCTTTCCTGCCCGTCTCTCCTCTTCTCTACTGCCTCCTTTCATCCCCTGCCTCTCCTCCTCTGCCTCTCCTCCCTGCCTTTCATCCCCTGCCTTTCATCCCCTGCCTCTCCTCCCCTGCCTCTCCTCCCCTGCCTCTCCTCCCCTGCCTCTCCTCCCCTGCCTCTCCTCCCCTGCCTCTCCTCCCCTGCTCTCCCCTGCCTCTCCTCCCCTGCCTCTCCTGTGTCTCCTCCCCTGCATCTCCTTCCCTGCCTCTTCTCCTACACTGTAAGAAATGACCGTGTTTTTCTGGCTAAAATAACCGTAAATTTATTGTTATTTTATCAGTATATTTTTAAAACAGACTTTGTCTGTGAATTTACAGTTCTTTGTCAGTTACAAAATGGCTCCAAGATAAATTTACTGCAACATGTCATTTAACATTCAGTTCACGTTAATGAACAATTACTTCAACCGTTAATTTACTGGCAACTTGTAATATGCAGACAAAACATTTGAATTGGCCAAACAATCAATACACCTGGTCAGATTAGGAACTATAAACAAGAGATTGCATGGACTTCAACCACGGAACATGTGGTGCCATCTATAACATATGCTTTACACAGCTGTTAATCAAACTTAATTTATAACTTATCTGAAAGTAAGGGAACATCCTCATTCATATGATCTTAAAGATGCTGGCATTATGCAAAAGTTGTTATATTTATATATGACATTGACATTTGTGTGAGTCTTATGATGTGATCTAAAGAATGACACTATTAAAACCAAAATAACCCAGACGCAGTCTGCATCAATACAACATACTTCGATAAACTTGACACCTGGTTCTCTTGGAAAATATCCATCAATTTTATGGTTTGTGAGTATGGGTATTTTTGATGGACTTACTTCCCTGCTGTCAAGCAAGAGATAAGCAAGGCCGAGCCTGGAGTCAGTGGCTCTCTCACTCTCTCACTCTCTCAGCTGATTCCAGCTTCGGTACATCCCTACAGCTATGCGACAGTTAAATCACATGCTTAGTCTGTTGTTTCACACTTGTGCAATAAGTAAGAATAACACATACTATCCGTATTTTTACAGTAGATTATACAGCTCCTTGCATTCTTTACATTCTATGATTGACAGTTGATATAACTGTAAAATATACTTTAAATAAACTGTTTTATATATGTACATTATACCGTAATATCACTTTGTTGAATCTGCAAAATTACAGTTCAATGTACCAATCTGCATTTTACGGTTCATTGCCCTGTTTAGGTTTATTAGTACTTTTACAGTTCTTAGACCTGGAACAAAGTTGCCAGTTAATTTAACTGTAAAATTTAACGGGAATTTTTTGCAGTGTATGCCTCTCCTCCCTGCCGCTGCTCCCCTGCCTCTCCTTCCTGCCTCTGCTCCCCTGCCTCTCCTTCCCTGCCTTTCCTCCTCTGTCTCTCCTCCTACCTCTCCCCCTGACTCCCCCCTTCCTCTCCCCTTCCTCTCCCCTGCCTCTCCCCCTGCCTCTCCCCCTGCCTCTACCCTGCCTCTCCCCCTGCATCTCCCCTGCGACTCGCCTGCCTCTTCTCCTCTGCCTCTGCTCCTCTGCCTCTCCTCCCCTGCCTCTTCTCCTCTCCCCCCTGCCAATCCTCCCCTGCCTCTCCTCTCCCTGCCTCTCTCCTCTCCTCCGACTCCTCTGTTTCTCTTCCCCTGTCTCTCCTCCCTTGTCTTCCCTCCTCTGCTTTTCCTCCAAGTGCTGCCTCTCCTCTGATTCCTAAATAGATCCACCCAATCCAACCCTTCTTATATATTCATTTCGAAAGGGATCTGCTGCAACTCTAAAAGTGGCAAGTCCATAAAAAGGAAGAGATAAACAAACGGAGAAGAGAAAAGAAAATAGTCGTGAAGAGACTGGCAGGGCGAACAGACTGCCAAATTAGTCTCCGAATTGGCCCAAGGGCACCCGTAGGGTGACCTGTTGAGTTACTGAAAAGGCTAATCACATGATTTGTCCACTGTAGTCCTTGAGGTTGACACATGAAGTCCTCTTGTTGATGCAGTCTTTTGTTTCAAACAGAAGGTAGCAGAATGGCCCTTTGAAGAAGGGTGCTCATGTTGTGACGTCACCTTTGCCCCTCTTGATTTGCATTCTGCTCTGTTTGCCCTGGCCCTTCGCGAGTCCTCGGCAAGCCTTTAGCAAAGCAAGGAGGTCTGCCCCAGTCTGCTTGACAGTCACAGGACCATATGGCACGCCAGTAAAAGAATGGAGTGGTCAGGCTCAGTCCTGTATTGTTTTAATGCACTGCAGTCTGACAGTCATCAATTGGTCCATGGTCTTCGTGTTCTGAGCAGAGGTGAGATGAACCCATGCACACATAAAAAGGCCAGCCTGACTCAAAAGGCAATGCATTGAAAGCAATTGAAGACATCATGTCCTGTGGAACTTTGCTTGCTGACTTTAAAAGGTGCCCCCAACTTGAATTGAGCTGAATTGGGATTGTTCTTCCTGTGCAGCCATATGGACAGACCACAGGACTTTGTGAGGACAGATAGAACAAGAGGCACAAGACTAACAAAGTTAGAACTATAGGCAATGGAGGGTATGGAAGCTACAATGGGACATGGGGCCTCTGAATATCCCCAGCATAGGAGCAATATTGGGGGCCACCCTGCCTGTCCGTGGCTCCATGCCTTTGATCCCTACCGCTGCGAGCCCCCACACTTTTGAGGTGAAAATTGGTCTCAAGTTAGAATCAATCTAGTCACGTGTGGCCTAGCAGGGCCTAATAAAACGGTGTTGTTCCATAAAATTGTCACTGACTGCTTGGGCTTTGATGGTGAACGCTGTATTGTACAATGTCGTCTGCCAGTGAGACCCACAGACTGACTGTCAGTAAGACTATCACCCTAGTTGGATCCTGTGACTACGTCATTGCCCCAACTAGACCTTGGGGATTGTAAAGTATCGGTAAAGACCCCTAAAAGGTCCCTTAAAATCCTCGCACCCCCTTGCCAATGAGGGCATTTGCCATAGCTCCACAGCACCATCGTCGGTCTCACCAAGGTGCTAGGCTCACAAGAAAACAGAGCAAGTCCCCTTCAAACAAATTGCACTACACCTGACACAGGTGTCGTTGGTAGCACTGACCCTTTGCATACTCGTATATGTACAGTATGTTTACCTGCAGGTGGATTTTATTGTTCATATTGTACTCCAGTCAGCAGTCACAATTTATGCATGCAGTGAAGGTATTTTGACTGCTGACAGCGTCTGATGACAATGCTTTTATGGTCTTCACAATTCATCAAATCTTGCCACTTGAATATAGCACTTGGTTAGGCAGATTGATGCTTAAAATCTCGAGACAATAATATGTATATTACCTTTATTAATTATAAATTGAATTAATAATTTCTCAACAAAATATTCTTTGGGTTGAGTTGAACATTGTAGGTTACTATGCAGGCATCGCTCCAATTGTTTTATCAAATGCATATGCCACACACATGCACTACCACACTCCCAAGATGTGGAGTTCCCAAAATCACCCATATGCTCCAAATTTTATTTTAATTGCATATTTTCCTGCCACCAATGATATCACATGTTCGAAAGAATGTATTTTATTTGTCAAGCCTTCACCCCTTCAGTTTATATTTTCTTCTGTACAGGTAACATGTCAGATATTCAATATGTTGTCCTCAAAATACAATGCAAGGGCAATGTTATTGGGGCATGTATTTTCATTTCATATACCCTTGTTAACAACTTGATAAGCATTGTATATATGAACTGCCCTCACCCTTATAGGCCCTTATTAGGGGGTTTTCTGCTACAATAGATGAAGTTGAGCAAAGGATCAAGGGCTTAGGACAAAATAATGCTGCGGATGGTATTACATGCTACTTGACATGGCCACAGTAAACATGGACTCATTTTACAACTGCATTGTTCAAGAAGTGGGTTTGCCTGCAAATGGCCCTGGGACAGCTTTGTACAATAGGCTGGAGGCTTAGGATTGAAGGGAGAAATGGGGGAGGGCGAAGGGAGACAAGGGGGAGAAGAGGAAGGGAAGAGGAGAAGAGATGTTTGAGAGGTCACTGGTATCAGGTCATTCTTATAAATCCTATACGATAGAACTTAACTTGGATAGGAAGGTCCTAGAAGGTTGATATGTGAAGTTGGTTGATGGGAATTCTGAATTGCATGGTTGATGAATGGAGTTTTGGAACTCGTGGAGGGGGGGGGGGGGTATGAGAAAATAATCTGTGGACAATAACAGGAGATAGGATAGAATTTTTGAAAATATCTGAGATGGTATATGCGCGTCTTTATAAAATTATAATGGATGGGTGCATGGTAAGAGATAAAGTGCAAGCAGTACGACAAAGTGCAATAAGTATACGACAATGTTCTGCCAAATAAGATATTATATATGAGGTAGATAAGGGATTGGGTGCTTTCTAGGTACTGTCTTCAGTGCCTTGGTGGAGATCCATTGGAGTCTTGCATTGAGGATCGAGTGAGTTCGGGGGTGTTGGATCGAGGGGGCAGGCACAGAGACATGGGGTTACACCTTTTGCTTGTGTAACCAAAACCTGTAGGAATCGCGAGGGCTCTTTGAAGTTGAAAGTAAACAGGGAGTATAGAGTTATCCCAGTCTGTCATGCTACCTGGCCCACCTCGGAGCACTCTGTGTGAAAGGGCTGAAGCTTGTCAACACACCTTTCACTTTGAAGGCTGCAGCCTTTTGCTTGAGCCTTCACACTTTTGCCTGAGCCTCTACACTCTTGATCAACTCTCAGAACTCTTGATACAAAAGTCTGTGCAAAAGCTGGTGAGCATGCTGTGTGGAGAACGTGTCGTAATAATCGAAAGTCTCCCAAAACTCTCTCTTCACCTGGAAATCCTAATAAAAAGCAAAATGATGTCACACGTGACTAGCGTTTGATCTCCCCCTCCTATGTGATGTCACCAAAGGTACACTGACAAGAGATCACCCTGGCTCACACTGGGAGCCTCTCAGACACAATGCAGTCATGTGACCTCCAGGAAGAGACAGGCACGTAGACCTCCAACAAGTCAGGACAATAATTGGACAATAGGTTTACAATGAGTTAAACAATTGTTGGACAATTGCTCCATTGGTGATTCAGTAAATATTTTGGCCTCTAAGCATTTACTTTTTACCCAAATTTTTGATAATTTCTTTTTGTAAAATTATTAATCATTCTTTTCAAAATTTTGTTTGCCATTTTTTGTAAAATATTGTTTACTTTTCAATTTTTCAACCATCATTTGCACATTTTGCTTTAACTTTTGCATAATTTATACCTATTTTTCAATTCCTTGCAGCCTTTTTCTCAACTTTTTATTGAGATACGAAAAAGTCCCTTTGTGTCACTGTCCAATACACTGTACAACATCCCTAATTGCACAACTTCAACTCAGTGTCATTTTTAATGCACGTTCGTCAATTTAATCATGAGCAATACCTGGCAACCACCTGGAAGTTTTTTCATTGGCACACTGTACTGAAACACCTACCTACTAATTATGCAAGCACTCATGTCACACCTCAAGTGGATCCCCAATCCCCACCCACAAAGACCAATGAGAAAAAAAAAGCATCACAAAGACAATCCATGGACCAAAATAGGCTGGAAAAAATCAAAACTAGGGCCTCATAGATCACACGCAGGTGCCTCATATAGCATGCACGGAATATATAGACCTAAGAATTCAAAATTGAATTGGGAATATTAATAATTTTCCTGTTCAACAATTCAAATATAAATGAAGTGACTTGACAATTGATGTTTTTTCTTCTTTGTATATTGTGGGCCTTCTAGAACCTTAAAAGTAGTCCACAGAATATGACAGAGACCTGCTAGGAGCAGATAGTAGGGATGACAGACCATTTCTAATAAATGAACAGGAATAATAATTTTTTATACAGAGGCGTGCACTATGATTTTGTGATTAAGAATCAGCAAAAAAAAAAATTCTAACATTAAAATTAACCTCGCTGTGCTCAATTTAACAACATGAAATTAGGCGCTCGGAAGCAAATGAAAACGCCCAACCATAAAAAAAGTGACACCATGACCATAAATGCCTACAAAATCATTTGAGAATTACTTTCTTGTGTATATTTTAATGCTGGAGTGATGTACTAACAAGTTCCAGAGGCAAAAGATTACAGTATCAAAGTATCAACATCTACAATAGCACAAATATTTAATGTCTGTTCAAAAATACAGGCCTTTTTTTATTCAAGAAAGTTATGATGACAGCTTACACTTGAACTTCGTTTGAATGAGGGGGACTTTCATGAAACCTTTTATGTTATAGTATTCATGAATTTGAATCATATTACAAACCAAAAAAATGATTTTTGGGAGGTAATTACCCTAAAGGGGGTAAATTTCTATAACTTTGATTGACTGGGAATTTTCTGGTTTTTTTTCAAAATGTTTGCAAATTGTTAGTATGTTGACTTGGATAAATAGTGCAGGTACCACAATTTTGATATATCTTGGGTAATTTACCCTCATAATCAAGATTGAAAGGGGTGAATATTCATATTGAGTATTTCTTGTGTTTTTAATGGTATATTTGGCAGTTTCAAGTCTTGCCTTTACACTGTGGATGTAACTAGGTAGACATCTTCGTTTTTTAGGTAATCGCCCCACGCAACTGGGTGAATGGCTGCAGGGCTAACTTGTGATTGGCTTGGTTACCTTCACACTGTGGATCTTCATGGATAAAAATTTAGGTTTTAGTAATTACCCCCCTCCCCAAAAAGGGGGGGGGGGGTTAATGGACTATAAGCATAGCAGGCCTATGAATTGGACAATTTACTCCAAATTTTGCAAAAGAAAATAGGCCTGTCTTTTGGGAATATATTCTAAAAGCCACAAATTTGTATTTTCACAGCAAAAAATGGGTACATATATGCTAAAAAAACCCACTTTTTTAGACTGGAAAAAAAATCAGCTCCTTTGCTTTCCTGAAAACAAACTATATATATAGTAATGATGTTTTAACAAGATTGATATATTTATGAATTAAAAAGGTGGGGTCCCCTCTCTCATTTTTGTTCTATGGAGCTATTTTGCATGAAAGAATAACCATTTTTGGAAAGAAATATCCTTAAAATCAAATTTTGCTTGACTTTTAATAGGTGTGTTGATTATGTCATAATGGATTATTTTAACTCTTTTAATCTACATAAACCCTATGTTCAGAAATTTATTGCTTTTGGGGCAATTGTATAGATCTTCAAAAGATGACCACCAGGTTTCAGTCTCCCTTGTCTTCAATTGGAAGCTGAGGTCCAGTCGAAAAAAGGGTTGTGCTTGCACTCTACGGCCTCTAAAAATTCTGCAAAGGCTACTGAATGTTTCATGAGAATATTGGCTTTCTTCAAATACCAAAATGATGCATGTCTTTTAAATATTTCATATCCATTCTCACTTCCAAAGTTTTAAATTCAATTTTTTTAATGCAACAACTGTAAACACGGCAACAAAATAGTGAAAAACAGCAAGCTAATATATCTTAGAAACAGATTCCATCTAATTTTGAAAAGTTTTAAACTGTTTTCAATGCAAAAAAGCCCGTAAGGTGAGACAACTATGAACTAAGATTTTAGGTGTCATTTTTTCTTCACAAGAAGCAAAACTGCGATCAGCTCCACCTAGCAGGTTTTGGCATCCCTACAGATAGGACATGAGATAGGTGATAGATACCCGATGCGGAAGATAGCTTTGATGTTGACTCAGGTACCTGTTAGGTGTGTATCAGAAGAGACCAGCAGCTAAGTGGTCCTATGCAATACCATAAATTGCATTGAACAATGGCAGGTGAAATTTCTGACTAATTGCCTTTTAATAATGCAGTAAACTCAATGACTGTAAAATTGTCCCAGTGAATGGAGTTTGCCAGTTTGGTGGTCGATAACATATGAACTGCAAACATCAAGCATATTTGGTCCCATGCAAAATTGATGAGATCACAGTGTTTGATTTCCACATGTTCAAATATGAATTCACTGTGCAGTTGACTTGAGCTTGATGCCATGATGGCAAATACTATTTGTAGTCCATTTCCAGCCATTTTTCTTGTTTATTTCCTACTTTCCAGGTCTTTTATTATCGATTTGACATCGATCTTTGCTTATTCTCTTCATAAATGCTATTATCTCTTCATTCAAAGTCATACAGTCTACAATTATCTTCAGTTCTTTTGTCTATTGACATGGTCAGAGCAAATTTCTTGCAATCAGTAGGACTATAAATGATAATGGATCTTTGTTTATTCTGGGAATCATCAACCTTTTACTCATTCTTGGACACAGTTCACTCTAAAAAATGTCGGGACAAAATTGGTTTTTTAGATTCAAAATGGTTTTTTGAAAAACCAAATTTCAATGCAAAACCAACATGGATTTAAAAAAAAATCCATTTTGGTTTTTTGCATTGAAATTTGGTTTTTCAAAAAAACATTTTGAATCTAAAAAACCAATTTTGTCTGAAATTTTTAGAGTGTTGTTTTGTGATTTGCTTTGCTAAAAGCAAACAATTTCTTAACATTTTACTTAGATTTCAGGGCTTTTTGGAACGTATAGCCTACTTCTAAGTGCCCACATTCCTATCCACATAGTAACAAATGCAGAAAACAATTAATTGGACTTCTTCCGATTGATTGGACGTGGAGAGCTCTGAAAAGATGGCCATAATTCAAGATTTTAGTTGTTTCAAGACAGACAATTTGGTCTGGAGCCATCTCGCCCTGCCAAGAAGCTGTTAGGAAGAGGGTGTAGGTCTTGATCCTTTTAACAAAAGCATTTCCAGGATGGTTTGTTGATTTCAAAAGCATTAAATTCTCTATAAACAATGATCTTCAGAAAGACACATGCATAATATATACAGATATGCTATAGTACCTGCACTCAATTTGAAACATCATCCCAAGTCGTGGGGAGGAAGAGTTTGAAACAAAACATTTGAAGTTTCTCCCTTCAATTATTGGTCAACATAAATCATATTTGGCCTGAATAATGCATTTGAAGCAGTTCTATGTTATGAAAATTTTGATATTCTCATCAATATTGGCCTTGATTTGGTGGACATGTGTGTCAAAGCAAGCCATTGCATATGGGACCCTGCAGGACCTGACAGGGGACTCTTCAAGAGAGTCTTTCAAGAGAGTTGAAATGATGACCATTGACAGATGATTCAGATGGACCGGGACCCTCCTGCCTCCTTCTGCCTCTCTGCTGCTTTGTGTGAGGTGATGAGGATGCTCAAAGATGACTCAGGTCCAGCAACAGCAGCAGGACCCCATCATCATTGCTGGAAGATGACTGCTGGTGACAGTTTAATGGCAACATTTAGACATGCTCCTTCACAGGTCGCCCTTGGGTTAATCAAATGAGACTAACCATCCCCACAAGACCCAGGCTCCAGTCACAGTCCTTGCTTGATTGAATTTCAAAATTGGGACTGATAGGCAGTGATTCAGTCCTGACTCAAGTTGATTCCTGTGCATTATGACACATTATTGCATAACCATCTGACTCAAGTTGTGAGCCTACCACTTTAACTGAAGAGATAAGAGAAGGAAAAACTATAGAATTACTGAATAAGTATAGCATTGCTTTGTGAACAGGCTGAGAAAGTATTAGAAAGCCACCTTTAATCAACTTAAATCAGAAGACGTGACGTCATCTGTGAACGCTCTTACGTCATGTGACGTCAGGACGTCATGAGCGTCATTTCTGTCACAATGAGGAAGTGTCTCACCAAATCATGGGAGTGGAAAGGGTGTTTATGATAATGTATATGATAACAGTTATCGTTTCATAACATCTCTTTATACATCAACCAGTGGGTGGGATAGGTGCCTTACTGGAGAGAATATACTTTCAAAATACCCCCTGGCATCTGTGAAAAGGTAAATAGCCCCAGGCGAATATAGCACTTACGGAAAATGTACCAATTATAAAGGATGAGCCGGCTCATAGAGGGACCTCTATTATGTTTGTTTTGGATGTCTCACCATAGGGCATTGGTCCACTGAACATAAACACTAGCTCCCTTGGCATTATTCTGGTGTTACGTAAGGCCAAGCAGGAAATATGATCTCTGTAGAGACAGCATATTGTCCCAGCAAGAAGGTTATAACATCGCCTGGAGCAACAGAGCATTGGATGACCACTGGATTGTGTGCTGTTGCCCCAGGTCACTTTTTGAAAATGTCACCTGCCAATACAAAATGGGAGAATGAGAAGCAGGATAGAAAGAGATTATCTGCAGACAAAAGTTTGTCTCAGTACCATCCCAATACCATAATACCTTCCTATTTTTCTAGTTGTCTAATTCGACTGCTTCCTGTTTTCATTTCCTCCCATTCCATATCATAATCTTGTTTATATCCTCTTAACTCAAGAGAAATGAAGCTGCGAAGGACAAAATGTATGATATTGTATGACAAAATTGTAATTTTACTCCGGTGCAGAGTCTTATATCAAACCAAGTCCAAGTCATGAAGTGCATGTGGTATAGGCCTATGTTGAATTGGAAAATATCAATCTCTGTAACGGTGCAGTCCTAACTTTCAGTTCTTTCAAACTGACTCTTAATTAAAAGTAGCCTTCCAATCAGAATCGGCTGGCAGTAGGGGAGACCGGGGTTAGTTGAATCGCAAATTTTTTGTCGCGTTCTACTGAGCTTATGGTAGTAGATACAGGTACAATATTTTAGCAAATGCTAGCCACAGTATTCATCTCAACATTCCATGGAACAACTTAAAAAAAAATATTGACAAGTTCTCACTATGAGCTTGAAAGTACAACGAGACCAAGTGTTTCAACTAACCCCGGACCGGGGTTAGTTGAAACACATCATGGGGTTAGTTGAATCATTGAGAATAAACTAGCAAAACTCATATTTACTGATAAAAATTTGTTCAATAAACATTTATAAAACAACAACTGATTCCTAAATAGCAATTAGGTTTAACATTAGGAATTATGTATTTCAGAATTTAACACAAAACATACAAAAAGCAGCAATATCAAACTTGAAAGAAAGTTTTGAAATCTTTGGAAATAATGAGATGGTTGTGCAGTACGAAAAGTAGTTAAGACAGTGATGTTAACTGAGAAGAAAGATCTTTGTAAGGAGATAAGTCAATGGGGAAATGGCTCTTTGGATGCTGTCTCTTTCCTGCATTGTATTAAGGTGTGAACGCTTCATTACAATGTTAGCAAATGGCCGGCTTGGCTGCTGGTAATAACTCAGTTATTGAAATGACCAGTGCAAAAGCCTCTCTTTTTCTGCTTTAAGACACTGATATTGTATAAATAAATAATATATTGTTGCTTGAAGAATAAAACACTTTTGGGCTACTGTTCAACATTACCGTATATCAATTAAGGCTTCTTCAAGGGCTGTCTGGGTATTTCAGCAGGCACTCATCCTATTTCCTTTTTTTCTGATGTATGTTATTTCAGCAAAAAACACCTATAGGATCAAACTATACAATGCAGTAATGATTATTTACTTTGCTGTTAATTACGAGACTATGTATATAGCATTGCTTCAGCGTTTCAACTAACCCCACGGAAAATTATTCAACTAGCCCCAACCCACTATGTGGTTTAGGTCACCCATTATAGCAGTTTTATCAAAGGCTTACCAAAAAATGTCTTTGCCTGTTCATTTGTAATGCCAAAGGCTTCTAACTTGGCGTAAAAAATGTTGCATTAAATAGTTCAAATAGCATACAGGTCGAAATTATTTCAACTCAAAATATTTACTTCAGTAGCACAAAAATCAACTTAACCACCTAGTGAAGTACACAATTCGAAATATGGCTCATGTAGGAAGTGACGTCATGCCTTGACGAATAAGTAATCTACCAGAAGTCAAATTTGGGTAAAAAAATTCAACCCCGGGGAATAAGAGCGAATGTTCAACTAACCCCGCGATTCAACTAGCCCGGTCTCCCCTATCCTTTTCCGAAGGATTGTGGAAATAATTTTTTCTTTACTGGTCTGAATTTTTCTCATGAAAGCAAACAAACACTTTCTAATTTTCATGATTTGGATGCACGGGAATAAATGCTTCATTCTGAACCAAAAAAAAGCAATCAAAATCAGGATGCAAAAAAAGCCCATAAAACTTGATTTATGCAAATGGAAAGCTTCTTGAGTGCCAAAGTACCATCACCGGAAGTGATGACATACTTCCTTCCGGTTGCTATAGCAACAGGCAACGCCCAACTTAAAGACAGTAGAAACTGTGAAGTTGTCAGATTGATTGGTGCATATGTGTGAAGACTTACTATAAGACATTTACCATTCATTGGCTATATCAATCTTCAACCAACTTTTTTTGTTGTTGAAGATGAAACTGTGTGGATATGTTTACGAGGGTTGATCTTCCAAATCTGAGAATCTCATGAGAACTAATCTGAGTAGAGTTATCTGAGACTCTTCCAAGTTTTTGCATTGACTGCTCTGGCTTATATTGACAAGCCTGCACAATGTCATCTTGTATCTTTTTGCCAGCAAATCTGTTGAAAGGATGATGAGAAAAGGAAGTGTTATCTTGTGAAAAATAAGGGGAGTGCCATATGGCTTATTTCTTGGGACTGAAAAATGTTGGTTTGCAGGGAAACGTACAATTCGAAGAATGTTGTGTTTGGTGTTCATAAAGCTTTTTTAATATAATATTGATAGGCCTATCCAAATATGTTAGTAGTCCGAATTTGAAATGTGCCTACAGGATATTTTCCCAAGAAACTATAGTAAAGAACACTCTAAGAAATGTCGGGACAAAATTGGTTTTTTAGATTCAAAATTAAAAAAATCCATGTTGGTTTTTTGCATTGAAATTTGGTTTTTCAAAAAACCATTTTGAATCTAAAAAACCAATTTTGTCTGAAATTTTTTAGAGTGAAGAGTTATCCGTGATCTATGTTCATGACAGTTTTATCTTTTTGGCCTGATCAGTTGTTAAAAGGGGGTTGGCCTTGGTCATTAGAAGTTCTGCTTATCTGCATTCTCTTTTGGCAGCTCTGCTTGCATTTTTCTTCGGATTCTCAGCTTTTTGAATTTGGCTCATCTACACCAGACGTCAAAAAGCTCCACCTTTTGGGTGCTCAAATTGTGGAGAAAGTGTCCATGAGTCAGAGTTGATTGAAAGCCCGCACGAATCTTAATCAATAAATTCCAATGGTGCAGGCCTATACAGGCCTATGTGGTAATCACTGTTTGACAATAGCTTTCCTCTGAGATATATGCCGGTCTCTGTGCTTGACACCGATTTGAAATTAATAACCCTGAACAAGAACAGTATATCTGTAAGCAGGGCTTCATAGTCATAAGTGAACCGACTTTGACTCCCGACGCCTTTGGCTTTCTGAAGAGAGACCCCAACTCTTGACTCCTTTGGTCCCCTGAATTACAACTCCCACTCCCAACTCCGCTTATCGGCATTATTGCACACAAATATTACATGCATGGTCAACAGGGTAGAAAAAGTAATTCTACTAAGTTTTCATAGGATTTTGTGCATTAATACTTGTTAAAAAAGTTTTGTTTAAAATTGTTGATACATTTCACATTTTGAAAATTATATTATATATTTTTAAGAGTCAGGAGTCACCAATTTGATTTTCAACTCCTACTAAGACTCCACCAGAAAATCTAAGTTCGACTCCGACTCCACCCAAAAACCCCCGACTCCACGACTTCGGCTTCTGACTCCAGACTCCAAAACCCGGTCTGTAAGCTAGTTTTGTGAATCCCATGATATATGATACAGATAAAATATTATGAATCCCATGATACAGATATTAAAAATTTATCGACTCATGGCTATGGACTCTCCGGGACCAGTCTGCATAATCTTTTTTGAAAAATATGCTCATGAGCCTGCGCTACTTTCTTGAGTCCAAGTTATCAAACCTTCCCTTTTTTCTCAGTCGTGGGAGCAGGAAGGGCAAGACGGCCACACAAAAAGGCTAACGGCAGACTGGGGAGACCAAAAGACATAGGGCTCACATAAGGTGGACAGCAGAGGGGCTGGGGGCCACCTACCCATTCACTTCACTACTTTGCCCATTCAAGCCATGGTAATTGGCATATCGTCTTTGCTCGGCTGTCAATGTGGCTCTTTTGATGTGTCCGTCATGAGCAAGGCTCAGTTTTGGTTGGCAGCTCTTTGGCTAGGGCATGGCCAGCCTGTCTCCTGCATGACACCCGGCCAGCCTTTTTAGCATACTCTTTGTGGCCCAAAGGTGGTCTCACTGGTCTGGGTGGACCTGAAAGGTCTCCTATAAAGGTCTCCTAAAGGTTCTTTGAACTTCAAGGTGATCTAACAGTGATTGAAGGGCCTGATAGATTCTTGAGATATTCTGTAAAAGATCCTGAAGTTATATATTTAGAGTGTGTCTCAAAGGCAGACCAAACATAGGATTGCCAGCCTTTGGTCTGACCTAGACTACTAGGGATGGGAGACACTTTTGTCAGGGGAAAGATTAAGGGACCAGTGGATGCAACTATTTTCCTTTTCCATATACTTCCCAAAGGTTCCTGATTAGGCCAATGGGCCCAAGGTCTTCGAAGATCTTCCACAAAATGTTCGAGACAGCTCCTTGTAGTTTAAAACTTCCCCATACAGTTCCAAGGTGCCCTTCCGAGACCAAGGACCCATCAAGTCAATTCACCTTAACTTCCTACCCTCTGCTTATCTTCCCTCTCCTTTTAACTTTTCTTGACATCACAAAGATGCTGGTTCAAAAGAATTTAAAAAGACAAAACAGTTAAAATATCAGAGCTCTATATCTTGACAAAGACCTTGACAGGCCATTCTGTGGCCTTAACATGTCCCAAAAATGGCCTCAGAAAAGCATTGAAGACATGTCCCAAAAATGGCCTCAGAAAAGCATTGTAGACATGAAGTATAGTGACATGAGATGTCTGTCAACCTGCTTTGAACATGCTCTCTAATATGGGAAATGCCCTCTGGGGATATTTTCGTAATATTACAGGAGGTTCAAAAGTAAGCAACCGTTTTGTTGTCAATGGCAATACGTCAGAGACAGGATTTGAACCATGGGATTTTTTTCTATTTATAAAACTAGGACTTATCATTTTATCAATAAAGTTCCATGTCACACAGAATGGAATAAGAGTGGCCATACAATTTCAACCTACATTGATAATATTCCACACCAGCATACTGATACTGCCCATGCAAAGAATAAAGACCCTTATCTTGGCAACATGAAGAATTATATGGTAGACTGCAGAGCCTGTCATGTCATCATTATGTCTGCCTCTAGGTGTTGGTCATTTGCTTCAGGTCTGTGGAAACGAGAGTTTGTATTGTGTCGGTTCTAAGGTGGCTTATTTAAGAGTATGGAAGTGCTTAGAGTCACATTGTAAATTGAAAATTACTTTAATTCTTGCATTTAATCAGAAATGTTATCTAAAAGTCTCTCTTAAATTCTTAAGAGCCTGGTGAGTCTCCGTTCATACTTTTTTTTTTGTGGATTAAAAAAGAAGACTTCTTTTTTCACTCCATTGCCTCTGGCAAAACTGCTGTGATAAACAATCCATGCACATGTGGTAAAATGTGGTATACACACAACCTGGTGAATCAACAGTTGAGCATCCAGTTTGTATCAAGAGTGTACAATATCACGGGGGGAAATGATAAGGATACATTATACATTATTAAGACAATATTATAATTGATGCCTTCCATGGTAATATGTAAATTATAATAGATACACTTTTCTTGTTGCATCGCCACCAAGAACTGAGTGTGTGCTTTTTTTTTTGTCTGGTAGGAACTCAAAGTTGAATTTGAAATATTATGAACTTAGTGAATGACAGGCTAATTCAACAATGTGCTTTACTTTATTTGCTTAATTGAAAGAATTGAACTTGGAGACTGAAACTCTCTTCTGCAAGACTTGGAACCTTATTCATTCTTGAGCTCCTTCTATTAGGTAAAGTGAGTTCAACTTTATCACTTGGTAGTAAATCGTGAGGTCAAACAACTTTTTACAGAAACTGATGTAATTGTGGGTTTAATTACTGCAAGGGGACACCAAGGTCAATGACTCAAGCCAAAGTGAGAGCAAGATGAGACACAGACCAGGTTAAAGCAAAAGAAGTCCAGCAATGCATCAGCATGTGCTACATGGGATATGTGTCTGACAGTGTCATATATATGGGAAGTTATAATCCTGGGGTCTAGGGGAGGGCTGAAGGAGCTCAGGAAGTTCACAGAAACAGGGGAGAACACTTGACCTCCCCCAGGTGTATGTGCAAAGGGCATGACCTCTTGGTGACCTTCACCTTGAGTGCTTAGGACAGAATCTAAGTGGCTTAGGTGCCCTATGCCCTTGGATCTTCACAATCTTGGAGGAGCTCATAGAAAACCTCACAGATCCCACAGAGCAGATCCCACAGAGTAGATCCCACAGAGTAGATCCCAGAGTAGATCCCAGCATGATGGCCATCTTCCTGTTTATTTTCAAGGAACTTCAGATTGGAGGTCCACAAATTTCTGTCCACAAAACACAGGTGCAAGGATGATCCTTTCTCAGGCTGCTGTCTGGTCCCTGCTTAAAAGGATTCCCACTGACCTGGTCACTTAAGCTTCTCTATGTTGTTGTCTGTGGTCTGTCTTCCCAGACAGCTGGATATACACATAGTGGTCAAGGTAATTTAGGGATAAGTTTACTAAAATTCACCACAGAAAATAAACTTTTGTGTACGATTAACATTTATGCTTATTTGTAATTTGCTCACTTCATTATAATCAAGGTTGTTATCTTCTACTGTGGGTAAAACTTTTTATTAAATCCATAGAGGTTTGATCTTGATCTATTGGAGTAGAAAATTATTACGTGCAGGTTATTCCATACTACATGTATAGAGAATGATGATATGTCTTTTACTGTACACTGTTGATTTTACAAACTCAAATATCAGGCAGGTGGAGGACTGGAGTTTCATTGGTGTATGCAAAATTGGAAGGTTACCAAGAAGGCTGTCTGACCTCAAGTTCTGACAATCTCACAAATAGATGGGACTGATGTGCTATCATTCTCTAAACATGTATATAGTATGTATTTTTCCATATATTTACTTGAGAATTTCAAACATCCCCACAGCAAACATTGACTTAAATCAATAATCAAAGCGAATTCATCATGATTACCATTGCGACACAGGATAACAAACGAGTTGTAAGTCAAAGGTGTCATTGCCCTCCCTTGTCACCTCAAATTTCGCGCCATTCATTCTCACTTTGGCATTCATTTGACGTTCAACTCCAGTCCCAGGCGGACTTTCCTAATTACAAACGTCAAGAGGGAAAATTAGAGGTGTATTTGTTGAGCAAATTGCAGTTTGGTGTATTTGATTCGTTGGGTCTCAGGGGACCAGAGGGAAAGAGTTAGAAACTGTGGAGGAGGGAGAAGTAAGATGGGAGGAAACTTTGTAATGAGGGGGTAAACAAGCCTACTGCAGTCCTGCCTTTGCATGTCAGAAACTAAGAACCTATCTAATAAAGCAGGAGTTTTCTTTTTTGTCGCATGGACCAGAAGTCATGATTTGTTTTTCCATATATAATAACCATAGAGCTATTGATTAGGGTGGTGTCATGCTTTTATGTATAAGTCTATTTCTGCAGAATTATTTGCAGTTACAGATACTGAACTAACAGACACCATTAGTTGAAACAAGCTAACTTTGTGCCAAAAACTCCTGGTTGGACTTCTAATCATTACCAAAACAGATTGTCACTTTATCAGTTAAGCTGGGTGACACAAAAACGCAGAAAAGATGTCCATTGTGTGCCTTGGTTGACGTAGTTGGTCATTCATTCATTCAGATGCTGCAACGACTGCATGGCATGCTGCAGGGAGCAGGTTTGGCTCCTATTAATGAAGCACTTGTTTGCTCCTGGGATGAGGCTCGGAAATTGTGCAGAAGGGGCAAACTGGTTGAGAAAGGGACACCCTTGGCCTGCTGGTTTGCCCTACTGGTTTGCCCTGTTAGGTTGCTCTTTGCTGCTTGATTTGCAGGCAATTGCAGCAGGCAAAAGCAGTAGGCAAAAGCAGCAAACTTAAGGCAAGTTAAAGCAGACTTGCAAGGAGAAATTAGAAGGAATTAAATGGTCGTGTTGATCTGGAGCTGCAGATTAAAAACCAACAAGGAAAGGGGAAGTTATCAGGCTCCTGGAGCCCTTGTCAAATAGCAGACTGGTTGCACACTCCCTGGCTCATTGGCCCTCATTGCTAGTCCGCCCTGCTCCCTCAAAAACACCCTAATGAATAACAAACGCTTCTCTTGACTTCTACACAAACTTGTCTCTGCCTTCATTTCCTGGCTGTCTATCTCTGTCAGCCTCTGTCCGTCCTGTGTCTGTCCTGTGGGTGTCCCATTGCTCTGTTCTTTTGCTCTATTCCCTCTCCATGGTGGTCTTTGTCGATAGTCCTGCATGGAGAAATACAAATCCAATGCCTTCGTCACTATGCATCGAGGTATGTTTGGTTGTGGAGTACCACAGGGTAGCCAACCGAACCCATTCATATCAATGCAAGTGACATTTCATGTCCATCCAATGTTATTTCTCAAATTCTCATGCACGGTGCCAAGAACATGCATACATGGCCAGTGTTGCTGCAGAACCTTCCTATATAAAGCAACTGGAAAATCCCAACTAACTAATAAAATACTATGTAAATAGTTTGAAGTTAGAGGATGCATGTCAATGACAGTTGACAACTGCTATGATGTAATAAGTCACAGTCAGCTCGTGCTGAGTCATGCTATTTGAATCATGCTGGGTCTGGTCTCAGTGATCTGGTGAGTTGCATACAATTTCATCAAGGCACTCAAGATGTAACTTTGCCACTTAGCCAGCATGTAATATGTGATTGAAAGTCGTGTGGTTATCAATGTGTGTGATAAACAATTTTGAAAGTATGTAACGGTTCCATTATGGCCATTTGCTGAAATCTTAGAAGTTCCCAGGTTCAAACACAAAATGGGTGAAAGTTGTAGTCTGACAGATGTTTTCATAATCTAGATAGTGAAAAATAGGAAACTTATATTATTTAGCCTTGTCTTGGTATAACATGGCAGTAACTGCAATCAATTATTTTTGAACTTCTGTAAAATGTGCGTTTCTAAAGCAATGAAAAAAAGCTTCATATTACTAACCATACCGTTTATATAGCAATACCAGATCTTGTAAGAGTCTGTCCAGATTTTAAACTACAGCAAATTCAGGATATGCAATGACATTGCAAGTGAAACTCGAGGAAACATTCACATTTCAAGAATCTACCATGTGCTGTCTTGCAAGATGTGTACCTGAAAAGTTGGCAAATGGTTGTATATTGACATTTAGTTGGATGGAGACCCATGCAGCACATCTCCAGACTATCAACACAAAGACACAGACCAAGTTGTACACAGAAGACTGAGCATTCATGTTCAAGTTTTCAAGCCTCCCAGCCAGCTTTACTTCAGCAGCAGTTCAGACTGTTCATCAGTTGGCCTCCATATGAAGCCCCCCGGGCAGTGCCCAACTGAAGCAGCCTTCTTCCTGTCACCATACACCTGGGCAGCTGCGCCACACATTGACTTTAACTCACATTTTCTGCATTCAGGTGTATGGTGTAGCAAAATTTCAGCCATTGTGTGTTTTGCCACCTTGCTGTAACATTTCTGCCTCCGGTCATACACGTGGACGCACGTTCAACTGATTCCCTTGATGTTTTGGAGTTGAAGCTGCTTCAAGCTGCACTGGCAGAATCTGGAGGCAGCCAAGCAGATGTAGCCTATACAGAGTGTGCCTGCATGTTGGACGCGGTGACACCAAGCATACACAACAAAAGATAATCTAAAAACAAATTCGTGGATTCCAGGCATATACTTTTGAGAAGTTTTTGTCGAGGGTGGATACTTTTCCTGCAGTTTTTCATGGATAAAATGTATTAGTTCCTTCAGCCTTTTGTTAAATTTCCTTTATTGAGTCTGCCGGTGCCCTTACTCATATTTTCAATGATACAAATTGGGGAAATTTAATATAGCTCACAAAGCATATGAATATACAAATTGATCAAATAACAGGGTGAATGGTTCATGCAAAAATGTTTATTTTCCATATTTATGCATACCACATACAGCCAATACTAAAATGGGTTTCATTCTTCTTTTTTTTTAACGAAAAAAGAGCAAAATTCACCAAAATAGTGCTAATTGAATAAAATTCTCTATCCCTTTTTTGTTGTTTGATTAAAAGTGAACTGCAGCAGGTTGCCCTAACAAATCTATACCATGTGGCATTTGTTCTTTTGTTGATCATAGAAAGTGTCAGGTATCAAACGAAGGATGACAACACTGTCACAGTGGCTTTGTGACTGGAGATGTGACCAGTCTGGCCCTTCCAGGGATGGGGGGGGGAGCAGGACATCTGGGGGCCCTAGGGAAACCCCTTTGATACGAAATACTGGATCTGCCTGAGAACAGCGGGTGCATTTTCTGGTCTGTCACACCATGGAGGAGAGGAGATTGGGATTTAGAATTAGGACTGGATATATTTTGTTGGGATTCAAATAATAGCCAATATGGTTCAAAGTAGGTCTGCTAGTTTTCCCGACGTAGTTATGGTTTTACATGTACATATATGTATTGGATTGGATTGGATAAGTTTATTTGCACAACATAATGCACTTACAATTTATACATAAGTTATATAATCAGTAATTATAAATATTTAACAGTGTTGTGCTGGAGGGCACCCGAGCAGAATATCTGCCATAACCCGTAGGTGGGTGCACCCCCTCCCCCCTTATATACATATATCCCAAAATATTATGCAGGTTTCATATGATTAACAGGTCAATCCACTGATAAACCTATGTCAGAAAACTTTTGAATCTATGTACACATATAACTCAATGACACATATAACTCAATGACACATCAATATTATTATGAATACACATTCACGCATCTAAAAAAATAATATGGTACACCATAACAAAGAGACATCAAACAAGTTTCAGTCCTGTGCTATCCCTCATCTGGTTCAATGTTGAACAGCAGAGTTGGGATAGCCTGACTTCGTATGCTCGTGCCTCATAACCTTTTAAATATCTCACAATTTGAACAGTAATAAGACCCATGTAATTCACAGATGCAATAAATACAAAAATACTATTTAGTAGTGGGTGGGTCTGGACCGACCGCTCCCCTTGTTATAATTGAAGAATATAGAAACATTGGACAGTAGGGTCTGAATAACTCAATGACACATTTGATCGATATTATTATAAATACTTATTCCCCAGCTAAAATGACATCAGGCAAATTTCAGTTATGTACTATCCCTCATCTGGTTCAATGTTAAACAGCAGAGTTGGGATAGCCAGACCTCCAATGCCTGTGCATCATACCTTTAAGTATCCCACAATTGGAACAGTAATAAGACCCATGTAATTCACAGATGTAATAATACAAAAATACTATTTAGTTGCGGGTGGGTCTGGACCGACCGCTCCCCTTGTTATAATTGAAGAATTAGAAACATTAGAGAGTAGGGTCTGAAACGACCACTACCTATATTTGTACATGATAGTTAATAATTTTCCAGTTTCAATAGTGCTATACATTTACTAAATGATTTAATATTTTGCTGATCTTTAATATGTTGTGGTGTATTTTGCCACAAATGTGGTGCTCTAGCTAAATAACTCTTGTTATATATTTCTAGGCTATGATGGGGTGTTCTCGGATTGTTACTATTTCTAGTATTATGGTTGTGATTGCTAAATTCAAAAATATTTGCTATTCTTTGTGGCAATGTATCATTTATATATCTATAAGACAATTTTAGTAATGTATTCTCAATTAAATCTTCAAGTTTTAAAACTCCTGCTCTTTTGTAATATGGCAAAATTCTCACTCGACGCTTGATATTCGATATTGCCCTAATTGCTATGTTTTGTTTGACTATTAATTTCTTTAAGTTGCTTCCAGTTAACATTGGACCCCAGGCTGATATCCCATATAAAAGATGACTTTCTATATTTGTCATGTAGATAAGCTTTTTTGAGAAATATGGTAGTATATTCTTTGTCATGTTTAAACTGTACGTACCAATGGCAAGTTTCGATAATAGGTATTGACAATGGTTATTCCAATCTAAATGTTGATCTAGGTGTACACCAAGGAACTTGACACAGTCAGTTTTCTTTACATTTGACCCCCCTATTTCGATATTACCTTGATAATTCGCAAGTCTTTTCTTGGTTTTGAACAGTACATAATATGACTTGTCCACATTTAAAGATAGGGAATTCTTCTTAAACCACAGTGTTAGTCTGCTTAAATCATCATTCATTTTCCTGTATATAAATTTTAGGTTTTTACCAGATAAATATATAGTTGTGTCGTCAGCAAACATGATGCTACTAGCGAATTTCAAGCATTTGGGCATATCATTTGCAACTATAATATAAAGCAGTGGGCCTAGCACTGAGCCTTGAGGGGTGCCAAATGTATGTATACATATGACCATATAGATCTGTACCTGGTAAAAAAACTTTCTATGATATGACAATACGATAAGCTGGACATGCCAAATAGATAGATGGATAGACAGATTTAAAGACCTATATACATATATGATAGATAAATTTATACAGGTTGATTGATTTATTGATTAACTGATTGATTGATTGATTGATTGATTGATTGATTGATTGATTGATAGATTCATTTATTTATTGACGAAAATGTATGTACATTGTATTATGATAGTTAGCTGTGGTATAATTCATCTCGAGAAACATTCATCTTGAGATAGTCTTCAGTTGTTTCGTCTGCCTGTGTCAACAATGATCATTGTGGGGTAATGGTTGAGCCTGTCAATGAAGCAGCCATCTGTCTCAACTCAAGAGTTGCATACTTGGGTAGACCTTTGGGCTTGCTTTCTGGTCTTATGGACTAAAGGGAGGTCTTACTGGTGCCTTCTGGGTCCCTATTTGGTCTTACTGGGTCTGTGAGTCCCCCATTGGGCCCTTGGGTGAGTTCTGGGCCCCCTGCTGTCTTGCCCCTCCCAACCCACACTTCAAGGGACAGTAGAGCACCTAAAACCAACCCCACATCCCCGGGGAAAAGCTTTGAAAATGGGTTGGGAAGCTTAGGAAAGGGGGTAGGACCAGAAGCCCAGATTTCACACAGTTTTAGCCGATTTCATGGTCCTTTGAATAAGCTGATGCCTGAGCCCTGGGACTGCTGATGTTGCATTTGTCAAAAGGCTCATGTTACTTTTTGGGTCCTCTTTTTAGGCCCCCTGCCTCCCAGTTGATCGGGCCTGATATAGGACCCTTCCACATGCTTTGTTTAAAGCAAAATGTAAAAGATGCCCCCTACCCAGAACTAAGAGGGAGCTTTGTAAACAGACCACTTAATTAAGGGTTATTAGCGCACTCCTTCCCAAAATATAACAGATTGACTGCAGCCTTTTTTTGTACAAATAGTTATTTTTTTCTGACCCTGACCTTTGTGTATCAAGATAGTAATTTAATTATCAATTTTCAATAAAGTGTAATTTTTCCCCAGTTTTTGCACTTTGCCAAAGCATTTCAAGAGGAGTGTACAATGGACCTTTAATTACAGTACAGGCTATCTTGTATCTGATTCGTTTGATGAAAACTAAATGTTAAATAGAATTCTAAAATTGATTTTTTAAAAATTTTAATTGTTTTTTTCATCTTCTTTTTTTTCTGCTTCAATACAGTAACCTCGCATATACGTTGTATATACTGATTAATAAGCTTCTTTTGCTGAATTGGTTTTTGTCTTTATCTCTATTATATATCAAGGATGCAGCTTGGCTTCACATTTTAACTAGCATCTGATTTATTTCTAGCAGCCTGACTGGCTTGAGTCACTCTTCCTCCCCAGCACAACGCCTGCTTGGGGAGTACCATCCGCCCCCTAATACACTGTAATCAAACTTCTTCAACTTGCAGAACTTTTGAATTGGGGGTAACTCCAACTGAATTGGGGTGGTAACTCCAAATGTGAAAGCCACTTGCGGACCTGTAATTGTTGCGTTGGGGGGAAACCACAAAGTTCTTTCAGATGTAAAAAGTGCAGCTTCCCATTATAGTGAATCCCTAAAGATTTCACAGATATTTAAATTTAACTCCAGTAAAGAGGGGTGTGTCTAAGAGGGCATGTGGTCTGTTTAGGGGTCTTTTTAAGGGTAATTTGGAGGTGGTAAAGAGGCTATGAGTGGTCAGTGGCTGCCTTTGGGACTAACCTGAGGGACTCCTAGAATGACAGACCAATCCAGTCTGAGCATGATTGTCTCTGGAGACTTACTTATACTGTCTCCCCTTATTATATACATTGTCATCAAGTGATTTTAAGTTCTCAGCAGCCTTTCACTCCTTCCAGAGATTTATAGAATGGGGTCCCACTAATAGGCACCAGGGACTGAGTTAGGAGGTTGGGGGGGGGGGGGTATGTATAAGGGCAAGTGGCGTTATAGCCCCCGGGTATATGCCGCCCACCACACCTGAAGCAGCCAAACACTCCTGGTGGCCCCCCTTGTTATTTTGTGATTTCTCACAGCTTTCTGTCATCAGTTTTCCTTCACACTCTTTTCAATACCTCCCTCAAAATGCTATACGATTCCACACCATTCTTGTTATTCCTGTGTCTTTTTATTTTTCAATTTTCAACCTGCAACAGGCTCACATATTATCCCACCTCCCCCAAAGTCCCCACAGTATACAGCCACACAAAACCTGCTGGATTGACTGGGGCCTGACCATTTCATGAGCTTTAATTGCAAAAATATTGACTTTCGCATTCGCCCAAGTGTGCTAGTTGCTGGAAAAATGAACAAAAAATTAAATTCGATCAGGGCCTTGGCCACTGTGAACACTCTGAACAAACAAGGGCCCTCCAAAAATTACCGCCATTCGTTGTGGACCTTTACAGACCTCCCCTCATCTGCAAATAAAAATGTCAACAACAAAAAAGAAGAAAATTCCAAAAAAGCCACAAAAAATTAACAAAAAAGAAAAAGAGTGGCGTAGAATGAAACAGCACACAGAATTTGTTGGCCTTTTCTGTCAGCTCATCTGTAAAGCCAGTCAGTGTCTGGCAGCGCATGCCTCCAAAAGCCAAGTCCATAGATGACTTTTCAATGGAACCTAATTTTGAAATTTTAATATCCAAAGCAAAGCTTACATCATGCATCATTGGGCGTGGGTGGACAAACATGATGAGGAACTCCTTGCATATTGGAAATTTGGGATTAGACAGAGAGTCAGGACCAGGTAGATACAGATTAGGAGATAGATGGATAGACAGACAGACAAGACAGATGAATAGATGGGGAGACTATCCGAGACTGCTTGATAGACCGATACATAGGTACACAGATATATACATCTAAAAACAAGGTGCTCTCTAGCTTTTTTATAACAATCAAGAATTAAAGATTGTAACAATTTAGACTTGATCACATGATAGCCATTCTGCATACAAAGTAGCTTACAGAGTAATTGATTTTCGGTGTTGTCATACGTAACAGTATTTCAAAGTAACAATTACCACTGAATTAGTGGGTAGAAATTAGTAGGTATAATGTATTCTTGCTGGAGATTGTAATTGAGATATAGGCCTACTTTAAAGATATATAGGCCGATACCTGGAAAGAGCCAGGAAGCGGAAATGGTTTGATGGATGTGAAGTGTTACAATTACTCAACGTCCATTAATGTATGGTTGTTGCTGCAGCTGGACTGATGGGCTAGAGTGGCAATGAAGTCCCCCTGCAGCAGTACTGGAGGATGCAGAGGTGCAGGTGCCAAACAAAGGCACTTCCTACCTTTAAAATGACGTAGGCAACGTAGCAATTACGTAACAATGACGTAACGTTGACGTAACAATTGCCACAATTTGCCAGTTGAAGTTCAGTACTCAGCAATCTGTCCAGGGCTGTTGGAAGAGGTCCTCTGGAGTTTATTGATGGTTTCAAGAGCTCTTTAGTCGCGCGTTGCTTATTAAGTCACAGTATTTCTATGAAGATGTCTATAAAAGGAGCACTCTGTTGGAAAATACCTTACATGTCTAAAAGTGGTCCACAACTCAGCTGTGGCGTCCATTTTTCATGAAAAGTAAAGTTGAGTCGATAAGTTCCTGAAACCCAAAATGACTCGAAAAACGTTAGTTTATTTTAAAAACTTCCAGGCACTTGAGAAGACAAATCACAATAACTTTTAGAAATAATGTTAAAATGTCAGTTAGGTTGAAATACAACTAACTTCAACGTATGTGGTGAGTACTGATTGGGAGGGAATTTAGTGACAATTGAAAAAATTATTTAACCAAAAATGGACTTGGCAAGAAAGAATATAAAATAAAATAATTATGGTTTTATGAAATTGCTATAACAAATTCAATGTTCTTTAAAATTTATTTTTGACAAGTTCAATATATATATTTTTTTAAGTTCATCTGTACTTTTGGATAGCATCTCTATTTTGAGTGCTTCATAATTTCAAGTGCATTTTCAAGCATCTTTAAGAATTTGTAAGTATCTTTTAACACGAGCACTGGTACTCACTTAGTGTGGTCTACTCTTTTTGGTTGAGCCTTTTGACAACTCCTATGTGGAATGTGCCAGGGGCTTTTCACAATGTATTTTTCTTCCCAATTATTTTTCTTAGCCCTCCTGGGGAGCGAAGATTGTACAGTGGACAGCCGTAACAACTGGGGCTGGCCTGTTAATGCTCGACTTGACCATCTGAATGCGACATTTCACGTGTCAGCACACTGCCCCAACCATCTTAGTCTGTTTAGATATTCTTTTAGTGGATCTTTTCACTGCTAATGATGCGGAATTAAGCAGCTTCACTTGCTTATATGCTTCACTTGTCGCTGACAGGGTTTTCCCTTCCCAGGTAATGTGGTTACCTGGCAGCTATGCGCTGTGGCTATGCAGGCCTGACAAGTTACCCCATCACCACAACAAGCCACCAGTAATGACGACGTTGCCCTCACGATGGTGCCCTACAGACTGTGCAGAATTCATTTGACTCATGGATGTATTTTCATATAATTTAAATCGTATGTTTGTTAAGTATACCGATCACATGTATCATAAGCAAATGCAGGGATAATATAATAATATAATAATATATTAAGTACTTATATAGCGATAAGTTCCTGAAACCCAAAATGACTCGAAATCTATCTATCTATCTATCTATCTATCTATCTATCTATCTATCTATCTATCTATCTATTTATCTATTTATCTATTTATCTATCTATCTATCTATCTATCTATCTATGCTACATTGCCTCTAGATTCCAAGCTGAAACCAGTCCGTATGATCTATAGGAAACAGTATCTATACTAAAATCCTGAACCCGTGACCCATGCTTTGCATCCAAGCTCTGTCCCCCGCCACCACTCCACGTGAACCACACCACTCAGAGCGTCCTGTCAGATTAATGACGTCATAACGCTGCGCCATGACGTCATCACGTTACGTCTTAGGACGCTTTAGAGTGTAACCAAAGAACAACAAGGCCCTAAGACAGCAAAAACAATGGTGGTTACACTATACCTGTCTTGTAACACCTAAGATTACAGCTTGTTGCAGAAGTTGTGTAACTCGCCTCATTAACACAATATAACCGATAGACTCACTGTGATACTGTCCATTCATAACTGGACTCCTTCTTCCATCGTCTCTTCATTATATTCGCCCTGACCTCATTATGACACCCCTGTATCATGTATCTAAGTGTTCTAATACCTGACAGGTACACACTGCTTTATTCGAACAACTTGTCACAATGAAGGCTTAGCTGTGATTTGAATACCGACCTGTACACCTTATCTACAAAGGCTTTAATTAAAAGGTACATCAACTGCCGATGTGATTCAAAATGAACGTGCAAAGTTGGTTCATCCATGCATACTCAGTATTACTCAGTGCTTGAATTAATTACTTAAAAATCATTGGCGGATTGACTGATTGACTGACTGACTGACTGACTGATTGACTGACTGACTGACATATTGACTGAGTATGGTTGGTTTGATTTATCGACTGAATAAATGGTTACTTGACTGAACGATGAAATGATTAATTGGTTGAATGATAGATTATTGATTGATTGGTTGGTATGTTGGTTTGTTGACCACTTTATTTCCAAATATTCTTGGAAAAAGAGTTCCATGAAAACAGCTACGCTTGTTCAACTGGCACCTCAGTCAGTCAGTCAGTCAGTCAGTCAGTCAGTCAGTCAGTCAGTCAGTCAGTCAGTCAGTCAGTAAGTCAGTAAGTCAGTCAACCTATCAATCAATTTAGGCAATTAGTCAATATATTCACATTTTCATTGATAAAGAACTCTTCTCTGTGTTAATTGCAATATCGGGATAATTTTATAATATTACTTTTTACATTTCTTAGAATTATTTTTTCACACATTTTCCAATTTGGAGGAAAGTTTTAAGTTTCATCTCGCTACAGCCAGGTGCAAAATAATTGGATACCACAAAAAAATGAAACTGTGCAAGAAAGAATACGAAACTTTATAGCAGTTATTGTAAATTCTTATACCAACTTTACCTGATTACTGAACTTTTAGAGACATGTTTTCTTTGAATCTCCAACATGATTCCTTTACCACACAGAGAATCAAGGTATACCAACAGGAATAATGGCATATTGTATTTCACTATCTTTTTTGTAGCATCCAATCATATCTCAAAATAAATGCAATTTATGAAAGTAAACACCACCTCTGAAATGTACAATATTTTAAGTAAATATAGCAATATTGAAAGATAACAATCCCTTATGAAGCCTACAGTTTGGACATTTTTGGCTCTATGTTAAAATCTTTAAAAATGGGTGTCTTTTTACTTAAAATTGTTTTGTGATTTTAGATTAAATTGATGTCTGCTGGAATTCGCACGTGTTCTCTAAATGACCAGACATTCTGCAACCATAGCACCTTGCAAAAACAAACGGGCATTCTGCAATAGGTGTAGAATCGTACAAAAACTGAAAATTGGCTAAATTTGAGATATCTTTCTTCTCCTTCTTCTTTTGCTTTGATGTGGTTATCAGACAAAAATGAACAAATTTTGGTCACAGTCTCACACCTTTTTGTGATGTATTTTTGGATGGTAAATACCGAAGCTTGAGATAGTATCTAATAATAGTATTGGGATAACTTTAGCCAATGATGGTAATAGCCTTTAGAAGCGAATCCAAACAAATAATAGCCAAACAAAAGAAAGTAATTGGTTCTTAATTGGGTAGATCATCAGGTTTACTTTGGGGCAAGTAAGTGCTCATAATTGACTGATATTACATTGTGGAAGTAGGGGGGGGGGGTTATATGTGGAGTCAATTGTATTTTAAGAACAAAAGCATGTAATAGCATTAAAAGGCATAAGAAGATTTTTTTCCGAAAGAAAGAGTCTTTGAAGTAATCTGGAATAAGATGTGTCTCACGACCAAAATAACTTTTACCTTCTCTAAGACAATAGAAGAGTATTTTGGTCAGTAAGACTGTAGCTTTTTCAGCATTTTCTCCCACGAGTCCTGCTCTAATTGCAGTAGTCTTTGGGGGTAATCAAGGGCAATTAGCCCTGACTCAAGACTGGAGTGCCCCAGAGCTCAGCCAGGAGCCTCTGCAGAAATCACACTAAATGCTACTGTTTACTGACTTTGGTCACACCAATTGACTTAAAGATCTTATTGTTTTGTCAATAATGAAAATTGGCGTAAATATTCAATATTTTCTAGTATCCAAGTATCAATTTTAAAGCATGGGACATAAAAGTCTTTAATTAAAATCTGAACCAATGTAGTCTTGATCCAGATAGATAGATAGATAGATAGATAGATAGATAGATAGATAGATAGATAGATAGATAGATAGATAGATGGACAGATGGATAGATAGATAGATAGATGGATAGGTAGATGGATAGATGGATAGATGGATAGATGGATAGATGGATAGATAGATAGATATCATGGTTGATTTATGAGATGGGAGTCCTCGACAAGTCAACATTATACATTGACATCTAGACACAGATATGAGGGCTTCCTATTCAAATCAAATCCGAATGACATAAACTTGAATTTTTGCTCTTGAAGGTTCTGACATTGAAAATATTTTGGGTTCTCCACCTGGGGTTTTGAACCCATGCAGGCAAAGACCTCCAGCAAAGTAGGCCTGGATTCTAACCACTCAGCCACCAGGAGACAAGGAGTTTACACCACAATGCTTGTATTATGAAGGACTGGTGTATTATTGAGGGAACAAGTGACCATATTCATTTTCGTCTTGGTAACGATGATGGACTATCATTAGATTTTTGTCCATATGCTTAATTGTATTGTGAGTCGAGGAAGAAAGCTCATTTTTCATTTCCTAGAAATTTCCTGGCAGTAGTTAAGACTGTAAGAAGTTCACTGTTTTGCCAGGGGGCATAAAATAATTTCAGAATAATTCCAGGAGGAGCTAATCACCGGCTGTCAACACGTATTTGGGCACGCTCTATTAGATCAGCTTATAATGCCGTTGAAATGTGACCACCAAGAATTATAAGCAAAAATTGGGGTATTGAATTTCTTGTTGTAATGTGTGTTAGCCCTCCATCATTTAGTCTATGGCTAAGCATAGTTCGTGTTGAGTATCTGCATCAACCCTGTGTGGTTGTTCTGTAGTTCCTCTATAGTTATAGGCACGTGCAGGGTCTGGGAGCAATGGGTGGCTGCTGAGAATATAACTATCATAATGATAAAGATCTCCTAACTAGCCCCTCACCCCAGGGGGACCAACTTAACCCTGACATCCCCATCGAACTCTTTTGTTTAGCAAGAAATCTGACACCACGCAATTGACAGCTCATACGACCATGATGAAATGTTCAGACATCAGCACTGACAACAATGATTATCCCACTAAAAACACTTTTTTATCATACTTTGTTTACATTACCCTGTCAAACTCTTCCTCCGAATCCATGTCAAAGAGTCTAGATATAAAAGTTTCAAAAAATTAAGTATCATCCTCAGTGCAATGAATCGTGAATGTATTGAATTCTTTCCTTGTAGATCTTTTCAAAGTTGGACCCTAATGTGCTTTTAATGTTTGACTTTAAATCCAGTAAAAATAAATTTTAAAAACTTTCAGTCCCATTACAGAGAACTTGAGAAAAAATATTTCAAGTTGAAAATCTGGATGTAGTTATGGTATCTGTTAGATTCAGAAATTTAAGATGTTAAAAATGTCAAAATATCTTAATGTAAGCCACTTGTAATGACTTGAGTGAAACTTGCAAACATATCAAAATTTATGTTAGTTTTGAGATAGAAGATGTTTTAAAACATCTTAATATTGAGGGGGTGCACCTACCCTTTGGGTTACAGCAGTTTTCTGCTCAGGTGCCCTCCTGTACAACATTTTACTTTAGTTATATATATTTATGTATGTTAATTTTTCATTATATTGTAAGTGACTACGTTGTGCAAATAAAGTATCCTATCCTATCCTCCCTAATGTATTCCTGCTTTTTACTCCTCTTCCATAAAAGATTGTCATGATATATTTGGATAGGCCTAAGAGGGGAATTTCAAGATATAGTCTAAACATCTTGGGATTTGGGAGATAATGCATTAAAACTTCTTTGTGCTGTTTTTTGTTGTTATTTTAACTTTTTGTAAGTCACAACTGACCCATCAGCTTTATGCACTGTCCATTACATGATGTCAAGTCCTAAAATGTTTTTCTTTTTTAATAGGATGGACCATTTGACAAAGTATCTCATGTGATGAAACCAAGTGGGGTCTCGTGATTTGTGATTTGTTTTTATTTCAACAGCTGAACTCTCCTACTCACTTGGGTCTTTATCAAGATAAGATAGACAGATGAACATACATGCATTCTGGTATCTATCTATATATCTATCTATCTATTCACCAGAATGCATGTATGTTCATCTGTCTATCTTGATAAAGACCAAGTGAACAGGAGCGTGCAGCTGCTGCATTTATTAAAAAAAGGTAGATGGACTGACTGACTGACTGACTGACTGACTGACTGGCTGACTGACTGAGTACCTTTCGTGGAACTTTCTTCTTGAGATGGATATATTCATGAATACATGGAGATGATCAAATTAAAGTAAAACAACCAATAGATAGCAACATCATTCTGGATGCCATCTTGGAAACTATTGTCTGTGGGGGGTAGGGTGGAGCAGTTGACCTTGAAGTTTGCAGGTGACCTTGGGAGAGGGTGACAAGGAGGTGGAGGGGACATTCGGCCCTCAATTGCCATTACCCTGGCATCAGCATGATTCTAGCTACAAGCCAACCCACCCAGAGTGCAGTAATTGCGGGCATATTTCCCTTGCCATTTTTCAGGCTCAATTTCGCACCAGCACGTGCAGTCTACAATGGATGAGCCGCGTCAGGTAGAATTAAGGGGAGCCATGGACCGCCAGTGGATTGCTGGGGGAGGCAGCTCTCTCTAATTTGACTGTGATTATCTCCCTGCCCCCCTCATGATGGCAGGGGGAGGCAAGCAGTACTCAGGGTGTATGGTGCTCAGGCAGCCAAAGACAGCCATTGCAAGGCAGTTCCCAGCCTCAGTTACCAGATAATCGTAGAGACAGTCAACTACACGTTGCCACTGATGCAGACAGCCAAATTATAGACAGTGAACAATCAACCAGAGGTGTGCCAGCCTACCCCAACAAAGGCAGATAAATGGCCACCCCTCGAACAGACACGAACATTGACGAAAAGACACGAAGAAAGCCGATGAGTAACAGTCTGACTACAACCCCCCTCCCCCCTTTCCAAACTTTTCAGCAGGTTCCAGACAGCTTTCAGCATTATTGGTGACTATCCCCGGAAGTCATAATTGCCGACTGTTTGGGGTCGTCGGGGGCATCCTTGCACTTATTATCACCCATGTGGGCATGCGCAGTTCCTCAAGTTCTTGATTATCGCCCCTTAATTGTACCTCTCATCAGGGTGGTCTGCTGCTCACAACAGTAATTTACTGAAGAAACTGCAACAATGGAAACTTCTCGCTTCAAAGTTTCAATATTGGAGCAGTAACTTGTGTTGTGCAGATTCTTCCAAGTATACAACTTAAGTTGCTGGTTGGAGGCTTAAATAACCCACCTTCTCTCCTAAATGCCTCAATCCTGTTGTTGACCCTTGATAGCAAAAAAAATCTTTATATTTCAATACCCCCTAATCATAAAATTTCCAGTATTGGGACTAAAGTGAATATCATAAATTCATAATATGATTCGTACGAAATAGCTTTAGTAATGCCTGCAATTTGCAACAAATTTGCAAAGTATCCAGAGAGCCAAAAATAAAATAATAGAAAATAATATTCTTACAAGTTTCTTCTGATTATTCAATGTTTTTTTATACACTGATGTTCATATGGTTAATGATTTTATAGACCTATAAATCCAGAAATTCATCCTCTTCCTTTCCAGGACCTGTTTCTCAATTTTCACCTGGAGTCTCCACTTTCAACCTCATCCTCTTCCACTAAGGATAGGGCAAACTTCAAGCATCTCATTGTGATTGTGAAAAAAAGCAAGCATCTTAACTTGTGCATTCCTCTTCATTTTTTCACCAGATTGTTTCTTTTTCGACTCGCTGTGCTGTTTAAACATCACCTGCAGCTAGACTACATGTTATTATTTATCTGCATTGTGGACGTGCAAAGAATACTTGGCTTCTATTGCTGACATTCTATGATAAACAAGCTGATCACTCCGTAAAAGTTTAAGAGTTACAAATACACGTATACTTAGCAAGCTGTGCAAGTATCCAAATCACATTCAGGGAAATAACTTATAGACCCATACAGGGAGCAGTTATATGGCTATGTTTATAGAAAATATCGATTCTTATGTTATGTTGATGCTTCTTTGTTTCAGGTTGCTGTGATAAGGTCAACAACCGTTTTACAAAGATGAATCGCGTTGTCTTTTATTTGGGCCAAAGATCGATCACCCGAGACAATACCCTGAACAGGCTAGGAACCCTTCCGAAGTTCCAATAATATCATCATAATATGCTAAGCAATAAATTGGTCTTTTCAAAACGTAAAACGGTTCAGTGGATTGGAAGTTCGAGCTTCAGATGTCTCTGAAATTCCTGTTCCACACTTGAAAGACTAACACCAAAGTTTCAGAGTGCAAGAATGGAGCGCAATTAAAGAAAGAAGCCTTCTCGTCTATTTCCTTTGTTTATGCTTATACATTTAGGATGATCCGACGGCGACCAAGGCTATTGCTCTATAGCTTTGTATTGTTCAACAGTAGAAGTTGCACGTGGCTTTGTTTGTAAACAAAAGCACATGGCTGTGATGGCCAGCGCGCCAAAAAGGCGGGACACTCGATCGTGTCAAGAGCATTCAGCTGTCCGCAACAACCCGCAAATGTGCCCCGTCTTCCCAAATATTCTGACAATTTAGAACTCATGGGTCTGTGGTCTGCTAAGCAGAAAATGAAAGAATGAGGAAAGACTAATGCAACAGCTAAAGAAATATCATCCTGGAAATGATTGCATTTAAAACTGGGGTCCAGGGAAATGAGTATTTTTTGAGAGGAAGTCTACTCTAAAATCCTGATGAAAGTTTTTCAAACTGAGGAATTTGTGAAGGTCAGCCAATAGGCCTATATAACCAGACTGTTTATATGTGTCATTGACCAAAATCCTGTTGCAGTGGTCCTTTCCTCTTTTATTTTCTAAAAAAAAGAGTTTGCTCCAGTTATTCGCTTGACATTTGAATCAGAAACATTATTGCAGTCAGCCTGACTGATTATGAGGGCCTCAGTCAGGTAAAGGCCTATTACAGAAAATTAATATCTAACTAAAATTTTGATTTCTTTCCCAAATCAACCACTTTTAAATCACATGCAAAAAAGACAACCTTTCTGTTACTTTCTAACATGGCCAAAATCACTGCTAAGGGCCCAATAATATCCATTCATTCCCAACATTATGAGGCCAGGAGGCCTCTCAGTGAGGGCTTAAATACCATGTGACAAACTTGTATTGATGCTATTGACACCATAGTTCAATCATGATGTATAGTAACTGTATAATGTTAGCTACACACGAAACCATTGGCCATTTTCAGTAGCAAATGATCACCAATATCATATTATAGAAGTTGAATGGGGCAGGATCAAACTGCAACTGGCAACATCATTTCTCCAAGGTGTTTATTAGCTAGAGTTAGATAATGATCTAAAAACGATCTCTGCCTCAGGGCCTTGCTGCCAATCGATGAAATGAAATTCAGCAACTAGCTTGAGCGGAACTGCATGGTCTGTTAAATTTAGAAACTTAAAATTTTGGTGATGGAGTAGGTGTAAATTATGGGAGGGGAGATTAAATTGCTCCAGGCACTAAATAATCAAGGTGATAGTGAGTTCTTACCTCATTCATTTCTATATCGGAACAGACCTACACTTTGGGGAAAAAACTTAAATTGTGACCTTCATTATAATAAGCTAAGCATCATGGTTCATAAGATGCATCATTGTAGGCTTATGGGACGTGCTCTTTTGGTAATATTGGTTGTTCATTATTTAGCAAACACAATTTACAGTCACAACTATAAGATTACATTGTACTGAGTTACGTTTTCCACCATTACACTTGCTGATTTGTTTTATTTCCAATATCCCTACAAAATACTATACAACAGGACAATGCTCTGCCCCTTTCCCATCCCCTGATCATTGATCATCAGAAGTTCATCTGCTCATTCTGCTTAGTTTATTTCCAAGCTCTGTTTGGCAGTCTTCTATTTCTTTCCATACATAAACAAACTGATCAGAACCAATTGGAAACATTCCAAAGATTCTATACATTGGATATACATGATTGTTGGCAAAATGTTAGTTTTAGTCCTGTACATTGAGCTGAAATACACACGAGAACATTTTTGTTCATTTGGACCACTTGTCTTTTGTGTGTGTTATTGTTCCAATCGCTTGATCCTAAAACCTAAAGTATTGTCCACTTAGGAACAATACATGTGGAGTAGGCCTATACTTTATTGTGCTTCACTTAGAACAGAAAAACTATTGAAAGGACACTTAATCCATTGGAGAAATATTTCTCTCCACATTTTCTTGCCATTGAGTATTTAGCAAGTGGATCCCGCTAAGTGTTTGGCAGCCATCCCAGACTAAATGGAATGTTTTCACTGGGAATATTTCAGGCGTAAACATTTCTGTGACAGTGGGGGCACGTGACGTCACACCTGAACTAACAATTTGGAATGGGAAGGGGGAGGGGGGAGGGTTGAAAAAAAAGTCATACCTGGGGGCAGCAGAGGTCTTTACTTTGTAGGCAAAAGTCCTACCTGGGGGATTATTGGGGTTGAATGTAATCATTATGAACCCCATTTTATTCATTTTTTCACCCAGCCATTTCACCATAGTTACCCCATGCCTCTATGGATTCTATACTCTTAGTTTTTCACATGGCTTTAGGCACCTACAATTGTTCTTTGGTGCAAATATTCTAAATCCCAAATATCAACAGAAACTGACGCTTGCTTGGTCATGCCCGAATGGATAGCCTAAGGCATGGCTCAATACTTTCAGCTACCTTGGCATCATAATAGGTGAGGTGATGCGGCCGCTGATGCTGTTAGTAAATCTTATGGTGCTGGTGTTGATGCTTATGGTGACATAAAGTGGGCTGGTGTTGTTATTATGGATGCTCTTGGTGATTAAACTGAATAAATAAAGCTATATCTCTTCTAGGCCTATTTATGTGTCAACTGGACTATTTATGTATCAACTGGACTATCTATCTATCTATCTATCCATCTATCCATCTATCTATCTATCTGTCTCTCTATCTATCTATCTATCTATCTATCTATCTATCTATCTATCTATCTATCTATCTATCTATCTATCTATCTATCTATCTATCTATCTATTCATCTATCTATCTATCTATCTATTTATCTACCTATCTACCTATCTATCTATCTATCTGCCTATCTATCTATCTATCCATCTATCTATCTATCTATCTATCTATCTATCTATCTATCCATCTATCTATCTATCTATCTGCCTATCTATCTATCTATCTATCTATCTATCTATCTATCTATCTATCTATCTATCTATCTACCTGACACAGAGGCAAAATTAAACATATCTCGTATTCTAAAACCAATTCACTGACTGCAACTTATCTGCTGGGTGTGATGTTCATTCTGCGAGCACCACCTCTGACCTGCAGCGCCCCCTACTTCCGTCCTTAATCCGTCACACTCCAGTGCACCGTCATGCATGGAACTTTTGTATGCAGTCAACGGAGGTCCATGGAAATAGAAGAACAATGACTCAGCTATTGGCGGTCAGGTGAAATTGAGTGTTGGGATTATAATATCTCAACGAATTGTTGGTTTGATAATAGGAGAGATAGCTATCTAGATTTATTGTGTTCGGCAAAAACTATAGGTAGAAAGTCAGCAACACTTTTTCGGCTTGTTTCTTCCTTCTTTTTTAAACATATGATGCAAATTCTTAATAAGTCGAAACATAAAAAAATATTAAAGATCATGCGTTGTTGATTGGTCACCAACCAAAACGATTAACAGAATTACGTAACAGCCAATTATTGTGTTTTAGTAGCATGGTTTTAGGAAATCATATCTACCATGTAGGCCCATGGATGCATGACTCTGGAAGCAAAATTTATTTCCCAAACATTCATTTTCATTTGGAGAGAGATATATTGAACAGTTTTTCGACTGACTGACTGACTGACTGACTGACTGACTGACTGACTGACTGACTGACTGACTGACTGACTGACTGACTGACTGACTGACTGACTGACTGACTGACTGACTGACTGACTGACTGACTGACTGACTGACTCTCCATCAATGTAGGACAATATTTTATTTGGCTTTGTGGTTCGATGAAGTTCACGTTTTTTTTCGTCCAAGCAAAATCATTGAACCAGGAATACAGCTTGAACCTCAAGCCCAACGTGTAAGGTCTTGAATATTTATTTTACGGTCTTGGGTTACAAACCCCTATGTAATTAGGTCATCGAATTCATCATCATCCAACAGGGTAGGGTTTCAACACTTGGTGTAATTGTTTTATTCATTGCCTTTGTCTGGGGCGACTTTTCAACAGTGACAACAAGACCAGTTCATGAATCACTAAAATAGCAATTATTGAATTTATGAGACAAAAGAAACATGCATTAGTCGACCGCAGAGGCCCAGGGCTCATCGGAAAACTATGAAAACATGGGTCTTGCTTTAGATAATTAGCCGAATGGCTGTAGAATTGGGTGGCATACAGACCGAAAGACAGACGGACGGACAGACACGTGTACTTAATGAGATAATCTGGTGAAAAATGTCCCCTGGTCCCTCTGACAATCCGTCATTTAATTAGCCATCAAGCCTGGCTTCAATTACTCTGCCACCGCGGGCTAAATTCGGACAAGCAACAACAACCCCCGACACGGTAAGCCATGGTTGGTCCTACCGTGTTTATTCGAAAATGTAACCCTCCGCCGTCTCCCTCCCTTCAAGCAGGTATACAGTTGAATAAAAACCCATTGCATTGGTCAATATATGCGGATCTGTTCGCTTCAGTAAAAAAAATTATTGAAAACTAACGTTGATTGCAGGCTGGAAAAGTTTTATTAAATTCAGATTTTTTAAACAGGGGAATGCAAAATTATTGAGGAATTCTGAAAAACGAAGAAATGATCCATTTTCTCCAAAACATAATTTGGACTCTCTCAATTTAAAAATTCATCAAATAAAATATTCGAATGAGTATGGTAAGCACTGACAGGCTCCCCTCCCCCTCCCCCAAAAACCGAACTGCTACCACGGACAGCTCATTAATCATTTCAAACTCACTGTGAGAAAAATGCAAAAATGGGCAGAGGTGAGTCGACAAATTTAATTTATGTGTTTGTAGCCAGATTCATCCAGGTGATTGGTACCTGTACGTGGGAAACATTATGTTGAATATCTACTAATTATAGCTGTGTGACTTGCTTGTTTGGATCATAAAACCACCTTTGTTTATAGGCCACAATTAGTTTACTGAGTACTGACTCTACTCTAGGTAGGCCTACACCTGCACAATGAATGACCCAGCTTTCTACACCCCCTACACTTAGCGCAGAGTTGATCGCCTAATGCACTATGTTTGAGGCCGCAACGCGCGGCATCTCTCAAATTTTCATGAAATCAAAGCTTACAGAATTTCCGTGCATGGGCTACCATTTACTGATATCAAACTGATGAATACCTAACCTTATAGATCAAATCTTACTTAATACTCACTCATAACTACCTTTCTTCAAAATGTACAGGTCTGATTGCTCCGTATAGGCTTATACGTTGTGCTTGCTTGCAGCTAGCAGCAGCTTGCTCACATATCTAGGCCTCATGACTGACTATCGTCCTATACCTTGCCTGCAGACCTACGTTTAAATTTTCTCGTACTTATATGCTTATACTTACTTATTTAATTTTAATTTTAATTACTTACTCTCTGTCTTCTTGGTGAATCAACTCTCACTTATTCACAGTAAAATATTAGCAACCATGACTTTCACAGGAGTAAATAAGCTGCAGTGGAACAAACAGAGCCTATAAATTAGATGCAATCGGGCATAATAGACAGTACATGACCTGGCTCAGGTTGGCTAATGTCCGTGCAGGTAGCTTTAAGGGGTATTTAAGGGCACTTCCGGTGCGAATTGAGCGGTGCATTCTGATTGGCTAGTTTCGGGAAACGGAAGTGAGCAGGAAAACGTCAAATGAGTGACGTCATGGCACGGTGACGTAGCCGTACCCAATGAAGTTACCCAAGTGAAGTTACCACGCGATTCGCCAATAAAACAGCCAAGTCTTGTCCAGTCTGATTTCCTGAATCAAACTAGTTGCGAGCCAGTGGCAACAACCCACAATTATGCTCGTCAGAGATTCGTGGCTGTCCGCGAAGGTCCTCTGGTGATTCGTGGACATTCGTGGACATTCGTGGATAATTTGTGAATGATTCAGGGGTGATTCCTGTTCCACTCACGCGATTGTGTGCAAAGAAACAAACGACATCAAAGATACAAGGCTGTTACAACTGCATGGGCGTCCTATAGATCTATTAGTCGAGGTTGCATGGAGAGAAAGAAGGAGGAATGGGACTAGACCGATTCACTGTTCTATCATAGAAATGCGACCAGAACAGAATATTTGGACCTCTACTGAATTATTTTGAACAGATATATATGAAGTCCTCAACTAGGCCTAATTCGGGTCCTTGCAGCAGGCATTGAATTTCCCTCAAAGTAGGCCTATTGGACTTACTTGTTAGCAAGATTGAATAGGAGCGTGAAAGTGGCATTACGTCCTGTATAAATTTATGCATTCGGTTGGTAGATTAGGATCAGAGGAGGACACGACACTGACTGAGGCCAAGGATGATTGAAAAGAAATCAACTTAGGTTCTGGTGAATCAGTCAGAGATGAATCGCACCTGAGACCCAGCGATTGGAAGGAATCCTGTCAACTGCAACTGAGCTAACCTCCCTGCATCGACCCCCTGCATATGGAAAGTAGAATTTCACAAATTTCATACCATGCATAAAAGAAACTGTCAGGTCGAAACAATCATCTCAACAATACTTCCAAGAAGAAAATCATCTTTTCTTTCTCCAATTCCCCTACCTTTCTGCACCAAGTCACGTGACATCAATTCCGGTTCCTCTATCTACCGGAAGTACACAGAGCTGGCTTCAACTTCCGCCTAGGTCTGTGTTGACATTCGTGACGCCACAAGACACGTCTCAGAAGCTGACAACTTGCCTGGTCGATTTGCATACCACACCACGAACATACATGTGTGAGAGCAAAGATGCTTGACAAAAATTTGCAAAAGAAGGTCAGGTACATGAACATGCTTAGGATATTGTATGCACTATGTAGGTGTGAATAGTGCAGAACTTCAAGGAAAGCTCATGAACGGTTGATTGATGCATGAGGGGACAGTGGGACACAGACAGGAGATCTGTTACAGATAGACACTTATATTATAAGACAAAATGGCTTGTTGTGCCATTATCTAACCAACACAATTATATCTCGCAATTTTACCAGTCAGAAAACCATGCATGCTGGGTCTAAGCCTTTTCATGTCTCGAATGTGCTGAACTTAACACAGAGGGCTAATCCAGTTGCATGACTCCTGGACCAGCAGACTCCTGCTGACCCAGCAACTGAATCAAGTCTATATTTTCTTAGCTAAATCAATCAACCACGCCCGATCGCATGTGGGCTGGAAACAGGGGGAAATTATAGTTTTAATGAAACGGTGGATTTAAGGCAGCAATAAGTGCTAAGCATCTGTTGCAGTGGTGTTGGATTTGGGGGAAATCGTGCAATGGCCGTTTCGCCTGATCTCCCGTTTGAAGTGTTACATCGTGAAAAGTGGCTGGAATTTGAGTGATGACTTGATTCATACTACAACTTGGAGAGATGAAGAATACAGTGGTGGTTGTGAAGTGGTCTCTCCAATCAGTGGGATACCTGCAGAATCATATAATACCCAGGTTACAGACATTTGTGACCTCACTGCATATCTGATTTGTCAGCCTATACAAAACAAACTTCCTGTGAATTATATTGGCCCATATGCACCCGTAGTAGATTTCACATGAAACATTTAACAGTGTACAATCTCCAAATCCAAGGCCATTTCTAAAACACTCATGCAAAAGGTCCCGCATTGACCTTCTCAACATAAACAACCTGCTCAAGGGCTGATCAACAACTTCCTGTCAAGTGTGCGCATGCTCTGCATTGCATGACTACCTCCATTTCCTGTTCCCGAGCAACTCGCCATGCACACACAGCAAATGAAGAAATTGCTTCTGTTAAATTCTGACTGTGCATTTGGTTTGAAGATAATATCAGGCAAATGTTTTTTGCTATTGCAATATTTTGAAAATGTGAAATTGCTACTGAATTACTGGATATACTGTATACATGGTAGATGGTAAAATCTTGTGCCAAAATCTTGATATTATATGAATAGACAATAGACAATAGATAGACAATCTTTATTTTACTTTGGTTTCAAAAACAAAGAAAATCAGCCATGAAATTGGCTGGTGTCACCGAAAAGTTTACAACAAAAATGATAACAGTATAGATAAAATATAAAAATATTAGATTAAAAACAAATAAAAGCATAAGGAAAGACTTTAAGAGAAATATTGGCCAACTTGATCTTCAGAGGTTCAGACATTTTGAACCGGAAGTTGCATAAAAATCAAGCATTCACGTTGTGTTTTAGCTATGTGTAGAATGAAACAATATTGTAATTGAAAGCACCTATCTGTCGGAAACAAGGGGGGCTGTAATCTTATGAATTGTTTGATTTATTTTATCTTTTTCTGACTTGTCCATTATTTGTATCCACAGTGCAGGTATGACTTTTAAGTCATGCATCTCCCAACTTCCTGCGCCTCATTAATGCAATATTTTCATTGATGCTGGAGACAAGACAATACTGAAGGATTGTCGCAGCCTCATTGTCAAAGCACTGTCCTCGAAAATCAAAGCATGGTTGTCCACAATGCAGGCTAGCCATCGATCCCTACCTGTCCTGGGGCCATTTTCCATTTGAGAATTAGGTTTGCCGGTAAGCCCAATTCCTGACTTTGTTTTTGCCCTTAATCAATCAAGGTGCATTGACAGCAGCACACATCAAAAAGCGTTTGTGATTCATCTGCGTGGCGGAGCTACAGGACCTGGGGGGGCGAAGGGCGTAGAATGAAGGGGTAGCGGTAGAAGCTTCAGGGATTTAGGTGAGGTAATAGGGTGAGGCGATGGCCAGTTTGGAAGCAGAGAGGTCAGCTCTGCTTCTTCTTCCTCTAGCTTGTAATGAATTCCCGCCTTCAGTGAAGACGAACCTCTGGATAAGCATGCCGACATCAGGTAATCTCTTCTTCAGGTTGTTTGGAGCAACAATTATATTGCAAGATAGGCCTAAAGCATAGGCTATGGGGTCGATGTATGCAGTTTAATAACAGTACGCCCTTCACTTCATACTGACCAGCTGGAGTACCAGAAGAAGTAGATTTGAAGGGATGGTGAATCTGAATTCTCTTGAAATTATAAATTCATATTTAGTGTCAAGTGAATATTGAAACGTTGTTGTTCGCGATGCAAAAATGAAAAATATCAACTGTAGAATCTAAACAAGTCCAAATATCCGCACAACTTTATCAACTTATGCCAGACTGACATAGGTCTATCCTCCTTGGCAGTAGATCGAGTTGTCACTGAGCAGTGCTTCCGCTTGCCTCTGCACTATTCTCCTATAAACCTCCCATGATCCCATCAATGTCAAAAATGGCGCCAAGGAATCTACCCCGAGTCAGTCACCCTCATCTATGACATCACTGAGTCACACTCCTATTGAGAAACGTCATTCTCACGTCAATGACGTCACTGCCTCGCCAGGTGAGTGAGTCCAGTGCACAGCAGAGCATTCAGGTGTGACCATTAAATCTTTTGTGCCCCTACTCCCTCAATTCTTTTTCCAACCCCCCCCCCCCTCACACAGCTCACCCCTTCCAATGAAATTGTCGTCTGCTTCCTGGTCTCGCTTGACTAGTCGCGTGATTCGTCGGTTCGTCTGCTAACCAATGATTTGAGCGCGCCCTGGTGAGCAGCCATCGATCGTGTGCCTCTATCGAGGGAGGGCTGCATTTATTGCTATTGCAGGTGCAGGAGCCATTGAGTACAGACTCTAGTGCCGAGACACTCGTAGTTAGTTTTAGTCTGAACTTTGGTCCTTCACATCCTTCATATTGAGCTATATGGTAAAAAGCTGCATGCCAACGACAAATGGAAAATTAATTCTGGAAAAAAGATTTTAAAGAATTGGGTCTTGCTGATCAACCTATAGGCACGAAGGATTAGATGAGATAACGTGGTTGCTTCGGGGGCTTCTATCTTTTAGAGTAATGACACTCCGAATGAGGCGTCTAATCGGATACCAACGGTATAACCAGCAGTTGAAGTTGAGCAGCTATGACGCTGGAGCTCCACTGCTTGTAGACCCTCGCATGAGCTACACATCACAGCTCTGCACTGTGTCTTTTTGGGCTGTCTTTTGTTTACAAATCACAGGTTGTCAAAATTGAACTGTACGTGCTGATTTCTGACTGACGCCAGCCAATGGGCTTCACCAACCCTCTAATTCCAATTCAGGGAGTTTTTCAGCCAACAAGACTGCTACAATAAGTGTCACAATGAGTGGAATATGAGCTCATCCATCCATAGCTATCATTGTTTGGTGCACATCATTTTTGCATGGGAATAAATCGAGTAATTCTTATGATTTATTGCTAAAAGCAACTTGTGCAACTCTACACCTGCCAGGAGATTTGCAAGCTGCATTGTACCTTTTGTTTCAAATTCAAGATATAAATCGGAATAGTCCAAATCTCAGGGGTGCTTCTCAACAGCTGAGCTGGTCTTTGGGGGAAAGGAGTGTTGTTGTTTGTCGTTTTACAGAAAGTCAGTTGTTGGTCGTCAATAAACTTCAGGTAGGCCAGGCCTACTGCTACGAGATTGCATAAATAGATAGATAGATAGATAGATAGATAGATAGATAGATAGATAGATAGATAGATAGATAGATAGATAGATAGATAGATAGATAGATATTGGACGGACCAGCTGCTCATCACGAGCAAACACGACTTTTATTTCACCTGGCTTTTACCACCATGCAGTAATGATGGTGTCACTGTCCTGCTGTAAAAGCTGAAAAAAAAACATGGCATGGTCTATATTCACAAATTATTAAAACAGAGTAAAAATGGATGTCGTAGACTATTTAAAATCCGAAGAAGCACTTTTAGAAAAGATTCACAGTGCAAAATGTTGTGCTTCACAAGAGAAAATAAAGTTTTATTTGATATCAGGCCTACTTCGAGTAACACTGAGTTTAATTATTTCACTAAATTCATCATTACCGATCAATGACGTCATTTAAAGACATTAACAAGGCGACAGACATCTGCACAGTTGTGTTGACACACAATCGAACAGCATGGAAGTCAGTGACATGACGACATGTTAGCATGATGCCCATGACATGTCACGGCGGCCATCTTGGAAAATGGGACCCTCGGGCCATTCAGGGCTATCTTCTCATATCACTGCCTGGCCCTCAACCTTTTCAAGTATTTCCAATGCACTATATTGACATTTGATAGATTTTCAAAGGAACTCTAAAAGCTAATTCATGGCAGGCATCTTCAATTTCACAGTATACAACGGTACATGGTCCCCTCCAACCAATCAGGTAGTGCGGTCTAAAGTTTCAGCCCCTCATGTCACTGAAATGGAACTCCTTCAACTTCGAAAAACAACTTTAGGAGACAGTGAACTTGTCGCTGAAGGCAGAAAGTGGCCCGAATGTTAATTATTTTGGAATGGGCAAAAATTATGTTGCAGTCAATGTTTATGTTAATCGGTTGCCTATGGTTTATCATGAGGTACTACCCTTGCTGCTATCCTGATCATGACATGAATTTGATCCCATATCCTATACACCCTTCCAAAAGGGAGACTCATGACATTAGGTAATGGTAGTACGTGAATTCAATGAACATTTACCGAAAGGCCTATTACCTACATTGCAGCATGGTGCTCCATGTTTGTTGAGTTTTAATAAAGGAATTTCAGAAAGAACATTGAACTGGAATTCAAAGGAAAATATGAGTCCTGTAAGCTCCTGTAGGCCTACCAAAGAATACAAATTACAATGTCTTTGCTTACTCTGAGCTGCGGAGGAGTTCACAAAGTAACGCAGAAACTTTGAGGACTTTTTCATCTGTTTGTTGGACAGGGAGCATGGTGCCACAAAATAAGGTCCTCTCATGCTGATTCGACCTTCCATTGCATTCCGGAATGAATGAGGTTCGAAACTCTCCCATGGGTTTGGGAATTGGTTGATGAGGCAGGCAGACGACGATGATCAATGATATTCTCTTTTGGTGACTTGGGTTTTGGGTTGTTGAGGGTTTTGCCTGGTAGGTCGGTGTTGGGTTTCAGGTTCCCAGGAAAGGGTGCGAGGGTTTGTTGGGGCCCATGGGTAAGGTCAGAAAAGGGGTGAGGATAGAACCCCTTCCCTTCCCCTTAACAACCCCCTGCCTTCCTTAAACAGCCCCCTGAGTCCCCCCAAACACCCCCTGCAGCCTCTCTACCCCTAAAAGATCGATTTGGTCCAAAATTTGTTGTTTGTTCGCCAGGTAGGACTTCGATAGGAGTGTGTCAGACCTCCCCGGACTAATCTCTACGTCACCATGAAATATTCAGGAGATTTTTTCTTTCGCTTCCCAAAAACGCTTGTGATCCTATCCAAACAGTCGACCATCGTTCTCAGCTACGTCACCGACGCTACCCAGGCATACGATACCCAAAAACGAACGTTAAGCATCCCATTGCAAATGCCCGGATGTACAGGGTATCCTCACTGACGTCATTGTAATTTGAGTGACGTCAAATACTCACTTCCGCGACCACGAGGAAGGATATCCCAAAGTTTGCAGCACAACGACACCTAGAGAATAACCCTGGACTACCCCCGAACTTGCATCGAACTGGCATAAACGAGGGATGCACGTGGTTCTGTGTTTGTTCCTAAGAATAATACTCTTAAGGAACAATCGTCACCTCTAAGGTTAGGACTGTGTGCCTAAACGGGTTCTACCCACCTTCTTTTTCTACTTCTTCATTTCGTAATTGCTCGCTAAAAGAGGTCAGAATTTGCGGATGTTCATTAAACCTGAGACCTAATGAGGACCAACAAGAAGGTGGGATCGCGATCGAGATCATCGCCACTAAGCTCTTGGGGTCTATAACTCTCAAATTATTTTTCCTCATCTTAGAATAATTAAGGATTGTCGATTTTCGTTGTCAAGACCAATCGGTCATTTTCCTTGGGATGAAAAGCTTTTTTTTCAAATGTGAACTGAATGGAAGATTACCAAGTTGTTAAAAGGCACTGGTCAAAACATGCATCTTGACCTCTTCCTTTCTTCTTTAAAAGTCACACACAAGCAGCTCCAAGTTGTAGATGATCTTCATTTGCATGCAATGGACAAAGGCATTATATTTAGAATTGTAGATGGTTTGGGACGAAACCTCAGGGTTGTTGTCGCATAATATTTTAAAAATATATATTTTGCTGGAAAGTTTAAAGAACCCACACACATATAGGACTAGTCTTTGGCAATCAGTGAGGGCTCAGCTTTCTCTCTTATCTCTCTAATCAACACTCGCTAGTACTAGTAGTAGCAATAAGTTGTAAACCCAATATTGGCAGTTATCCAATGTTCATTCTCATCTATACCAGTGCACCAATATGAATTGTGAAAGCAACAAACTACACCCAAACCATATTTCAGACTACCAGAGTACCAGTCCACCCAGCATCTCATTCTTTTATCCATCAATTCATGTATTCAGATTCCATCTTAAGTCAACAATGGAACCAAAACTCTTAATTAAAAAAAGTTTTAAGAAAAAAGAGGAGACTCGATCTATAAGAAGGAATAAAAGACCTTTGACTGAATTCGCCACGATGCATGATGGCAGTGATGCCCCTGCGTTGCCTCGTTTTCACGTCGGAGGGGACTAATCCGGAAGTTCTACACAGCCACGTGATTCCCCAGTTGAGTCACGTGACTTGTGCTCATCCAAATTTGGAAATGAAGTCTTGGCAAAATAAAACATGATCAGCAAACTGGGTGAGCTGTGGCTAAAACCTGACCCCAAAACGTGTCAGAACTGTTGTGTTTTCTGCAACTCTAGCCCAGCCTGGTTACTTGCTTTTCACGTTCATTGTATTTCGATTAATTACTAAGGAAATAATTGGCCTACCCTGCCTTTGGCTGGGGACCACAAGGGACTCAGACATTGAATCAAGCCATTCTAGTTTGGAGCAGCCCAGATGCTCTCAGTTACTGTCAGATGCTCTCATTTACTCACAAATGCTCCCAGTGTCTCCTGATGCCATCCGATGTCCCATAGCAATCCCTGAGTCTCTCAATATCTCACTCAATGTCTCTCTGAGTCTCTCAGCGTCTCTGATATGTCTTTAAATGGGCTTCGATGTCTCTGTGATGATTCTGAATGATCGATGTGTGTTTGTGCCTCGATGACTCTCCATGTTTTCTTTAAGGTTTAGGTAGTTTTTGAGTCTTTCAGTGTCTCTCTTTGTTTCTGACTGTCTTGAGTATCTCAATATCTCCCGATTTCACTCACTGTCTTCTGGTGTCTCTTAGTCTCCGACTTATTTTCCCATGCATAATCTCAGTTTTAACATCACAACAATAATGGTACAGCTGGTCACAATATCAGTCTGCCTCTCATTGTCAGTGTATCTTAGTTTCTAGCAACTTTCTAACTGACCAAACAGTTTTCGATGACTCTCAGTCCGTCTCTGATGCTCTTATTTGACTACCTAGTGCTGTTTATGCTCACTGATCATCCACGCCTGATGCTCTCCTTTTTGTCTCATGCTCAGTTACACCGAGTTTCTTCTTAGTAAACCTAATTACTGTGTGGTGGGGAAAGTCAGGCTTCTAGCACCCAAAGGAAAAGAGGCCAATTCCAAAATCCAATTGTGGTTAGCACTGAGGCAGCCTCATCATCTGGGGGATGGTCTTTCAGAGTTGAGAATCACAAGTGGCAACAATGATTATAACAGTTTGCTTTATTTTTTCTCAATGGAAAGGTAAATTGTTCTAGATTATTCGCAGCTAACTTTCTGTCAGGTTGGTTTGGCTAAAGTTGTTTTTGTTTTGAAGTTGTGCTTCTTAAGAAAGTTTGGGGCAACAATTCTATGTTAATTCAATTGGTAAACCATCCAAAAGTTTCTGGTTTTTCAATTTGATCACGTGAAGTCGTGAACTAAAGAAACCACGAGGATTCGTCATGCACATGTCCTTATTAGCCTCAATTCAGTTAACTCATGTGGGTTTTTTTGTTGTTGTTGTTGATTGACAGACGGGAACGATAGCAGGAGTCCTCAACATGTTCCATGTTTACCCCAAGTGAGGGATCTCTTACTTGCCCAGCGCAGGCACTCGTACAAAAGGCTATCCTCGTTACAACGACCATTTAGCTTAGTTTAGTTACAGGGACTCTTTCGGTAGACTTCATTAGGCACCAATTAAATGTTTCCCAGGAAGCTAGTTAGCTACCCCTTGAAGGTTTTATTCATATTCTACCTTTGATTGGTCTTCATTAGTCTTTATTGTGAACAATGAGCGACAGACTATTGAAACGCAAAAAACATCTGCAACTTGGAAGTTTGAGCTCAGGAAAAGGAGGAGGTTCCAACTAAAGACTAACTGCTAAAACTAGCCATAGAGTATTGAGGGAGGTCTCCCATTTCATTTTGAAGTCTTGGGGGCCCTCAGAGGAGCCTCGCAGTCTTCTGCACTGGGCAGACCAACTTCCGTCCGCCATTGTGCTGGCCCACACCGGAAGGATGCACCCTCCCAGCCCCCCTGCCCCCTCAATATGCCATTGTGTATTGGGCCGTCACTGTCTTTGCTCAGGAGAGTTTCTGCTTAATTAAAACCGAATCAAAGACTGGAGTTTTCTATGATTTCTATGAAATGAGCCATTCTATTCACTGTATTGTATCCTAGCCGACCAGCTATGGATTGCTAATTGCTTTATTAGGCAGAAACTTCAAAAAACTTCTCATAAAAGAGCAGTGGCGTCATATTATAGCATCTGTAGAATCCACATCAGTATCTATAGACTATTCAGCAACCTCATATTAACTGAGAGATTTTTGAATGTAACGTATGAATCCACATACCTGCAGATATAAAAGCAAGTTATCTTATAATTACATTATTAGATCTGCATAGAAAAAAAAAAGATGAGGACAGTTACACATATTTCCAATCCGATATATGAATTGTCAGACGTCCTTATTAGGAATTACGCGTGTGTTCCAGAATGCCGAAAGCTTCGAGAATACTCACAAATAAGGATTCTGGCAATCTTTTTATTTTTCTATCTATCCATCTATGTGTGTAAAACTGTATAAGTCTATATGTCTTCCTCTCTATTCTACCCCTAAAATTGTGTCTTTGAATTAGTCTAATATCAATGCATGTTCGATCTCCAGATATAATTATCGGTTATTAATCAGTCATAAAATAAATCATGAGAATAAATCACAAGAGATTGAGGAAACTGGCGGACATGATGTCATGGCTTGGGGGAATGTGGAGAATGGGTCAGGGTGACCTATTGCCACAGGATTGTCCAGGGGGCAAGGGGCATGGGCTTATTTCAGGGTGACCAGATTAATGTTAGGGCAGATTTATGACTTGGAAAGGGGAAGGGGTGAATTGGGGATAGAGGAATGGTGATATGATGGCATCAGGGAGCCCGGACGTCAGAGGGGACACTTGTCTTAATGCCCGATTAAATCTTTGGGCAGTATTGGCGACCGAGAATCATATGTGAGCAGTGAGCCGTACGACGACTATGGTCATGGACAGGTCCGTCAAGGGAGTTCGTTTTTGCATGAATGTGTACCTGGGGATCAAAGCAAGGCAGATCTATACTGCAACACATTGTTTCAGTCTGCCGTTTTGTGGAGAATTTTAATTTCTGATAGTGTTGTGTACTTTAATTTGATAGAAGTGAGACAGTTTGTAATAAGGCAACCAGGCGGACCCTAGATTTAGTTGACGGTTTTTATAGTCTAATCTGGTTGGTGAACTTGGTAGCACAAGTCCTATGCAATGAGAACTGCAGATTGTATGACAGACACATACAGGTCTGCACATAAAAGTACATGTAGTGTCTTCTCAGTAATTTTGTTGGTAGTGATTACGTGCAATGACCAGTCAGATGCCAACTGAAGCACAAGTGTGGTAAGCTGGTTAAATGATTAAACGTGGAGCCGCAACCACACTCTCCCTATCCTTGCTCCGATGGGCACCTCAAATCCACCTGGATTGTGTACATCTGACTACGTCACAGTGTTTGCAAGCTGTGCGCTTGCCCTACTAGCAAATAGGGCAGTTCGTGGGAATGGAACTGCTGCTGTGATCACAAAATATCCCACACCCTAACCCTACCAGGGCCTACCACTGGTGGTAAACATCCAAAGTACATTTTATAAGGCAAATGACAACAAGCTGCAATTAAGGCACCAAGTCGATTGGTTAATGCCCCTTGAACAAATAAAACTTTTCTTTTTTACTTGAATTTTCATTCTCATTTTTTGGAAAATCATTATGTTGGTTCCTCGTTTTCTTTCCAAAGTCAAATTGAACCACCAGGTCATGAGTAAAACCTTCTTTAATTATCCCACACCAAGCATTATCCTTTCAATCCATGCTGTTTTTTAATGGTGATGATAAAACAGCTCCACAAAGGGACAGGTGCTAATTCAATAAGACAGGCAATTCTTTTCTCTCTTCTTTTGTCTTCCTATTAAGATAATATCCAAATAATAAATATTGAAAGTGCCCCCTACCTGCCTCTCCTCAAATGAGCTGTGCTTGAGGAAAACAAATGAAGATAATGTGGAATATGTGGAATATGGCTTTTTACAATTTTTATTTTTAATCTCAAACACTGGTGCCAAAGATTGACTCAACAGTGCTCTAGGTGAGAGCAAAACGTAGAACTGTAGATAGCCTTTTTCACAGTTCATGATTGTTGTAAAAAAGATCTCAAATTGCAACTTTTTTCTTGAATGTTATCTCTTGAAAGTTCTTCTAGCCAAAAGTCGACTCCCCAGGAGTACCTCGAAAGCCATGTATAATCCATAAACTTCAGAACTTATATTAGAACTTCCCCTGTATATGTAGCCTTATTCCAACTTCCCCTGTATATGTAGCCCTATTCCAATTTTACTACCCCCCCCCTAAACTCCCCTCTTCCTCCCTTATCCTTATCTCATACGCCCCTGGGGCCAAGGCAGTTCTACTCAGTCTGCTGAGCTCAGTCAGCTCACCACATCTCTTGTGTTGGAAATCCTGGGAGACAAATGCTTCACAATCAGAGAGATGCTCACCACAAGCCTCTGATTGATTATCGATCTCCAGTCAGATAGTGATTGATTGCTGCTCAGACGGACGACCAGCTGACAGCCATCGACCAGCAATCGAACTGGCTAAACTCTCAGACTCACTTCTGGATGTTGAGTCCATGGACCACTTGGACCAGGCTATAAATATAGGACTCTTATTTGTGACTCCTTGAGTGAGGACGATTTTTAATTTGAGTTTTTATTTTTTGTAGTGACTATCGTGGTGCAGCTACAAATTTGATGACCACTGATGTTTTGAAAACCCTTTGCAAGAGGAAAGAGCTATTGTAATCTGCAAAGTTGATTTGTCAGATAATCTGGTCTCAAATCACTTTGGTAACTCATAGAGGCATCGTTTTTAAAGATTGTTAAGTTACAAATTGAGCAATCCCACAAAATACTGTTTAGTGTGAGTCCGTGATGACTGACATTGGTTGATGAAAAGAAGAAATCAGATGTCACTTTGAAACTTCTTGAGCTGTTGTTGGGATATATATATATATATTTTTTAATTGCTCTGTAATAAGCATGGATTTGACAGTTGGACCTCAAAGTATCTTATCTTCTTTTACTTGTCCAACATGTTACACTTTCTCTCACTGCACAATAAATAAGCATTGAAATACCCAAGATATACAATAAAACAAACAATCAATATCCAAGATGTACACTAAAACAAACAATCGTTTTGATTAATTTTCTCAATCAGAATTTATTACAAAGCAAACAGGCATAGTATCATATCACAAATTGATAATACACAAAAATCAGATTTCACAAAACAGCTACTTACAAACAGTATAAATATAAATATTATATAAGTATATGTACAACAATCAGGTGGTTTTTCAAATGTGCAATTTCATCTAACAAACTTGATATATAACAAGTGGCAGATATCAGAGGCATATATCAGATTATAAGGTCAGAATGCAAAGCATATCTAGTACATATTATTCACAAAAACTTGTATCAGTCACATTCATAATAAATGTAGAATATTGCATTTTTCATGGTCCCTACTTTGATATATATGTATACATGTCATTTTAATTAGTTGGAATATAATATGTGCAAAATACATGGGAATATACATAGCATCTGACTAGAATGTTTGAGTAAAATGAATTCTACAAATGTGGGAAATATTGCTGTTTGGTAGGGGTCGACATTGGCAGACATGTTTACAAATCTTAAAGCTGGTTATACAGTGCCGCCTGTAAGTAAGTGAAACGCATAACATTGTTCCATTGCATCAATGCTAAACATCCTCAGCCAAACTGCTTGTGGAGGCATGAATTCTCATCGGATGAAAGGGAAACAAAGTGGGTCATAAAGGCAGATGTGTGAGGCAAGTGGGATAAAAATAGCAGCCAATTTTCTTTGCTGTAGTTGGAGTTAGGTATGGGTCAAAGTCTTTGATAAGTAAGTGAACCACCCTTCCCTATGTTTTAACATTGGGCCTGCGTTTCACTTACTTATCAAAGACTTTGACCCATACCTAACTCCAACTACAGCAAAGAAAATTGGCTGCTACTTTTTATCCCACATGTCTCACATATCGGCCTTTATGACCCAAAATGTTTTCCTCTCATCGGATGAGAATTCGTCGTTCCAGAAGCATTTTGGTTAAGGATGTTTAACATTGATGCAATGGCACAATATCATGCGTTTCACTTACTTACAGGCGGCACTGTATTGGTTGTAGAACAATCACTTAGTCTGGTAATTTCATGAGAAATACATATTGTGCAAATTTATCTGATCATTCGAGAATGACCGAAGTTTCCATAGTTGGTGGATCGTGATCTCTTGGTCCCATTTATACTATTAAGCTATTATCATGATTGTCACAAACATATTGTTCTATCCATCAAATAAGAGGGCGACATGTCAGCAAAAAATTCAAAATTAACAGCAGGTCTAAATGTGAATCTCTTGAGAAAATTGAAGACTACTGAAAGCCTTGCTTACAGGCTTTTAAAGATTTGTCAAGAAATCTGCATGAAATGACCGAAGTCACCAAAATTCTCTGAAAACAACAGCTGCAAATCAATGTAGTAATTGAGACTATATATACTTATTCAATGGTAGAACCAAAGCAATAGTATAGCATAGTAAGAGCACCTGTTTTGGCTCCAGGGGAGCCTGACAGTTTCCCTCAACAACCAGTCACTCTGGGTAAACTGTCCTGGCCTGATATACAACTTATGCAGTTCCTGGTGGTCTGAGGGCACACAAGTCTGTAACACCACTACAAGTAGTCTACAACTGCTGCCACTATTGGCTACTGTTGAGCTATGGCCATTGTGTTACACCAATTGTGTGAGATTTACTGGAGTTTAGAGGCAATATGTCTCAATGGGATTAAGATTTTAATTTGACCTTTTTGTGAGGAATTGGACAACTTTGGATGTTGCCAACCATGTTGGACCCAAAAATTATTATGTAAATATAAAATATACAATCTAATGGCATCAATGACAGCACGTTTACTGTATTTTTCTACAATTGTATTTTTCGAAATTACATCAAGAAATACCTAAAAAAATATTTTGTTCCAATGTATATCAGCAAAGGCAGATTTTGGGGCCTCATTGATGGGGATTGCCCAAGTGAGTCTTAGACAAATCTGTAGAACACCCAACTTAAACTGGAACTTGGGCACTTGTTTTTACCAGTTTTCCCACTGCTCCTATCCATTGTGTTGTTATTTGTTGGCTTGTCAGTTGACGACGTCCACAAGTGGTTGGATCACTTCACCATTACGACATATAAATACTGCCCCTCTTACATTTGTCTCGCCTGGTTTTAATGCCTTCCACTTGATTTAATGACCAAACTTCCCTCTCAAGTCCCTCTCCTCCCAAGTGTGTACCAAACTTGTTAGTACCACAGTAAAGAATCCTGACTATATTTGTCTCTCTTGGTGGGCAGTCTCCTTTGGGGTTAATTTCCTCTTTAATTTGATAATTATTAGTACTGTTGGATTAGTGACTACTGCGCAGCAGAATTTTTGAGGAACAATCGGTAACATATCAAGACGCTCTCCGTTATGTCAATACGGGCAAGATTGTCTTTATCGATACAAACTTACATTGGGCAAGTCTCGAAAAGATCATCGTGGACCATCTGTAGATGATGAAAAGTTCCTAAATGAGACCACCCTGTTATAGTACGAACTTTGCTTCTAATCCCAGAAAATGCGGGTATACGCAAGTAACCATCTCCTGTTATAGAAAACCATAAACATCTACAATAGATCTCTCCAAGATAGTAGAGCCTCCCGAGGATAGGTATCGCATCTCATAACACAGGATCCCTTAGCCTGAACACTATTGTAAGAATCAGTTCAAACATTTTCCATTCAGTTGTTACATGACTAATTATGAATTGTGTAAGTTGGTATGAAGTAGTCCAGAGGAGTCCATACAAGACCAACCTCCTTGCAGCTTGCCTCTTCTCTTTGGCAAGACAATCTTTTTTCCAAAACCACTCAATGTGACTTTTACAATCTCCCAGATTCCATCTTAGTGAAAGAAAACAAAGAGAGACAGCCAGTCTGCCAACGAGCCACTAAAACCATCAGAAGAATGTTCAATGTTCTCTCTCTCTTTACCTTGATATGTGTCCACAACTGATAAGCCAGGAATTCCTCAAGGGCCAACACTGAGACCTGTTATATATACATGTACTGCCACTGGTCTGCCACTTGTGGTACAGAATGAGTCATCAGAATCAGACTTACAAGAGTATACAATTGTATACAATTGATCCTAATATAGAGAGATCCAAAGAGTTATTTTGTGGTGATTGTTGATTTCCATTGGTAAGAACTTGCAGATTAACATGCACTCACGGATGAATTATGACCTCATTTGTGAACATAATTTAGAATAACAGACCATCTAAAACACCATGCAAAAGGTTTATCTATTTCACTGGTGGTGTCAAAGTTATGATAATGGCAGTACCGTCAGTATAACGTAACATTTTTTCCAGAGAAATGTTATAAACTTATTAGACCGAAAGTAAAAGAAACACTTATCATGTTGTCCAATGCAATATTACGGAAGTTATGGATGGAGCTGTTTTTATTTGTAAGTTTTCATTAGGGAGATACCACTGCAATTAACATCACATCGCTCAGCAGTTATTAGTTTTGCAATTGCCGTAATTTCATTGTCGGATATGTTTACGTCATAATGACCAATTAAGTGATGCATAAAACTGATCTGACATACATTATTTTACATGGACACTGGTTTTGACATACTGTCACACATCGCAAGCAAACATGAATAGTATGGTACGTTTTGAAAGTGTTTGATAATTGTCGCAACGAAGAATATGTTCGACAAAGATTTAATATAACATTAATTGTTTTCTAGGTTTACTGGAAATCGTATTGATATAGATCTACCCTGCTTGAACATCACATAGTAAGAAATATCCCAACTTTGGATAAGTCTATCAATGGGTTAAAATAGCTCAGATTGCAAGTTTTTTGGGGGATTTATGTCCTGTATTTGAAATATATGTGAACAAACACACATGTTAACATTGTAAGAAATATCACAACTTTGGATAAGTCTATCAATGGGTTAAAATAGCTCAGATTGCAAGTTAATTTAGGATTTATGTCCTGCATTTGCACTGATAAATACATAATAAGATGGCCAAGTACCACAGCATGAAGGCAAGGTGCACTTTTGGTACTCTGACAGAGGGTGAACCATCATTGTAACATGGGTTGCCCAATCTTGCAATAACTGGCCCGGTAGTATTCTAAACTTGGGCTTTAACTCATCGACTGCAGACGAGCCAAACAGTGTCATTGCTAATTTACTATGTAGAAACTCATTAACAAGCCAACATGTCAAATAACCATTTCTCATTGTGCTATCAAATTGCAATGCATATTCATGAATTATATATAAATATTGCCTTGTCATATTAGATGTTGACTAGACATGATGCAAATATATTGCATAGTTTTAGTGTAACGTGGTAGTCAATAATGCTAATACAGGCTACATACACAAATAGTATAGTACAATCATAATATAGGCACTGGACAAAGTTGGCAGATGTACATAACAATCATAAAACATACCAGATCATAGTACATAACAAAATAAATATCAACATAACAAAAGGAATGTTCTAATGCTTCTATGTAATGTAATGCCCCATGTAAACATTGACCACTGTCCCTGTGGTCCATATAATTGTAGAGTGGCAGATGTGACCAATTGCTAAATCCACAAGTGTCATAAAGAAAGGGTGAAATTTCATTAGTGGTGACTTCAATATTGACTTTAGCTGACTGCTAAATTACCATAATGGCCAGTTACTAGCAACTTACAGAATCAATAAAGTCAACAGAATTTGCATAAATTGATCAACATGTAATAATATGCAATTATGCATGTACATATAGTGACGTCATCAATTAGTGTGACAGTAGCCACAACATTTGCATAAATTGATCACAATTCATCCATAAAATGTGCTGGTGGTGGACATTGGACAGTCATAAGCTATCATTGTGCAAAACAGCTGTAAGTTATGGGTTAAAGAAATACAATTTTATAAGCTCATACTTGCAAATATGTTGCTGAAAGTTGTCACCGGTTTTGAATACCTAATTGGTACATTTTACGCAGAAAACACAGCCTCCATTAAATAGGACACAAAACAACTGGGATAGGTATTTGCACAACTCAAATCAGCAAAGCCCCTCTTTATATATTCAACATGCAATGACCTACCCCACAATAAATTTGCACAGGGTGTCACAAATTACCACTGTATAATTATAATCTAACAAATTACTAATGATATTGTATGCTTCCTAAGATTCCTAACAGAAACATTTACAGCAATACTAATGTACAAGAACCAGGATTTTAGGTGGATTCCTGGGCATATAAGACAAACATTTGCAACAGAAAAACAATTACACCATGAAGTAAAGGACAGCTGCTGTATCTGCAAATATTTCGTGACAAACAAGTAACTCAATCTTATTTTTCAGAAAGTCAAACATAGTACAATATTGAGTGGGTCTAGATCAGTTAAATTATTTGCAGTGATCAAAAACATTTACAGTAACCACTGAGCAGCACAAAACATTTGCAACATTACCAAGTGGCAATGTAGAAATACATTTTCTTGGGACAATTGATTTCAACAAACATTTACACCAACTGCTTAGCAGCATATGAAATACCATTTACACAAATTATAATTATCATTTATACTAAAGCTATACATGTATCATTCAGACCATAGAAATTACCCTATTTCGAGAAGATCACTGTTGTTTTTAATGTTATAATACACAAAACTTTGTAACAAATTCTACGAATGTCTCCAGCAAATGTTATTCAGCGAATGTTTTCGTAACTCCTTCTTCTTTTGGTTTCAATTGATTGCACTCTTTTTCGGTTGTTTTCAGGAAGGAATCGTCTCCAGGGCTTGGAAGAAGTCTTGCGTTTTCTTCCATTCTTCCGGCGGAAGTCTCACAGCCAAGGACATCCTCTCGCTCTCTTTGTCTGGAACAGAAAAAGCGAAAGATCCGATTAGGTCAGGATTTCACAGGGATTGACGGATTCTTTGGTGGATTGAGTGGTGGATTGCATGGTGGATTGAGAGATTGGTAAGTGTGGATTGTTCGGATTGAAGAAAATGTACACAGGCAACATTGGAGATAATTCTTTTCCATCAATTGAACAATACATATTTGAGATACATAAATGCATACAAAAGCTGCTATCATCTTAAAGTTAACACGTAGAGTGACAAAGGTTTTCTTCATGAATAGATTTGAATGAATGATGGTGGAGAACGCCAGGTCTCTGGTCATCTTTGACCATCAGCCAGGACCAGGTTATACCATGGAAGGTCATATCTCAATAGACCTACTTCACTGAATGGCTTGAACATTGACCCCAAATACCTTTTTTTGCAATTCTGCGATTCTTCATTTGCTTTTCAGACATAAGAGAACTTTCAAAATTTAAACTGAAAGGATGACCAAGTTGTAAAGCCGTAAAGTTACATTAAAATTCACTAAAAATAGGTTGTATCCAATCATGTTTGAGTGAGGTAGTGCTGAGGTCATTTTGATTACAGGTAACTGCTCTGGGAAGAAAAGATATAATTTATCATAGGTGGATTTATCACACTTCTTCTGGTTCTATTTATGAAGTATCAGATATTTTTGTTCATCCCAAGACAATGTACTGGAAGTTCATATTCCAAAAAATCGACTTGAAGTTCTGAAACAAAGTTCAGTGGCAGAGCAGGAACATGGAAGTTTCAGTACATGATGCTGTCTATCACTTGCCACGTGGATCAAGGTGCATGTGGCGAAATTGATCCTGGTAAAGTAGCATGAAAGATAGGACTCGGTGCATTCCAATTTTCCGCAACAGCCTTTGTGGCAAGTTTTGTGTGAAGTTAAAAAACCACAAAAATGGAGAAAAAAATACAGAGGAAAATACAGAGAAAAATACAAAGAGCTACAAAAAGGAGAGAATAAGTCAATAAGCTGCATAATTAAAGGTGGCTATTTCAGCACCTCTTGTCATGAAAGTGAACACTTCTGACTTGCTCAATATGACAAAGCCAGCTGCCAAAGCAAAGCTAGCTGCCAAAGCAGTCATGACAAGGCCGCCTGATCAACGTGGTATGGGGCACCAATACAAAGGTGTTGGCATTTGAGGGAATGGCAGGCCACCAATCATCCACAGTGAATGGTCAAGAGCAGGGAGAAAGCAGAATGGCTGTTCAGTCTGTTCAGGGCTTGATGACTGTTCTGGTGCAGACACGCACACAGCAACAGCCATTCAAGCAGTTCACGGAAGTTGCAAATGGCCACATTGTAGGTATTTTTTTTGTATCCCAGAGTGTTGAGGTTAACAGTTTTAAAGTCTGGTATTGAGGGTATTGGGAATGTATGTGTCAGTCTGTCTGTAGGTTGGTTGGTCAGAAAGTGTAATGGTAAACTATAGCTGAATCAGCTATCATAGTTCCAAGCAGTGGATACATTTGTACCCATTTCATGGCAATTGATGATCAAGATTGTCAAAGAGTGTGATGTCTCAAGACATTAGCACATAGTTGGGGAAAAAGATCAGGCTCCTTGGACTGCTACTTAAACATGAATTCAAGACAGTTTGAAAAGGAATTGCAGTATTTCTAGCTCTCTGGCTTCAATTAGCCAAAATACAATATTATATTAAATTCTAACATTCGTGGTACGTGTGACTAGATTGACCACAGGATATGAACATTTACAATTTGTATCTGTCTCCACTCAGGCTGTACGTCCTGTGTGCACTGTATCTCTGTACATAACTCACAAACTGACAAGCATCGTGATCATGGGTTGTGTGCTTATGGCCCTGGCTCATGCCTGGCTCATGCTCAGCTCTGACTGGCTGGCAAGGTGCCCCAGCATGAACAATTGCCAGATGTACTTAGTGGCCCTTTGGCCCATTGTCCAGCGTGCCAGAGGAACCCTGCTGGGCCCTGCCCCTTGACCTAACCCAGTTCCATCAACATTATGCCAGCAGCAGCAACTAAACCATTAAAAGCAGTTGGAGCGTCAGGAACAGCAATAACTAAAGTTATAGAAACATCAGGAAAATCCCCATCTGTGAATGCATCGAATGTTTAGTTTTCACACAATCAATCCCTCTATATATCTGCCCAACAATCAATCAATTATGCAATCAATCAATCAATCAATCAAATAATCAAAATTAATAATCAATCAATCAAAATCAATCATTTGAGTTATATCTAGCAGTTATCTAGCTATCTGTATCTTTATCTTATAATCTAATATTAATCTATCGACCAATGTAAACCAAATACATATCTTGGATGACAGCAATTCTCACATCAACACCTACAGCATCATTGTCATCAACACCAATCCTGAGATAACTACAACTCTGTTCACAACATCACCAGTACCTCATGACTATGAGGTTTTGACTTCAACCAACTGCATCAGCAGCACAGTTAATAGCCACAATAAGCCATTGCAGTCTGGTGGCAGTTCCACCCTTGCACCTCCAGATATGTCTGACTTGCTTTGTAGCTGCAGTTGCAGTTGCACTGACCATTAGCCTGCACTGGCCTGCACCACAGTGCCCCAGCCATTTGCCTGCATTTGCCTGCAGGTCCTTCCTCTCCTGCATGCTTGCCTGCTTCCGACATGACGGACCTTTCCTTGCCATGCCATTCTTATTGATCTGCCTGACCCCACTCCCTTTCCTCTGACTTTCCATCTGACTTTCCATCTTCATGCTTGACTTGCCAAAACCTCTACAGTTTGTCACCAGTCCAGCAAACATGGAAACACCACCAATCACCAAGCAAAGGCAGAACTTATGCTCCAAGCAGCTCGAGTCCCAAGCAAACTGATGCAATCTGACTGTGAGGGTCACCTTACCTCAAATATTTAAAAGGTTAATTAATGTCTTCACAAATTCTTCTGTCGTTCAAAGTAGATATTACTGGAACTGATGAACCTTCAGAAATATGCACAGGACTGTTACAACAGACACCTGCAGGGTATATGCATAACCATCTTAAGGGAGTTCATTGCAGCCCCATCTGGTGGAAGTTTATTAACAGGCATGTATTGACATAATTTGACAAAATACATATACGACATATTTTATTTTAATGAATATAGAAACAGCTAGCCAACAAAATTATGAAGGTTGTCACAAATTGACTGAATCATTTGCCAGAGCAACCCTCATAGTGCAATTTATCTGATTTCTAATTGCAGGCAAGACATTGTATCTGATGCTTTTGTCATTGGTGAGATGGCAAATTGGAGCAGAATTGCTTGAATGAAAGGACTAAGATTTAAGACTGAAGCCGAGGTGGTGAAGTGGGAAAAAAGGAAGGTAAAAAGTTGGTTGTGTGACCTTTAGTGTCACGTGCTATGGGATTGTTATGCTCTTGGTGATTCCAGGGAAATTTGTTTGGAGATACAAGGTGGAAGGGTGGGAGGGAAAAAGATTGTGTTTTGAGGGAGTTAATGTGAACTCACTATAGGAAGCTGGAGGTGTTGATGGGTGTTTAGGAGCTGGCAAATGTGTGTGGCCAAGCCCATGCTATTGAAAAGGACTCTGAGGAGGTGCGGATTCTTGGGAACTGCACACCTGTGTGACCAGTCAGTGACTAGCCAGTGACCACTGTGTGACCACTGTGACCAAAGCTTGCATTATGCACAAAGCTTGACCATCGGTCACCTGCCATTCAAACAGTGGGGGGTTCCTCTTAATGAAGTACAGCCATGACCTCTCACTATTCTCTCACTATTCTCTCAGCATCCTCCTTGTGTTCTCCCAGTGTTCTCCTAGTGTTCTCCTACTCTTCTCGCATCAGTGTTCTGTTAGGATTCTCACAGTGTTCACAGAATACAGAGTGATCCCAATGGGAATATAAATAGATCAGGTGATCATCAGTTGATCATGTTGTCATTGTGTGCATGATGTGAGCACTTCATTGTGGCCATCACAGTGAAACATGCACACAATGCAGAGGGTGTATTTCATTGTTTGTCACAAACAATTGTTTATTTCATCATATGTTATTTGACACACAGTACTTTTCAATTTGTTAACATCATCTAGTATTCTAGTTATAAATTTCCTTTAATCTACGTTTTAAAATTTAACAACATAACTTTCTTCAGGGAGGTCTATATTGCAGCACTTTTTCATCCATGTGAGATTTCCTAAACTGCAGTAACGATGACACATGTTTTTATAAAAAAATTTAATTCAGTATATCAGCAGATCAGATTCAGCAAGCAAAGGGCGAATTAATCCAATTATATTATGTATAAATATATAATAACTATATTCCTGTTCCAGAATCCTAACAGGAGCAAGAAGAGAAAATGATGAACCAGTGCCTATCTCAGCCAAACATTACATCACCATTTTGCTCCTTCTCTTTTTCAGTTCCTCTCCTGCTCTCCTTTTTTGCCCCAGTGTCTCTGTGTGTCTCCACCCCACTCTATTTTTTCTGCCTCCTCTGTTGTCTAATTGGGCAATGCAGTGATCCATGATGGGTAATGTTACGGGGGCAGGGGCAATCAGGGTGTGAGTTGATGCCCCTTTCACTTAATTAAGGGAGGAGGTCCTTAGCCCAAGCATCTCCTATAGCCCCTACTCTGCAGTATTAGACAGTGTTGTGGTGATCCAATGTTCTGTTACTTTCACAGCAAACCAACTGGAGCTTCAGTTGAGGGCATCCATTGAAGCATCGTCTCTTATTGAGACTCCTCCATGCCCTGCCATGTGTTTCTTGGATCCATATTCCCACAAAGAGCAACTAAGCAAGAAGGCAAGCAAGCAAGCAAAATTAAGAATAATGCAACCTCCACAATGAGGTCACTAATGTGTCACAACTTTCAATCCCACGAGGCAATGGCCATGCACTGTGACCAGCAACCATGCTCTCATCTGTGACCCATTCTCACTAATGAAACAATTCTTTTGTCCCCGATTTGTCCAATGCCTTGCATTAACTTGTAAGAATTCATAACACAACAATGAACTCATCATTATCGACAAAGTTGGACAATGGAGTCACAATACACCACCATGGGCACACTGGGCAGTGATTTTTTGATGGAGATGTGTAAAACAATTACGTTTTAACAGAAGCCACTTTTTTTTTTCTTCATTATTTCAAGAACCAACGATATCAGAATAATCAGTTTAAATTATTTAGACTGATTCAAGAAGGAAATCCCTGGTTATTAACAAAGTCGGAAACGTTTGAACATTATTCATTTTAGAATAGACCAGTCCATATTTGAAGTAAACATTGATGTAAATATTGTACTTCAAAATCAATTAATGGCTTGATTTCAGTAATATCACACGTTGAAATCACTCTCTGTATACTGATACATGTTTACATACATTCTGCACAAACTAAAATACACAAACAGCACATTTTCCATCACATTTCCATCAAATCCACTTAGGGACAAACTGATTTGACAGCTGGAATTTCATTTGTGTTGTCACACAGAATCTGTTGCTATAGCAACATGCTGTGACATTTCTCAGAAGGTGTCTCAGTGTCAAAATCTTCAAACTGACTTTAGTGAAGGTATCACATCACAGCAACAACATAGGTTCACATACAACTGTCTAATACAGTGGTACCTAAAATGCAAGGGTTATAAGATCTCCCTTCAGTAGCCAAGAAGACTGTTCTTTCAACGGAGGTGTCTATTTTCTAAAATACTGAAGAGGAAAGGCAGCCACAAATCTTGTTGGACCTCAAATCGCAAATCAGTCACATATTGCAAGCATTTACACATACTGAAAGTTTGTCAAGCATTTACACATACTGAAAGCTTGTCACAATTTTTTCATACAGAGTAACATATTGCAAGATGGTCTCACAACAGAGCTGCATTATTTAGGGAGCACTGTATTGAAATATCAATTTTAAAGAATCACATCCCATCTTGAGAAGCAGCTCCAAAGCAAATCATGGTTGCATCACAAAATTCACCAGACATATCAGAGAATTCAGCAGATATATCACTAATTACAACAGCTCTTAATGCTCATGTAATGGCTCAGCCTAAACTTTGATGTTAGTCATTATCTAAGTTTGGACTAATGCATTTTGTTTATTTGCTTGCTGCAGCAATGCTGTCACTAATGGAATTTCTACCATAAAATCAGATGGAGTTATCAACCTTGAAGTTCCCAGTCATTAATACTTAATTATGAAGCTCGCTGTAAATATTTCCTTCCAAGGTAAACATTTTCCAGGACTGCTCGGATAGCTTATTTTCAAGGCATCTCTGAATTATCTCCATAAAATACACTCTGCCAACAAAATGAAATAGCTCACAAAATGAAATAGACAGAAACTGTGAAGGACTCCCAATCTAAGGAATGGATAAGAATATTGGATGATATTTGGATTTGCTCTTACCATGAAGATAAAATCTGGATCAAGATTGAAGTGTATTGAGACTGTGAGACTTCAATGATGGGAAACCTGCGTGTTAAAAATTCATCCAGACCAAATTATAAATGTGCAATGTATACTGCACATAATAGAGCCCTGCACAGTCAGAACGCAAAGCGGTCACACGCAGGGCCTCAGCTCGCGGGGTAGTGTGGCCACAATTTTCTTGCCCGTATGCGGTGCAGTCGGGCACAGTAAAATTGAGACCTTTGCTCGGCGATACGGTTGTTCACATAGGGCTACAAATAGTTCAATACGGATACACCTCAAGACAACCATATAACACCGAGGCAAGCATGTCTGCATATTACAAGCACTGCTTATACCACATGCCAGAGGACAGTGGTAAACTGGGAAGGCATTTGCCATTGAGCCAGTGCAGAAACTTCGCCCCTTTTCAAAGCAGAGGACAGGTGATCAGAAAAGAGACGTTTCTCAAGCTGGAGACCACAGGACGTGTGCCACACTTGTGTCTCCTGAGACCTTCCGTCCAAAGATTGAGACCTTCCTTCTGCAACCTGCATCTGTCCATCTCCCACCTGCCTCCCTCTCACGCATCTGCTCTGTGCATTGAACTGAATTGTGGTATCATTCAAGGAGACGCTCCATCACCCTATTGTTTTCATGCAGTTTAATTGGTGCTACCCTTGTGACCATGAGCCTAAGCTCAACCAAGACACTGATTTTGGGTAATTTTGAGATATGATTATCTAAATTTACCAACATTGACCTTTTAAATTTGTCAACATGTACCTGCTCCATAACCAATATCACCCTACTGTTTCATGCAGTTTACATTGGTGCTGCCCTTGTGTCGATGAGGCAAAGCTCGACCAAGGCACTGATGTTAGGTAATTTAGCGAAATGTCTTGTTTTAAAGTTGACACATGTACCGTGAAGTCCATAATCATTGTGTGATCAGTCGTCTTGACTCTTGAGTCACGAAATTAACCTGCAGGGAAGAGCCACAAGATAGGTCTAGTAGGCAGAGGCCCAAATTTTAATATTAGACTCCCATTAGCCCAAATTATCCCACGTTAACCCACATGACACAACAGAACCAAAGATGGAATATGAAATCAAAAGGGAACTGCTGCAGCAACCTCACACTCTCCTACCACATCAAAAAGACCCCTTGAAGCTAAACACCCTTCTTGCCCCCAGCCAAACTAATATTTGACTTGTTCGGTTAATTGGCAAAGAAATATGCCACGAGAACTCTATTACACTGTCTAATAAGGGTCTAATAGTTCATATAAGCCTGTTTTCCTCATGCAAGTTGGTATAGTTGATTAAGAGTAATGGTGTTGTGGATAGTGGAGAAAGCCACTAACTAATTCAAGATTTCCAGGAAAGTTGGGACCGGAGATTCCAGAAAGCAGATCATTAAATTGCATTATATATCACAAATTAAGTTTTTTATTGACTTTTTCATTATTATTTCGTGTTGTGGTGGTGCTGTTGTTGGTTTGTAAACTTTGTATACAATAAGCAGAAATATAACCTTTTCGACTTTTCCCTGGCTTAAGACCACCAGGCACCACAGATAGTAACACAATTATATACAACATGTAACTTCAGTAGAAAAGGGGAGAATCTTGAAAATGAGATTACACAATTACACAATTATGATGACTTCAATTTTTGAAAATGTCTTGAATCCAGAAATAATTTTGGAATTTCTCATTTGTGTACAGGGAGCACTGCTGTGACTGTTCGTCTTAACATGATACATCCCTCTTTCTAGCCTGCCCTGACTGTTCAAAGCTGCATCTATCATCACACTGAGAGACAGAAGGAACGGCAGCAAGGACTTCAATGAGCAGGACATTGTCACAGGACATTGGAAGGACACATCGGAGTAAGACATCAGTGGGAGACACCCTGCCATTGGTCAGGAATGCCACAAGCAAAAGCTCTGGCCAATACCATTGCCAACCCCAGTGGTCACTTTGCACGACCTTTGCTTTGAGACATGGTGACCCTTGACCTACTGGGTCACCAAACGACCTTGAGGGGGGCCCATGAGGTGACCTATGACCTTGTGCCACTCTGGGCTGCTCAGGCTTAGGATTGCTTGGTTGGGTGGACCTTTTTCTGGCTGTTGGGGACATTGGGGTGGACACTGTGCACTAATATGTAGCCTGTGGTCAGTGTCCTACTGTCCTAGCGTTCTTGCTTCTTCTAGTCTTTTTTCTGCTAAGCTCCCATCTCAAATCTAGAAGTGCCCCAAGCAAAGATTTAGGCCAGTGGCCTTCAGTGGACACAGCCATGCCCTGCTCAGTGTACCCAGGGTACCCCATGGCCATGCATTGACAGATATCCTTGTATCCCAGGGTAATCTGATAGCATCACAAGTCTGGTGAGATTAGAGGAGGCTTTTGAGAGGGCATGTAGCAATTGCCAGTTAGGCTGAGTGATTCTTGAACCATCATCAAACACATGCAACGATTGAGAAACAACACACAACCACATAAACAGATAAATGTCACAACAGAAAGAAAAGAGAAAAACCTGAGAATGAAAGATGTAGACCCATCTCTATAGATTATTTTGCTCTTCCTTGAGTCCTTAGTACTCTTCTTAACTCCAAAATGTTTTTCAACCCAAGAGTGACACAGTGACCTTTATCTTACTTTTATTACCTGTGAGATTACAAAGAGCACACTCTAAAAAAATTCAGTCAAAATTGGTTTTTTAGATTAAAAATGGTTTTTTGAAAAACCAAAATTCAATGCAAAAAACCAACATGGATTTTTTTAAAAATTTGAAATTTGGTTTTTCAAAAAACCATTTTGAATCTAAAAAACCAATTTTGTCCCGACATTTTTTAGAGTGCATAACGGTAAACCACACTAAGCTAGGACCTAATTTCCTCCACAATTTCAGCACAAAAACATGTCATTTCACCTGTTGTGATGTCCAAATGACAGACCATTCAATGCTCACCATCAGCTCACCAATGAGCATCTTGAGCTTGAGAAATTAACCAATAAAACATGGCAAATAATGGATTTCTGTTGGCATTTTTGTTTGGCTGATTAAGAGCTTAATAAGAAGGGAGATAGGAAAGGAAGCACAGTTCCTTTGTGGTCTTCTTTGAGGAATAATTTGAAGCATCTTTTGTGCATCCTTTGTGGGAGGGAACACAGACAGATATTCCCAGCCTTTAATTGTCAGGGATGACAATGCTCATTGTTGCTGGCCTTGTGCTGTGGGGCTGGAGCAGGGGATGGAGGTGGGCTGAAGCAAGCTGAAGCAGGCTGGAACAAGGAGCTGCAGGTTAATTAAGAAAGGGATGTGGTCCAAGGGGGTTGGTGATCCAAAGGGCTCTGATCCAAAGGTTTATGATCCAGAGTCTGATCCAAGACGCTGATCCAAGATGCTGTTAGCCTCACGGTCTCTGACCCCAGTCTCTTGCAGGACCACCTGGCAGACTGACACACAGGCACTGCATAAACACTAGGGCCACAGTTGCTGCACAAGGGCCAACACAAGGACCCACACAAGGGCCAGACTGGCACGGAGGCCCACTGGCAGCAGATGCCTTACACCCCCCCGCCTCAACCAATGGGCCTCCAGGCTTCTTGGCCTGCCTCAAAGGACCTATTGGCCCCTTGGCATTTTGGCCCTGACTATGGACACGCTCCTAACTTATGGCAAGCCAATGGCAGACCAATGGCAAGCCGATGCAAGCTTGTGACTGACATTGGCTGCCATAGAAAGTCTAAGACACTGCAAGATAAAATCAAGATATTGGCTGTTGGCAACCTGGCAGTCTGGAGAGACCCAGAAGAGCCAGAGGCAACAAAGATCCAAGGGGGGGGGCTTCTTGGGTCTGGCAGGGGCAGGGGACCAGGTGAATGGCCTTCCTCCAGCCCAAGAGCCCCCGGGCAGGCACCTGTCTCTGCTGTGCACCCCCTCAACCCTCCACTTCCTTCATCTCTGAGTCTTAACCTCCCCCATCCAGCCAATGGCAGCCATCCTCTCTTGTAATTATCTTTTTCTTTATCATCTCCAACTCCTGATATTTTCCTATTATCCTAATATTCCCTTACTCTGTCACTATCTCAGCCGGACTGTCAGCTTTAACTCAACCAAGATTTCCACAACAAACAACAGCATACTCACTGAGGCACCCACTGGAGCATTCACAGAACACTTTTTTCCCTTAATTTAAGATTTTTCTTTGAAATTCTTCTCTCTTCTCTCAAAATCTTAATACACTACATTTCGTATACAGAATTCTTTCAGAATGTGTAGTGTGATTAAATAATTTCTTGATTTTCAAGGTAGTGTAAGCACACCTGTGACCAAGTGAAAAAAGTTTTCATAAGAAAATCTTAAACAAATTATTTCAATAGTAACACCTCAACAGCTTTAAATACCGTTATGCTAAGTAATCACAAATAATATATCATGATGAATGTTAAGTGATAAGTGTTTACAATCTTCTTAAAGTTTTCCTCTTGACAGTCCAAGGAGTGTCTTAACACTCCAAGCATTAATTGGAAAAATTCAATATGATTCAAAATATGACATGTAAAAATTTTAATTAAGCAAAATATTAACAATATATGCAAGCAGAAATCACCATACAGCACACTTTAAACGACTTATGAAGACTTTAATATCATCTAATTCTTAAAGATTTAGTTTATAATCTTCGGGAAACGATTCTGAGAATTATCTCTGAGGAATCCTTAGGCCTAGAAGGCATAAAATTATTTTAGAACACTTTTTTTTCACCATTATATGTCTGTAGAAGACAAAGAGCAGAATGCATTTTACAGGATTTATAAAAACATTCCACTGATGCTCCCATCTGCACATGTGACAGGAACTTTGAGGGAATTAAAAATATTACTTCAAATTGAAAAATAAAGAAAATGTCCGAGAAAAAGGACACGTGTAAAAATAAAAAATTTATCTTACGCTTTTCAAAAGTAGACATTTTGAATGACAAAGTAACGAAATAACCCATGTAAAGAGACAAGGAAAAACCATTTTAGAGAAGGACAGAAAAGCAGGAATAAAATAGCTTAAAATATATTGAAAAGTAATAAATAACTAATAAAATGTTCCTTGGGTTTTTCACCCTCTACTTCACATGTCACAATGGAAAGACATGATGCAGCCAGACAGCCAAAAAAGATGGACCAAAGATCCCCAAGAGATCAATGTTAGATGGAATAATCTTCTTGACCTTGGGATGACCTTGGGCTGACCCGCGACCTTGAGGCGTGACCTTGAGATGTGACCTTGCAACAGAGGCAGGTGGAGCCACCTCAGGTCAGCTGCATGGCCACTCAGAGAGGAGTCTATGCAGGGTGCACCCATTAAGGGATTAGGAGACAGACACTGTGAGCTGCAGATTGTGTGAGCATGAGACAGATACTGTGAGCATGGTGCAGAATATCTGAGCATGAGGAAGAATCTAAGAGCATGAGACATGACGCAGATACTCAGTGAGCAGATTGCGAGAGCATCAGTTGTGCATCATCACATATTGATGAAGAAAAGAAGCAGAGACTAAAATGCAGTGACAATTCTGCCGAGACTCAAGGGTACGTGTATTAAGAGAGTATGTCTGCTTGGTTGACGCCTTTCGTTGGTACTGATAGATGATTGGGCTTTATTTCCTGTATCTATGCACTTGGTAGGCTAATTAGGAGAGGAGAAGGATACAGCAATTAGCAAAGGAAGGTTGAAACAAGTCCATGTCACCCAACCAGAGCAGAAATCGAATCCGGGACCAAGCGATTAGCAACCAAGTGCGCGATCAACTGAACCAATGATCCCTCAATGTACATTAACATGATGAAATGCAAATAGAGAAAAATCCTGATAAACCAGCAAGACCCCCCCCCCTTCTATCTCCTGGCTACGCCCTTACAAGCCCGCAGAGAACCCTGAGAAACCCCTAAGAAAAAGCCCTGAGCAGGCCCTGAGCCAGAGAGCATGACAAAAAGCATCCCCAGAACATCTTCCATGAAAATGTGACATTGATGTGTCCCAACATTTTGCATGGCTAACCGCACAACTATGACATCTCCATTAGTGGGCTCCGGGCAGACCCCTCAATGCATACATCCCATTTGTGCAACCTGTGCATTATTGCATTCATATAATCTGACATACGTTCTTCAAGATTGCAACCTCATCTGCTATGGTAAATATGTATCTTCCTTAAGCAAGTAAAAATATTTCAAGGAAGGAAAAAAACTTTTTTAACGTCCATTACCCAATAAGAAGATTTTAAAGACTAAGCATATTAGAAGGAATTTATTAAAGATAGGCTTAGCATATAGGATTACCTCTAAGATTTAGCAAGCTCAAAGAACCTTGTGACATATGGTTAGCTTTTATATTGTTCAAAAGATGATTACCTGAGGAATACACTTTTTTATTGTAAATCTTTATTGAAGAATCTATTAATATTTCACAGGAGGGTTCTTGGAATTGCAAGAAAGACATTTCAATGACCACTGTACAGAATGGTTGGTACTGAGATGTTCTGTAACCTGAGTAGCAAGTGTTATTCAGAGATTCTTTGTGGTGCAAGATTAATACAGATGTTACAAGAAGTGTGAAGAAATCTTTAAAGAAATTAAAAAACAAACACACAGAAAGAAGCAAGAAAAAGTTTTGAAGATGACATAAAGTTGACGTCACAAAAATCTCTGGCTTTTTTTGTCATTTTTTCCATTAAAGGAAAAATATTGGGATGTCAGAGAATTTCATAGGCAGAGGTGATGTTAAAGTGCAGATGCCACTCAAACGTCAATAAAAAATCTAGAAGAAAAAAAAAACCCAAGCAGAGAGATGAGACAAGAAAGAAGAGCTGAAACAAAGCTTTTGTGTCCATCTTGTTTGAGAGGCTTCCATCAAGAGTGTTGCAGAAATGAAGCATCAAATGCTGCAAAAAGTTGCAGGGAATGTCCAGGCATTGTCTTCACAAATGACCAGAGAAGCGACAAAAAAGCATCAACAAAATGTGCAAAAACAAATGTCAGAAACTGCACAAAAAGAAAAATGTGTTCCTATGATGTCCAAAGATGTCTCAAGTCACAAAGTGGCCCTACAGAATAAGTGCAGATGCCATTGTCACAGAACTTGTCACAAGCAAAAAGCAAAAAGAAAATGTCCATTGTCCAAGTGATGTCCACAAGATGTGTCCACAAGATGTGTCCGTAAGATGTCTGAAGTCATAAAGTGGACAGATGGAAACAATTGTCACAGAACTACACAGAACTTGTCCTAAGCACTTGCCACACTAGTGCACAGAAACACATCAATATGCCAAAGGCAAGACAGAGACAGAGAAAGGTAGGACTGACAGGTAAAGACACTGACAAGTAACACATATCTGAGCCACTCCAGAGCTTCTGATATGTGTTCTCAGATGTGCCTCAGAGTGTCCACACCTAAAACACATTGATCAGACAGATGGACCCTCGACAAAAAACCTGTCATTTCCACGTCATACAGGAATTGTTAAGGGTTGTCAGGAATCATAAAGGATCCACAAGAAGCAGAAAGAACCAAGAAAAGATTCCGAGAAGCTCTCCGGAAGATCCAGAGAAGACAAAGAACCGATTCAGAAGCTTTTTAGTTGATGCAAGCCTTCCAAGTTCCTTCGTGGTTCTTTCCAAGTTCCAAGAAAAATGAAGTCATTCAGAAAATTCTGGTGAAATGTGGAAAATGCAAGATGGATGCTAAAACAAGTGCCAACTCTTTGTCTCAGGACCTTCATTTGTTGGTGACAGCTAAGAATGGAGTGACTGAATCAAGCTTCCTTTTTATTAGGCATCAGAATCAGGCACCCTTTTTAGGCATCAACAACAACTGCAGCAGCAACAACAGCAGATTACAGCAGTAGCATCTTTCCACCAAGCATCAAGAGACACAAACACAAATTCCATCATTCTAAAGAACAACAACATTTCGTAGAAGAGCATTTTTGACAACACCACTTTTTCTTTTAGTCTCCTGAGCTCTCTCTCCTCCTCTTGGGAGGAGTATTTCTTTCTTTCCATAATTCTTCTTTCACTTGTCACTTTTCTCAAGTTTTTTTCCTGCTATCCATTTGTTTTTCATTTTCCTATGAGCTTTACAACAGGAATAGCTGTTGACAGACAGTCAAACTCCTGGCACTATCTTCTATATTTTTTTTTCATGACTTTCCATAGTTGCTTCTTGCAAGTACCTATGTGCACCTCAAGACTTGATTAGCTGACAACCACTAAGAAACCTCTCAGTACAGAGCAACAACTCCCACACATTTGATCAATAAGATGACATTGCAAAAAGTGGAGGTGGAATATGAAAGAAAATACCAAGAAAATTGACATAAAAAATTGACATAAAAGGTGGAGCAAAAATGACAGAAAATGCGAAGAAAAAGTAGAAGTAAATTGGAGCTCCTTGCTGTGTTCCTTATGTTCCTTGCTGTACTCCCTGGTTCAGATTTGCTGTGCTCCTTGCTGTGTTCCAGGTCTGTGGGTGCACATTCTGGATGGAAATGACAGAACACCACAACAAGGGAATTAAGGGCAAAGGGAAGGAAAAAGCAAAGGGTACAGGGGCTGTCACATTACACAGGTGAATGACAGACCTTCTGTTCATGTTGCTTAACACTTCTAATTATAAGCAATGCAACATGCTGGCTGGGGACCCTTCCTTTGTAGATAGGGACCTTTGCCTTGTAACTGGGGACCTTTGCTGTGTTGCTGGTTAAGTTCTTCAGAGGTTGAGAGAAGCGGGGGGAGGGTAATTTTCCACACAGCTTACAGTACAACCCATAGGTTTTTCTCCTCTTCTGAGATTATCTTCAACATTACATTTTCAACTGCAATAGGTTTCCATAACTTGCCCGGTATCGCAAAGCACCTCCTCAGCATGTTTTCTCTTCTGAGTCATCTTTCTCTCAAATATGAGTTTTAATATTGCCGTCGCTTATTTCAATGAGGTCTCCTCGGAGAAGCGAGCTTCTCTTTTAGTAATTTTTCTTCATAATAATTATATGAGTCACAAATGGCAAGAAAGTTTGAATAGATTGAATGTTGCAGCGATATTTACTTATAATGTGCTCATCTCAGGTCCTCAGTACAATATACTGTAAATCATCTCATCATCCTGAAGACACCTCAAACGATGAGCGAGTTTTTTTTGTGTTTTACGCCCCATCAGCACCGGTGTGGGCTATTTAGAGGCAACTTGCGAACGATGAGAAATTCAACAAGAAAATATTTAGAGCGTACTGTAATGCCCAAATTTAGGCTAAAACAAGAAGAGCCTGACTGCCTGGGAGATCAAGACTGACTCATGAGGGTTGATTCCCCAGCTCCCTTCCCACCTCCCTTTTATCTTTCTTCATCCCATTGATCTTAGGCTGCCCCTGAAACCTGAGCACCTAGAGCAGGCAGCATTGGAAACCCAGTTATTTTATCTAATCAAGCAAGAGCAATACCAACAGAGGCTAATACAACCTAATAGCTGCCTTGCACCAAAAGCTAATGACCGTGGCTCATGATCATTCTCTTGTGAGTAGAGCTGAGCAGGAAGGGCCCTTTGTTTATTCGATTGTCTTTTGTGTGTGATAAACTAGCAGACAGGAGAAGGACAATCAGGCAATCAGAGCAGTTAGAACTTTAAGAGAAGAAAAAGAAGTACACAAAAAGGTTAGCTTAACTGCATCACTATCTCTATAATATAGATATTGGAATGTTTAAATTATACAATGGATCATCAGCCGTGATCTGAACAAAATGCTGAAATAAAAAATATTTCTGGACATGGCCATAATGAGCATGGGAGACAAGAACTGTGCACAGGTCTAAGATGTCATGAGACCATAAACATGAGACAGACAAGAAGAAAACCAATACAGCATGAGACAAGAGCAGAAGACAGGAGCATAGGCAATGAGCATCAGAGCATGGGGCAATGATTGCAGTGTTGGAGGAGAGCATCTGTCACAGTAACATATACAGCCCTGAGACTCCGGCCTGAGTGACAGCAGGGGCAGAATCCATTACGACATGAGGCAAACAGGGGCAAACAAATGCTGTTTGTCTAGCAGCCAGTTGAGAAGTAGCTTTATGGAAATGCTCCACTGCTGCTATTTGCCCAGATTTCCATTCTAACGGCCATGTCACACACCCAAAACATTTGTTAAAGTTGATAAACAATGTATCCAGAGGGAAGGAGGGATTCAGGGGGAGAGAGAAGTTGGGTAAATCTGAGAGTTGTTTCAACTTGTTTGCAATGCTCTTTCAAAGAGAAATGAGATATAGCTGTAGAGTGGGACAAACCAACCAAACTTGAACATGAACCTCAGAAAAAAAACTTTCACAGAATACAGAGTCTTCACTGGCATGATCCTCAAAGAAACATTGTGCAAATGATGACATGGTGAGTCCTGGTGACTCCTATGTTTAGTCCTATCATGTTCTATGCATATGGATTGCCTGGATTGATCTTGAAGTTACAGGCATGAGCCAAACTCAGTCTCAAAGCATTGTGCATTGACTGAATCTAAATTCGACAAAAAAGACTGCATTTAAATTCTGCATAAAAAGAACAGGAAAAGAGATGAGACAAGAGAGGAGAGAAAGGAAGGAGATCAAGCCATTTGACTTCATTTTGTTACCATTATTCTTTTGTGGAAGTCTGACTCAAAGACACTCAACCTGACTCAGTTATGGTAGCAAACAAAGCAGCTAAACAGTTCAAAAACACCCCCACTGATCGAAGTTCAGGGGGCACCCCAACATCCATCCACCCATAACAAGTGGTTGGAGTTTTTGTAAGATGTTTTCTGATGTCTTCATAATGACATTGGGGCAGAAGAGTTGGGATAAGATGAAAGGGATGGTGGATGTGATTTTTGCTGCAGCAAAGCACAGCAACAGCAGCAAGCCATGGCCCAGTGAGCAACAGATGAACCATGAACATGATGCAGAAGCAAGACTACAGGGAAAAGGCCTAGCCTGGGGACATCGGGAAACTTAATCAGCAAACATATGCTCCAGGGAATCAAGCAGTGTGGCACTGTGGGGCACTGTGTGGCAGGGTAAAGGCCTTGAATGAGTGTGGCTGCTGTGAAATCTGTGGGATCCTGAGATCTGTGAGAATAGGAGAATGAGCCAAGAGAATGAGCCTTGAGAAGGGTAAGAGTGACTGGGAGCAAGGGTGAGAGTGGGACACCCTGTTTGATCCCCTCTGAGGTTCAGCAACCAGGTCCCCAGGCCATGTGTGCTTCTTAATCCAGCAACAATGCATGCACGCGCTCTGTTATTATGGGGTGATTGAGTCTTCCTCCTTGGACAATGGTCACCCAACAGTCACCCAATGGTCACCCCAAAGGCTAGCCAATGGTCACACTGTGCTCAGCCCAACAGGCAACCCAACAGGCAATGCAGCAGGCAATGCAGCAAAGGGTTAGTTGCTGACCAGCACTTTAAGCAGATCCAGCTTAATGTTGTGTAAAGCCAGAGGTCATCGATATGCTTGACTGGACATCACTGACCACTCATGCAAAGGCTGACCAGACTGGAATAAGTTGACACCCCAATGGCCAGCCATGGCTCATGCAAGGGTCATGCAAATGGTGCATGCAAATGGTCTGTGCTTTCATTACACTGCCCATGAAGAGTACAATGCAGAAAGCAATACAATATGCAACAAGCCAGGCATGCTTCTAAACGAGTTCAAAGGTACAATGCAGTGAGTACAAAGCTCCACTGACCAGTCTATGGTCACAGGAGACCATGAGAGACCATCATAGACCAAGAGTGGACAGTGGTCAGTCTATAAAGATCACTGACCAACATCAAAGTCCATTCACCTGCCCATTGTCATCTCAGCAAATGGATCCTTGGATCTTTCAATGCTCTGACCTCACAATGGAACCATTAGGTTATTCTTGATCTAAACTCTCTCACAGTTTGATCAAAACTCTTTTTCACACTTAATTAACTTCATTTTCCAATTACCTGACTGAAATAACTCAAAAGGTGGATCATTCATAATATTCAACTTGAAGGACAAAGAGTAGGGGAAAGTTTAGAGCACCACAAAATACATCACTCTCTAATAGTCAGTCATGAGCTAAATATCTGTATTTATCCCACTGATATTTAGAGCAGTTCTGTGTCCACACGACAGCAGGTAGTTGGGAGTTATCTAAATGTGGCAAACATCAAAAAGGCTGTTTGTGTAGCTATGGAAGCTGGAATGTCAAATGAGGTCCAAAAAAAGTGGTAATAACAGGTTGAGCATTTTCCTGCACAAAAGTCAATAAAAGTGGGCACTAAATTGGCTTGTTGAGGATCACAATTGCCTCTGAATTTCAAGTCAGGGTGATGAAACTTGGGAAGCTGTCACTGATTCAATGACAGTGGATACCTGGTGTCATTGGCTTCAGAATGACAGCAGACACTTGATGTCAAAGATAGCTGGTGTCAATGGGTAGCTCATGTCAGGAGATAGCTTCTGTCAGTTGATGTGGTGTCAGTGGATAGTCAGTGTGAGATGATCGCTGATGTCATTGATACTTGCTGTCAGTGGATCAGCAGTGGATCAGTGGATGGGACCAGGGCCACTGATACCTGATGTAATAGATACCTGATGTCAGAGGATCGCTGATGTCAGTTTGATGCCAGAGATTGGCAGAGTCCCCAAAAGTTGATTGAGCGATCGAGTCAACGTTCAAATCACTGAAATCAGCGATCGAGTCAGTGAAATGATAGGTAGCATCCATGACAGCGTCATGATGCCCAGAGCTCTGCAGGATTACAGCTTTGGAAGGCATCATCATGGACATCATCATGAATCCATCGGTGGACACCTGAGCTGTATCCAGGAGGCAGGGGAGGCTGCAGCAGCAATTCGATGCCAGGTAAACGATGCCCCAACAATCTGTGGAAGTCGATAAATCAGGTGAGGGGATCAAGTTACTGGCTGTTGTGAGTCTGTTGGAGCTGCTATTGTTTGTCACCCTAGCCAGGAGTGAGCTCACTGTGAGCTCAGAGTGAGCTCGTGTGCAGGGGAGCTTAGGGGAGCCCCCAGTCTCTTGCATGGAGCATAGTATGGATGGACAGGCTGCTGCTAGTAACGTGAGATGAATAAAACAAGCATCAAACATTCATGGTGTGATCCGCTTTAATCTCTGCTCCCCTCAATCGCCATCTTTTTTAGCACTTATTAGACAAGCTGTGGCCATTGTAATCAGTTGTTTAGACTGAGCAGGCCAGTGTGTACTCTGCCGGAGCAGCCGTGCCCATCATAATGTGGAGGTGGGCGACCCAGCAAAAGGCAGGAACCAGCTCAGCTTACGTCAACTGCAGAACGTGCAGAAGGGAGCTGTGTGCCCCCTGATCGCTTTCCCCATTGACAATTGCAGCAAACGAACTGCCCTGCCCCTCCACAATCGATAGGGACTCCCTCAGTTGAGTTACCTTAACTAGCAGCCAGTGACATTAGAGAATCTCCATAAGTTTTGTGAAGTAAAGGCTGTACTCTCTTCAAGTTCTTATATTGCCTTGACATTACAGTGGTGTTGCATGGACTGAGGAAAAACGAACACCATACAATGACTCATTTGAAATGTATCCTTGGTGAGTCTGACTGTCATGATAACTCCGAAAGAGATATGCACATTAATGACCATTATCTTTGCAACTTGTCATATGACATCTACACAACATCGATGCTAAAACTAACTGTGATGTCCTCATCCCTTACTCAAATTATCTCAAATTTTTCAACACAATAGGCCTGCAGCAAAAACATGACCGTAAAGAGGTGTTTGTCAGGGCTAAGTTGTCCCACCAAGTGTCTCAATGGCTGTCCACTTCTAGCAGTCCATACTGGAACACAATCCTGGGGTACAAAGAGTGGATACTATTATAGAATGGACACCGGACTGTCAGGACACCCAAGATGCTTCTGACTAATCAAAGGACTAATTCAACACCAAAATAAGACAAATTGATCCTTTAGCGTGATGACAAGTTCAGGTCATCTTCTAACAAAATTCTGCGTCACAGTTATCACAGAGGGTTATTAGGGTTATGATTATTTGGCAAAGAGGTTCCATGGTAACTGGACAATCAGAGGATGGTATGTCGGACTGTGTCCACTTGACCAGACGTGTGTCCTAACAACCACATCTGTAAAAACATGGATGTTAATTAACTGAGGGTGGCTTTGTCACAATTTCAGAGATTGGCCAACACACAATAGGTGCTTAGAGGGAGGGTGTGCCAAATGAGTGACCATGGAGGGGCAGGGTGAGAGACCACCCAGAGGTGGGTAAGGCAAGAGTCACTGAAGCAGACTGGGGCATAGTCACCCAGAGCAGAGGCTGGGGCTTCAATGACTTCTCTCAGAATGGTCATGGAATTGGCCTCTTGCCTGCAAGCTTGGCTGGACATGCGAATATTGGTCAGTCTCATTGGCCAGCTTCATTTGCCTGTTTCATTTGCCTGTTTCATTTGCAGCTTTATCACTGTGGAGCGGACGTCCTGATGGGGCACAATTCTAGCAGGCAATCTGCCTCTGACTAGCAATTCATTCTGGCTGGTCATTTCTGATGGGGGTATTCTGCCTTCACATTCTGGCTGGCCATTCTGAAAGGGTATGCTGTCCAGCAGTGCGGACATTTTGACCACTGAGCATCGCAGGGCAATGAGGCGTACCACCCAATCAAGCGTGGAGCACACAGTGAGACACAGGGCCCTAATGCTGATGACCTTGGCCAAAGACAAGGGCTACATAAAGGTCACGTGTTAGGTCGCGTGTCAAGGTCACTTGATGAGAGCAAGGGCGTCGCAGTCCTCTGGGAACAATGCAAAGGTCTCCAAAGGTCCTCTAAAGGTCCCTCTGAAGCATCAGAGGTCTAATGCCCTCTCCAACGCCACTCCCCATGGTCTTGTTAAACAGCTTCATTGGCCCTAAATCTACGACCAGACACTCTCAGCTCAGATTCCTCACTTTATGGCACATCTGCATCGCCACTTTCCAGCAAAACAGCATCTAGCCAGCAGTAAAGGTCACCAACCAACCAGCCATGATGACAGCTCAGAGAATAGATAAATACCACCACAGCTTAACTTGAACAGAATCATACAACTTCCAGGAATCATTGTAAATATTCCAAAACACAGTCGATACTCTAAAATTTTCCATAAGCAATGGGGTCTTAGATTCTAGACTCCCTTGTTCAACAGATAAGTAGACCAGGAAATGACAGGAGAACTTTGACAGTATAGTATAGCCCTTTCCCCAAGATTCAAGAAGATTCAAAATAATTTATTTGTCTTATCATATACATTGAATAAGAACATTGGAGACCCCTCTAAGGCTCCCTGGAGCCGCTATCGAGGGGCCACCATTGAAATTTACATACATTAATTAATTAGACATGATGTAGTATTTAATTATAATATACAGAAAAAGAAGTACGATAGAAGGAGAGACATAAAAAGACAAAAAAAAAAATTCATACTGACTGGCATTTTTACAAAGTGACCATAGAGAGTGAAGCAGACATAGCCATGTGTACTTATGGGTTGTTTTTCAATCGGGGTACATAGTTTTGTCTCAAGGGGTCAAAAATAAAGGTCTTTTTTTTCTGGCCAAATTGACTTTTTTCTGTTGCTATATACCTTGCCGTGGAATTCTGAAAATTTTAGGGCTACAAGTATTCTGAATTTTTTTTTATTTGACTTTTTGCGTTGTTGTAGATAATTTGACCAAGGTCAACACCTCTATTACTGGATGCATAGAACACCCAGTTGTATGGGCTTGTGCTGAGTTCATAGATATATATCTGACAATGAATAATCTTCTTACTTGCTGAATTTTGGCCAAGAACTTTGTGCGTGTCAAGGAAAATAGACATTTTTGGAGAGAACAGCATTTTTTCGGAGAGGACAGTTTATTTGACGAAAGCTGTTTTTGGTGTTTTCCGCTACGAGCATTGTGCAGTTCGTACAACTGCAGTGAAACACTTACCAAAACTTTGTCTAATCTATTGAAGGAGTATTTCTATAAAATAAAAATATTCTTAATTTAATTTTATTGCTGTTTTACTGACCCTATTTCGGAGAGGACAATATTTGACGGAATTGACCTTCATATGTTCAATGCAGGATTCTGAAGAGGCTAATCATAGTTGTTGCATGTAATTTTAATGTTGAACTCTTGGGACCATGTTGAAAGCATATTCATATTGGATAAAACTTACTGTTAGGTCAGGACTGAAAAATCAGAAGCGATATTTGCCTAATTTGCAAATGAGACAGTCAATTTTGGTCAAAATGACACAAATACATTTTTTTCCGGCAGTTATCAACCGATTTGAATAATTTTTTCGCTACTGTAGGTCCGTCTCATTAAGTTTAATCATTCTGTGTAACGTTTTTTCCACATATATGCATGGTATTTCTGGTATTTTGGATATCGTGTGACTTTCCAGAGCGTACCCCGATTGAAAAACAACCCTTATTACTTTCTAGAAAGAACGTAGACTTCCTTTTGATAATAAAACAAAAAAAAATTGAAGATATTCTTTAAATTTTAGTAATTATATCATATTGGATTTCACACAAGTTGTCATGTCAAGCCTCAAAGCAAAAATACGGGACGGAAACCCCTGTTATCCACAACCCTCCCTGGCAAAGCAGGATCAGATTAAAGGCACGAAGGATTGAGGTCACAAATCCCAAGTCCAACATTGAGTGCAACTGTAACAGTTGATGGCAAAACAAGGCACAGGAGCCAGGAGCCATGGCCAAGCAGAGACACAAGTTCTCTATTCCAACTCTGATAACTAAAGACTTGGCAGAACTATTGGCTGACAATTTGGATCTCATTTGAGAGCTCCCAGAACCCAATTGCAAAGAAAGAGATGCCAAGAAAGAATCACGAAGACAACTCTTCCTTTTTCAACAGTTGGAATGACATATTAAGCAGTTCAAGCTGCAGATTATCAATCGTCAGTGGGTGCAGTCAACGTATACAGCACCCTATACTGACAATTTGAATGAAGTTATAGCAGTAATCACTGTCCAACTAATACGGCAAAAAGTAAAGAGTTGAAAACTGGTGAAATTAACATGTCATTGCATATTAAGTGTACTTGGCATGGTACATTGTTGGGATGTTGGATTGGGCTCAGTACAAGATTAGCTTTTCATTAATCATGACAACCAAACCAGGTTGGACAACTAAGTAAAGAAAGGATCCTCAACTACGATAAGTTTCACATTAATTGACAACGTAAATTTAATTTCTTTCCAAAAAAGGTAGGAGTAATGTTTATTGATTCCACCGAAAAAGTTATGTAATTAACAGGATTTGTCTACACATATCAAGGAAGCAACTGCTCAGTTATGGATCATACAGTATATAAATTACAATGAAGTCAGAAACGCAGCAAAAAACTGCTTGCTTTTTTAATTAGCAGTTTTTTCCCCATATACTTCTTAACCTGCTTAAGATGTGGGTTGTGACACCAATTCCTGCAACTTCCTTGTGCACATGATGTGATCAATGAGGTTGTGCCTTAAATTAAAATGCACCAGGTGGCGCTCTGAGCGATGATACCAGCAGAGAGTTTGTTTACAAGTGGCTGACTGCAGGAAATTGCATGGTTTTCACTACAAAAATGGGCCTAGAGACATTAATACTTGTCCGATATGCAAAATTTAAAAAGCATCATGGAGGAAACAATATTTTCCAGCACTTAAAATCATCATAATTGTTGCTTCTATAAAAACTTTTGCACGTTCAGCGAGTGAACCTCGATTTAGCGTGTTTTCTCTATATTAAAAAAATCACTGCTCTGGAATGATTAAAGTTAGAAAGATAGTTTTGATGTCAAAAGATGCCTATATTAAAGGACAACACTAAGAGAAACATTTCATGCTTCTCACTGTATTGGTTTCTTCGAGAATAAGCATTAAGTCACCCAAATTTTTGCGATTTTTCGAGAAAATCTTGTCTGCTATAAAGTTCGAGTAAAAAATTTCAAAGTGAATCTATCATCAAGGACTGTATTTTCCGTTTCTAAATATGAGAAAAAAAGTTTTCAGAGTGCAATATTTACCGATCTGTGACGAGATACATTTTAAGATGCACAAACTTAATTATGACGTCAAAATGTCAAGTTTCAACCTTTTTTGAGTCAAACCTGTTCTCAAAGCTTTAAAATCTGCTATAATTTTTGAGAATAAAAATTCAAACCCAATCAATCATTAAGGACTGTACTTGAAGATTCTAAAAATGTAAAAATTGTATTTTGAGACTCAAATAGTTGCAGATTTATGACAAGATATGTTTCAACATGCACAGACTGAGCTATGATGCAAGAATGCCTATTTTCGGCAAAATTCTTGTTTTGAGAGTTTTAAAGTCTGCCATAAAGTTTGAGAGAAAAAATTTAGACCCAATCAATCATAAAGAACTGTACTTAGAGATTCTAAAAGTGTAAAAATTATATTTTGAGACTCTAATAGTGGCAGAGTAATGACGAGATATGTTTCCACGTGTAAAGACTGAGCTATAACGCCAGAATGCCTATTTTTGGCAAAATTCTTGCTTTGAGAGCTTTAAGTCTGCTATGAAGTTTGAGTAAAAATTTTCAAACCAAATCTATCATTATGTACCTAATTAGCAGATTCTAAAAATGTTTAAAGAAACAGTTTAATAGTTACTGATTATGATGAAATTCATTTTAAAATACAATAACTTAGTATGACGTTAGAATGCCAATTTTTCGCCCGTTTTTGAGACATTCTTGCGTTCAAAGCTTTAAAATCTGCTGAAAAGTTTGAGGATAAAAAACCAATACATATCCATTATTTAGGACAGAAATTGTATACATATTCTAAAAATTTAACAATTATTTTTGGAAGTCTTATAAATAGATTTATGTGCATGGCGAGATACGTTTCAACATACACATCAAAACAACGCAAACTGAGTTACAACCTCCGATGCCAGGCTGTCACACTCCCGGACTGTAGGGATATGCCTATTGATCTTATAGAATGTATTCAATATAAGATGAAGTCTAAATTTTTTGCTAACTACTATTAAATTTACAAACACTCCCAAGTCCCAAAGTCATAAGATTCATAATATTAGAAAAAAGAAAGCGAAAGTATTTTTCTAGTGGGCAAATCAAGCCAGATCTGCAACTCTCCCCTTACGTTATATTCATTACCAGTGGCATATCTGGAGCTAAATCTTCGGATTCCCACAGATTGAAGAAGGAGCGGCAGGAGGAGCACAAGAAGGAGGATTGTGAACGGAGGAGAGGATGTGAACTGGGAGATTAGAGGAACATAGGTTGGAGGAGATGGGAGCCAGATGAGAAGTACAAGATAGGAGAAGGAGGAGAAATAGGAAGTGGGAGAAAAAGGTGGGAGGAAAAGACGGGAGGAAGAGGAGGAGAAATAGGAGGTGAATTAGGAGATAGCAGAAAGAGGAGGAGATAAGAGGTATATGAGAAGAGATGGGAGGAAATATGTGAAGCAGGAGGATGGATGGATTGATGATTGGGGTTCTACGTCCTATATTTGTGCACTTGGTAGATGTGAAGGAGGAGGAGGCCTGTTCTCCTACTCCCATCTCCACCTCCTTCTCCTCCTGTTCCTCCTCCCATTTCCTCCTCTCTTATCTCCTCCTCTCATATCCTCCTATCATCTACTCATCTCATCTCCTCCTACTTCTCCTCCCATCTCCTCCTCTCAACTCCTCCTAGTTCTCCTCTTCCTCCTCACTTCTCCGCCTCCTTTTGCTACTCATTATCGTCCTCCCATCTCTTTCTTCTCCTCCTCTCATCTTCTCCCTATTCATCATTGTTCTCATCATCCTCCTCCTCCTACTCCTCCTCCCCCTCCTCCTCCTCCTCCTTAATTCAGTATGATGTCCTCCTCTCATCTCCTCCCACTCCTCCTCCCTATCCTCTCCCCATTTCCTCCTCCTCACTACATCATCCTCCTATTCCACTCAAATTTCTCCTCCTCTTCCTCCCTCTCCTCCTCCTCCTGCTCCTCCCGCTCCTTGACAATTATCTATGTGATTTCCTCCTCTCATCTCCTCCGCCACATACTTCTCCTCCTCATCCTCCCCCCGTTTCTTCCCCGTTTCTTCCTCACTATCATCCTCCCATCTCTTCCTACTGCTCCTCTCATCTTCTGCCTATTTCCCCTTATTTCCTCCTCCTCCTCCTCCCCTTGCTCCTCGACAATTATCTATGTGATTTCCTCCTGTCATCTCCACCTACTTCTCCTCCTCATCTTCCTCCCATCTACTTCTCCTCCCTTCTCCTCCTCCTCCCTTCTCATTATCATCCTCCCCTCTCTACTCTTCCTCTCATCTTCTACCTAATCCTCCCCCCCCCATTTTCCCCTATTCCCCTCTAATCTCCTTCTACTCCCCTCTAATCTCCTCCTCCTCCTTCCCTCTAATCTCCTCCTCCTCCTCCTCAGGAGCTCCTCGATAGTGGCACTTACAGTTTGTCACGTCAAGCAGAGGACAGACGTTTGCCCAAATATCTCGGCAACCACAAGCCCCACAGGAGAAATACACATACCTATGTATAGCTTAGCTCATTTGTAATATGAATATCACATTTTCACGATGTTTCAGTACTGTTTTTGTCCAATATTTGACAATTCATGGAAATGGCAGTCAAATTTCGCAAAATCTTGACATTTGTGATGCTGCCAATCTCACACACAATGGGTGGTGACATCACAAAAGTGCACTGCAGCATCACCCCAGACTTAGTTCTTGTCAATTTGGCATTTTCTGAATCTCCTATATCATTGTGGTGATTTTTATGGCCTGTACAAACCATGCTAAATTTCTGTCTCAATGCTTGACGTGACAAACTGTAGAGGTGTCCCTGTAGCTCATTGTGTGATTCTTCTATTGTGCAAAGTACTCATGAAAATTATGCTATCTGAACTTCCCTCCTCTTCTTGCTTCTCCATAGGCATCTATGTGATCTCCTCCTCCCATCACCACCTACTTCCCCTTTTCATCTTTCCATCTCCTCCTCTCTTATCCTCTCCTCTCATATCTCCTCCTCCTGTCATCTCCTCCTGTCATCTCCTCCTGTCATATCCTCCTGTCATCTCCTCTACTTCTCCTCCTATCCCCTTCTCCCATCTCCTCCTACTTCTCCTGTTCCTCCTCCCATCTCCTACCATCTCCTCCAATCTCCTGTCATCTCCTCCTGTCATCTCCTCCTGTCATCTCCTCCTGTCATCTCCTCCTGTCATCTCCTCCTGTCATCTCCTCTACTTCTCCTCCTTTCTCCTTCTCCCATCTCATCCAACTTCTCATGTACAGTCAGCACAGAAATTATTTGCACACTTTGATTTTTCATCATATTTCAGAGATAAATTCCAATATGATACAAAAAGCTGTCCCGTGTTTCAGAGTAGTGCTAGTAGGTTAGGATCACATGCGTTTCATTTTTTACCAAAATGTATTTTTTTGGAAAACTTGAAAAAAGTGAATCCCGATAATAAAAAATTATTTGCACGCTTGAGCCAACTACCAGAAACAGCATTTCAAAGATGATATTCCAATTTTTTTTCAATGAAACAATGTTTTTATGGTATATTTAACATGTTTACACCAATCAAATATTATTTGGGGTTCGCAGGTGGAATTAAAGGGGTTACCCAAGGAATACATTCATGTGATATCCTCCTCCCATCTCCATCTACTTCTCCTCTGACCATCTCCTCCTTCTCCTTCTCCCATCACCTCATTATAATTATCATCCTCCCATCTTTCCCTTCCAATCCATCTCCCATCTCCTCGACATCCATCTTTTCTTTTGCCTCCTTCTCTTCCTTCTTTCTACCCCCTCCCATCTCCTCCTCCCATCTCCTCCTCCCATCTCCTCCTCCCATCTCCTCCTCCCATCTCCTCCTCTCATCTCCTTCTCCATTCTCCTCCTCCTGCTCCTCAATAGGCAATCATTGAAAGGACACCTATTAAAGACCATGGACTGCAATTTGCAATTAGCTAAGATTGCAGTTTCGAGAAAATAACTATGCAAAAAAACCTAGGCATAGAAATTTTGCAGCACTGCAGAGCAAACTGATATTATTATGCACTACAGAATGCATTTATATACGTTTCCCTGGGAAGGAGCTTACACGTTTGTAAAATTTCTTGACAGTGCTGCTTCACCCTGCACTCACTTCCAATATTCCCCTTTCAATATGTTTCCCAAGTTGCCTTCCCCTAATGTGTAGGCTCTTAAAATACATTATCAGTAACCTCACTTTTCCATAAATAGGTAAAAAGTGTAATTTTTCTGCCTCTTTCTCCATTGTCATTTTTGTACATGGTCTTTTTCTGCCCCCCCCCTCCTTTTGGTACACCCCCTCTTGGCCTTCACTCCTGCACTTGGCCACCCCCTACACCAGGGAGACCCACTTCATGCACCAGTCCATCTGGAGCCTATAACTGGGGAGGCACTACCCAGAAAAGACATTTTTGATACAATGAGGGGGGCACTATCAAAAAAGTGTAAGAGAAAAATCAATTAAACTTAAATAATATATGTGCTGGTAAGCTGTTCCACAGTCTAGCTCCCTATTGCCTAAGTGAATCAAATCCATGAGTTTATGTGTCATTTGTGAGAGGAGCGTTGTACTCAGCTGTAGTGCATCTCAGACTGCATACAGTTTGTATGGGGGACCCTCTAGTTAACAGTAATTTCCCAAGGGGCACTCAACATAAACTAAATGGTGGAGGGCTGGCATGTTGGTCATATAGAAATATATTTAAGAAATCATGTTGCCACTAAGTTAATTGAGACTTTTTCAAAACATTTGAAAACGTTGCCATAATGTTGCATGCTTACATCATAATATTATCTTTCATCTTTGATGTTGCTTCACAACTTTGTGACAATGTCATTTCTACTATACGATTCTGTAAAATTTTCACAAACATTGCGACGTTGTCACAACTTTAATGTAATGTAGATGTGCCCGTTGGGTTCTAACTGGAGCTAGTAGAATTGATGTTTTGAAAGTCATGACTCAATTTTCAGCTGACTTCTGGGTCTATTTCGGGGGGCGGGTTGGTCTAGTGGTAGCGTGCTGGGCTGCCAATTGTCGGGTCAAGGGTTCGAATCCAGCTCTTGCCGGTCACATGGGCTTATGTTGGACGGCTGTTTCAATCATCCTTCACCTAATTGCCTCGTCCTCCTCCTGTCCTAATTAGCCTACCAAGTGCATAAATAGAAGACGTAAAGCCCCAATCATCCATCCATTCTGGGTCTATATCGACGTCATAAGTCAGTTTGTTCATCTAAAAAGTATTTCATCATATGTAATATATTTTTTTAGAATATACAAGTATAGTGCCCTTGATAATGGATTTGGTTGGAATTTTTTTCTCAAACTTCATGGGAGAGTTTAAACCTTTGAATACAAGAATATCTCTGAAAAATGTAAAAAATTGGCAATCTGGTGTCGTAAGTGAGTTTGTGCATCTTGAAAGGCATCTCATCATAAATGAGGTACTATTTGAACCCTCAAAAATAATTTCCCATTTTTGAATATGAGCAAGTATTATCCTTAATGATGAATTTCGTTAGAAATTTTTTCTATCAAACTTTATAGCAGACTTGTAAACTCTGAACACAAGAATTTCTCAAAAAATGTCGAAAATTAATTCAGAAACAATAAGACACACATGTTGTTGGGCTGACATATCATTAGTTTGCAACTATTAGACTCCAGAAAATAATGTTAGCATTTTAAAAATCTGCAAGGCAGTGCAAGTATAGTCCAGCCTTTAAAGCTCTGAACAAAAGAATGTCTGAAAAAAAGATTGAAAATTGGCATTCTGATGTCATAACCCAGTTTCTGCATCTTAAAATGTATCTCATCATAAATCAGCAACTGCTGGGACTCTAAAAATATTTTTCTAATCTGTAAGTAAGCCCTTGATTCTAGATTTGGTTTGAAATTGTTTTCACAAACTTCATAACAGACTTTAAAGCTCTGAACAAAAGAATATCGCCAATTAAGCTAAAAATAGGCATTCTGGCGTCACAGCTCTGTACATGATGAAATATCTTGTCATAAATCTGCAACCATAGGGCTCTGAAAATCAAATTTTTGCATTTTTAGAATCTGAAAATACAGTCCTTGATGATTGATAGGGTTTGACATTTTCCCCAAACTTTATAGCAAACTTTAAAGCTGTAAAAACATGAATTTTGCCAAAAATAGGCATTCTAGGGTCATAGAGCTCAGTCTGTGCGTGTTGAAACATATCTCGTCATAAATCTACAACCATTAGACTCTGAAAATCAAATTTTTGCAATTTTAGAATCTGAAAATACAGTCCTTGATGATTGATAGGGTTTGACTTTTTTTTTGCAAACTTTATAGCAGACTTTAAAGCTGTGAAAACAAGAATTTTGCCGAAAATAGGCATTCTGGCATCATAGCTCAGTCTGCCCATTTCGAAATATCTTGTCATACATCTGCATCCATTGGACTCTGAAAATCAAATTTTCATAATTTTAGAATCTGCAAAGACAGTCCTTGATGATTGATAGGGTCTGACTTTTTTTTTTGCAAACTTTATATCAGACTTTAGAGCTCTGAAAACAAGTTTGTCTCAAAAAAAGGTCGAAAATTTGCATTCTGACGTCATAATAGAGGTTGTGCATTTTGAAATGTATCTCATCATAGATCAGTTACTACTGGACTCTGAAAACGTTTTTTTACATTTTGGAATCGGTTAATGTAGTCCTTGATGATAGGCTAGGTTTGAAATTTTTTACTGAAACTTTATAGCAGACTTTAAAGCTCTGAAAACACAAATTTTCCCGAAAATAGGCATTCTGGCGTCATAGCTCAGTCTGCCCATTTCGAATATCTTGTCATACATCTGTAACCATTGGACTCTAAAAATCAAATTTTCGCATTTTTAGAATCTGAAAATACAGTCCTTGATGATTGATTGGGTTTGACATTTTTTCGCAAACTTTATAGCAGACTTTAAAGCTCTGAAAACAAGAATTTTGCCAAAAATAGGCATTCGGGCATTATAGCTCAGTCTGTGCGTATTGAAACATATCTCGTCATAAACCTGCTACTAATAGTCTCAAAATATAATTTTTACATTTTTAGAATCTGCAAAGACAGTCCTTGATGATTGATTGGGTTTGAACTATTTTTTTTCAAACTTTATAACAGACTTTAAAGCTCTGAAAACAAGTTTGTCTCGGAAAAAGGTCGAAAATTGGCATTCTGACGTCATAACAGAGTTTGTGCATGTTGAAATGTATCTCATCATAGATCAGTTTCTATTGGACTCTGAAAACTTTTTTTTACATTTTTAGAATCTTCTAATGTAGTCCTTGATGATAGGCTAGGTTTGACATTTTTTACTGAAACTTTATAGCAGACTTTAAACCTCTGAAAAAAAAGTTTGTAAAAAAAAAGAAAGCTAAATCAAAGTTTACTCGCTGAATGCACAAAAGCTTCTATAGAATTGAAAATTGTAATCAGCCTATGTGCTGGGAAATATTGTTTCCTCCATGATGCTTTTTTCAATTCACAAATCGGATGAAAATTAAGGTCTGTAGGCCAGTTTTTGTCTTGAAAACCATGCAGCTGCCTACAGCAAGCAACTTGTAAACAAACTCTCTGCTGGTATCATCGCTCACAGTGCCGCCTGGTGGATTGGTGGCGTTACAACCCCATTATCCCCTTTCACATGGAGCACAAGAGAAGCACACTCTGACCCTTTCAACTGTATGTTCCCAATCTGTCTCATGACACACCTGTCTGTTCCCAGAGACACCTGTAGGTCGATATAAGAAACAGGTCTCAACTCTCTCACAGCTCAAGAAAAGAAAGGAAGAAAAACAATGAAGAAGTTGAACACACCTGAAATGTACAGGTAAGGCTACAGGTAGAACTTACTTGAAACAACTTGTTATATTTCAAAATGGGTCTCCACCTCAAAGTGATCAAAAGTTCCAGACCACAATAAGAAATTGGATGAACTGCGTGAGCTTAAATGATTGAGAGAGATGGTTGCACAATTTGATTGAGCTGACATAGCTTGTTGTTTTCAACTAAGATAATCCGTCTGTTAACTTAGCTGAAAACAACAAGCAATGTTATAGCTCAAAAGAATTGTGCAACCATCTCAATCATTTAAGCTGACCCAGTTCATCCAATCTTACAAAATACATTTAATTTCTTATCAAAATAATAATTTAATATAGTATCATTACACTGAAGAGGAACAGATGACAAGTGTCATAACACACAGTAGATATAATTGTTTCTGTCCATTTCTGAAGCGAAGTGCCTCATTCTCAATTGGTGAAACTTGCTGAATGGTGTCTCTAAACAATCTAATTGAAATGAAATCAGGACAGAGAAAAAAATCTTGATTGTTTGGGGCATAAACCTCCTGAAACGTTCCTGGTGACAAGGAGTACCAATAAAAACAAAATAAATCCAAACCCAATACCAAAACTTTTGAATCTCTACAAATTCCTGTTGTGTGAGTCAGTTCATTTGCACATAGATCACTGCAGACAGAAGACTCAAGAGTGTCTCCAAAAGAGTGTCTCAGCTTGGAGGTCTCCCTAAAGAGTGTCTCCAACATCACTCCATATTTCAGCTACACACAAGAGTGGCGAGATGCTAAAGTTGCTGCTGCAAATGAGATGAGACAAGCTACAGAGGTTGGTGAGACCTGTGCATCTTCAGATGAACTTCTACAAGACTTGTGGCATGTCTGTCTGTCAGGTTCTGTCACTACCAAGACACAGACAGACAAGACGAGGCCCACCAACTGCCCCAAAGGGTACCCAAAAGGATGCCCCACAGGGTGACCTGCACACTGCATGCACAAGCCCAGGAGCCAAAACATAACCCTGAAGCCACAACTATCCCCACACGACTAGCCAATGTAGCCATGTTGTAATTATGTGGTAGCCAAACTAACTAGGGGCTAATAATACACCTCCCTGGGTGATCCCTGGTGATACTTATGTGAGCCATGTCTCAGTAAACATTTGGATTCATCATTCATGCTACTATGATTCTCCAGAGGATCTTCTACCCTGAATCTTAAGAATTTATAACCCAAAGATTCAATTCTAAACCTCCCCAAAAATAAAATAACTTCTGATATCAAAATTTTCTGGGGTTAATATTTATTTTGATAAAACCAGATCATATCAGTTTTATCAAAACAAATCCAGGTATAAACCCATATTTATTAAGGCTTTCAACAGAAACCACACAATAGGATAATAATAATGAACTTCCATAATTTCCAAACCCTTCATCAAAATATATAATGTTCAACAATCAATTCCCATCTCACCAAAAGTACAATGTAGTCAAGTGGCAAAACCACACCATGCAACCAACCAATACCCTCCTCAAGACTATCTGAAATTGTGAATGGCATCAATACCATCATTGCAGTGCACTGATCGGTTGCTAGACTTGCCCAGCCAACCACTCACACATTTGCGATTGGCAGAAGTTTAAGTGCTTCGCAGATGGTGTGATAAGCACCATTAAAGGAGGTGCAACGATCGGGCAGGAAGGAAAGCCAAGGTGCAACAAAAGAATAGGATCCCTGGTGAGCGAGACATGTGAGAGGGAGACTGGGGATTGTGGAAGACTGGCAATTGTGGCAATTGTTGTGGCAAGCATCAGTGTAAAATTTGGTTGTGGTTTGAACTACTTTCTGCCACTTACTCTAGAATTTACAAGATCTCACATTGAAGGAACAGTTCAAAATCCTGTCTCAAACTGCACAATATCTGATGAATTAGCTAATGAAATGCTAACCATCAACAACAATGCAGTCTCCCTAACTTTTCAAGTAAAGGACACTTTTTATAAAATTTTGCCATTCGAAATAACTACACCATTGAGAGTAACATTTACTTCTTTAAAGTTTGAGTTTCACAATTTACAGTGTTGGAAATTCTTGGAATAAATGTTGTAGCAGCTGGTACAATACATTCTGTGCATAAATAAATTATCTCCTTGTTATTGTAATAGGTTGGCTGAGGTTCAGCAAGGCAGTGTGTCCAGCACTTTTTTCCATTTTTATTGTCATTTTCATTCATTCTTGCTACAAATAACGAAGTTTGCCTGACAGAGACAATATTCAGTGATTCATTCATTCCTCAAGAGACTCAAAGTTTAAATCAGTATGCAGCGCCAGTTAGTCCAAGAAACAAATGTTACACAATGTAGCCATCCAAGGGTTCTCTAATTACATTTAGAGATTGCTGTTGAAACCAATTGGCACCAATACAAGCTGGTTATCAATGATAAAGAGCACTGGTGAAGATGGTCAGACAACTAATTGAAACCAGTGCCAGGGGACAGCTGTCTCCTTGCCAGACTCCTTTGGTTCACAGTGAAACTTCGCTGTGGAAGTTGCAGCATGTGGATAAAATATCGCAATTAAAATCATTAAGTCACTTTTAGAACTTTTGGCAGCCACATATTTGAGATACAGTGACCCTGCTATTAATGACTCCCTGATTAAAGATCACATTGCGATATGAGACTGCCTCTATTCAGCTCAGCATGGTCTTTGAAGACGATGATGCAGCAAAATTTAAGACACTTCAAAGTTCTGGGTCAGCCTGTAGTTCACAACTACCAGATATTTAATATAATAAAATGTACGCTGCACCAACTTCACCAGTTTCATGGAAGTACAGACTGTACTTCATTACCAAGTCTTATGCTAATTGAAAAATTGTGGCATTTAATTTTTGTTTAGTGCAGAATTCAATTGAATTCCAACTCAAACAATTTTGAACTCCATAAAGTTGTCTACCAATATAAATTTTGATCCATCAGTAAGCATGACATAAAATTGTTGAGCAGTACACTTTACAGCGATATATTTTGAAGAGCACTTGGGCTATCTTCATCTTGGCAGCATTCCCCTTTCTCTCACATCATTTGTTACAATAACTGCCCTTAAGTCCCAACTCACATTTCGCGTGCTAATTTCCACCAACAACTAAGCACCGAACTGAGCTTATCTACTACAGTACAGCAGATCTTTTATAACGGGACTGCCTTAGAGCTTATAGTTCAGCGACCATTCTTTTGTACAGTCTTGCACTTGCACATGGTCACAGTCTGGGGGTCATTTGCTGTATGGAATGTAAGGCAGAAAAATTTTGGCCCCCATATTGCAGAATAGTCTTACTTCAGAGATAGTCTCATATCACAGTACAGCCTTCGTAAGAGGTTGTCTGATATTGCAGAATAGTCTCATTTCAGAGATAGCCTCACATTGCAGAACAGTCTTACTTCAGAGATAGTCTCACATCGCAGAACAGTCTTACTTCAGAGGCAGTCTCACAGTATACATCATTCTTACTTCAGAATCAGAGGTAGTCTCACATCGCAGAACAGTCTTACTTCAGAGATAGTCTCATATCGCAGAACAGTTTTACTTCAGAGGCAGTCTCACAATGCAGAACAGTCTTCTCCGGAGATAGTCTCACATAGCAGAACAGTCTTACTTCAGACATAGTCTCACATCGCAGAACAGTTTTACTTCAGAGGCAGTCTCACAATGCAGAACAGTCTTCCCCGGAGATAGTCTCACATGGCAGAACAGTCTTACTTCAGACATAGTCTCACATCGCAGAACAGTTTTACTTCAGAGGCAGTCTCACAATGCAGAACAGTCTTCTCCGGAGCGAGTCTCACATGGCAGAACAGTCTTATTTCAGACATAGTCTCATATCGCAGAACAGCCTTATCTCAGAGATAGTCTTAGATTTCTGATCACACTCTTCTTTGCAGGGGCCACTGTATCTGCTATCCAGACCCACCACAGTTCGGTAACTCCGCGGCTAATGACCTTCTGAAAAATTGATCTTAATGAGCGTGTACTCGGATTGAACTTGATTGGTGGTAAAAGGCACTTGGTAAAGAACTTGTCGCCGAGCCACATAACCAATTGCTACAACTATCTTGGCAAACCTGACATTACCATTATTGTTACCATTATTGTCTGACTATTCCTTTTCCCAGGCAACCACAAATAAAATCTGATGAAATTGATTGGAACACATTCAGTCGGTAACCAGGAAATCGACATCAGCAGAGCAAGTTCACATAACCTTAAACCAAATCATCATAACAACATAATTTCAGAAACCCAACTCGTTGGTTTCTTTTTCCCAACAAGTGGCCATAACTTCTTCTGTTTTTGAGTGCAAGCTGGAATCATTTAAGTATAATTAAATGATTCTATATCGCAGCAAAAATAAGTAAATTTGCAGGTAGAAATTTAAATGTAGAAAGAAGAAACGAGGAGAGGAGAGGAAAGCTAGGAGAGGGAAAGTGAGACAAGATGAGACGAGACGAGACAAAACGAGATATGAGACAAGAGGAGAGATGAGATGGGAGGATAAGAGAGACCAGATGAGACAAGAGAGCAGATTTTCAAATTTCATAGTTTCATCCTCATGCAGGGTCTTCCAATACATAACGATACTAGTACAAAATATAGCCTCCCTCAAGCTTGCAATTCCAGCCACAGCAATGATTACTAAGCGATGACCTGGTGGACCAGGGGTTGGCCAGTAGCCTTGTAGGGTCACAGGCAGGGTGTCATGATGTGATCCTTGCCTCCAGCAATCCCTTTGGCTGATCATTGACCAGTGTGGTCACTAATTAACTCTCTTATTCTGAGTGGTCTTCAGTGTTTGCCAGATCATAAGGTCAATTAGGCTGATGTTACAGCTTGTGGCAAGAGCAATGAAAGGACCCAGAGACCAATGACTGTCAAGGACCCAACAACATGGACCTGGCAAGGACCACCTAGCTAGATGATGGAGCATTCACAGAAGGTCATTTCCACGAGGGCACCACGAGGGCATCACAGATAAGGTCATGCAATAGATGAGCTGAGGACCTGAGGTCACAGTCTCATTCGATCCTCTTTGATTTCATTTGGCTCTATTCAATTCTATTTGATTTCGCGACTCTACTCAATAGTCCCCATTCATCCTCCGTGTTACAATTATTGTTCCTATGATTCAAGGCTGCGTCAAATCATGTCACATCTTGCCCCTGGCTGCCCCAAATTAAAGCAATAGTTGGCAAAACAATCAGAGAAATTCAACAATAGCAGGACAATTGTGGTAAGTGCTTGTGACAAACAATAGCACAAACAATAGGAGTAACAACACCCTGGCTGCCTGACCATTGTTAATAGAAGGGAGTGGCAGACCCTTTAGCACGACTGGTCACTTTTCAATTTGGTTAATGACATTGACAATCAACCAAGTACTATGTATTCACAATATTCAATGAAGAAATTGAAAAACTTAGCAGTCATGGAAGTTATTAAGAGAATGGTTTCTATATTGAGCCACTGGGCAGTACAGCATGGGCAGATGTGATGTGGTCTGCAAGGGTGGGTCTGTATGAAGGAGACAATCTTTGAAATCAAACTTTTGATTTTTCAATTTTTTTGTTTGCGATTCCTCAAGGATTTTAGATTTCCTGGGAGATTTGGCTCAAAGAGATTCGAAAGTACCAAGTCATGCATGACGAATCAGAGACAAAAACATCTTTATCAGACAAAAATCTCTCATCTTGATAAGCATTATTAACCCAACATTATTAACAAACACATTCAAAATTCAGATGGTCACTTTTTTCTGGCTTCTTACAAAAATAACACTGCTTCCTACTCCAGGTCTGCTCTTTCGCGTGCAACTTAAAAAACAAATTATCAAAAGGAAAGGAAAGAGAGAGGGAAAGAGGGCCATGGAAGGGAGAACGAGGGAGACGGAGAGGGAGACGGAGAGGGTTGGAGAGGGTTATCACGTAACATGCGGATGGTACTGAGGAAACGTGAATTGGGTGAACTCCTGCAGTGGTCTGAGAGGGGGGGGCGCAGAAGGGGTAAACCTAGGGGGTGAACCAAGGGGATCCAGTGGGGCCCCTGCAGGTTGTTTCAGATGCAGTAGATGGCCAGGATACATGCAACCCTCAGATGTAACGGAAAATAAGGATTGGCAAAGCTTTGGAAAATCGTGAAGACATGCCAGTGGTTGCCAATGACTGGCTCTTGGTTATAGCAGCAATAAAACACTCAATCTGCCCTGATTTGGCTGATTCGGAATTAAACAAAGTCAATGATCCTCATGTGGTTTGGAGCTTTTTCATCAGCCAATTGTCTTTTTGAGACTTGCAAGGCAGAAGAGAAAGAAACAGAAAGAGAACAGAAAGCAGGCCAACAACTTGCAACTGAAATCCACCCCTCAATTGTACTATTTTGTAGCCACAGTGGGAATAGCGTGATAGCCCAAGACCAAAAAACAAGGCTCCTACCCTAAGGCAAATGACATTATTCCACACCAGCAGCACTTTGATGAGCAGTATCATGCTTCATATCCATTTCAATCACATGCTGAAGACCTCCATTTCCAAAGACTGGCTTAAGAACAAAAGGACAATGCAAAATGAAATGTAAAATGCTTCATCCATTTCAAGAGGATCATTACCACGTGAAAGTCTTTGATATGATATCAAATCATGACTTTGGTCAACCTTATCTTTACGATTCCATCAAAGTCCCTTAAAAAGACCCTGAAGACATCAACATTGAAATGTACCCCTCACCCATCATTGCCCAATTGGAAATCTCAACACATGATACGTATGATGTGGGTTGCCCATCTGAGCCCATCCAAAATAAAACCCACAAATATGAAAGTTAAGCCAAGCTCAGGCCTCGGGGCTAAAAGTTGGCAAAAACAGCACAGCAGGCGAAGAGGGAAAGCAAAAATGACAACAACCGAGAGGTCCAGTTCCCAACCCATCTACAGACATCAGTCAGTCAGTCAGTCAGTCAGTCAGTCAGTCAGTCAGTCAGTCAGTCAGTCAGTCAGTCAGTCAGTCAGTCAGTCAGTCAGTCAGTCAGTCAGTCAGTCAGTCAGTCAGTCAGTCAGTCAGTCAGTCAAACCACCAATAAACCATGCAACCAACCAATCACCATACAAGAGGAGTGAAGAAAAGATAATGATATGATAAATCGCAAGAAAAACACCTTCCAAAGGCTGCATTGGTCGAACTAACAAAATGTCATAAGCCGGTGGCAACCTCCAGCCAGACCTGAGCAAGGAAACAGAATGAAGCCAACACAATCTTGACCTTTGGGTTCTCGTGACTTGGTCAAGATTGCTATGTTGCCCTCGCCTCCTCCCCTCTTCCCAATCCCAAATCCACAAGGGGTGGGAAGGGGCTAATCCTGGATCTTCTGGATGGCCTAACATGGGACAAATGAAAGTTTCCAAGTGGTTGGATAGGAAGCAAGAGGCGGCCAATGACTTGGGCCATGTGGACAGGCCAATAAATACTTGACACTATGAATGATTTAACAGAAGGGCACAGGGGCTTCTAATGACAAGGCTGGTAATAAGAGATGGATGGCAGTCTGACTAATCCAGTGGACACTGGGAATTATAGGACAGAGGGATGGGAGAAATAATGAAGGATGGATGGATGATTGGGGCTTTACGTCCTGTACTTATGCACTTGGTAGCCTAATTAGGACAGGAGGACAGAGCAATGAGGCGATGGATGAGCGAAACTGCTGTGGAACATAGGTCCCGGTGACCCGACCAGAGCGGTAATTGAACCTAGGACCCAGTGATTGGAAGCTTGCGCGCTGCCACGTACCAACTAAGCAAACCTTCTTTTCGGGTGGAAAGATTGAAGAACAGAAGGATGGACAGATAGATCTATAGACAAATAGACCAGATGATCATCCACTAAAGAAGCTTCCAGAAGAGCCGATCAATAGACATGTGAGATCCTTAAATATTTTTGAGGCAGCAGGATTGGGACTGGGCAACCTATCTTCCTCCTATTCATGTATTTGTTTCATACTCTTTGAGATATAGTGTTCTGCTCAGCATCATTCATCACTGCTGCACATGCAGCATCAGCAGCAAGAATGAGGAACTCAAGACCATCGAGGAACCGAGAATGCAGCAGATTGACTACTCGAGCAGGTCAACAATTGGGCATATTTGAAGGTGGCCAAGAGCAATACAGGCCATGGCAGAACTCACTCAACATGCTCAACCTCTCAGTATGCACCTCTAGAGTCACCTCCCAGTAGTCACCTCTCAGTAGTCACCGTACTTGTGGTGTGCCATGGAGTGACTGTCAGCACAGAAAACAGTCACTGGGTGCCTGAGATTGGGTGCCATGCTGAGGCAGGACATACTCCACAACCACAGAGGACCCATGTGGCAGTGGAGATCATCTAACAAGAATAATCACTGACAAATCACCCAGATTATGAGAGGCTCCATGAGAGGCCAGATGAGTAGCATAGTGGTTTATGTTGACCAAGGTCTCCAGCAGTCAACCACATAAGCTCACTCAGAATGAGTCTCAGTGATCAGCACACATATTTGTCACCAAAGCAAGCTGCCATCAGCTGTCAAGCCATTGCCAACTCTATTTGTTATCTTTATGACAGAACTCAAAAGGAGTCCTGAATACTTTGGAGTCCTAAAGGCTGCAGGCTAAAGGTTCAGTCCTTGAACATTGAGACAGACTGGGCCCCTTCAGACTTATCAGTTTTGTGGAGTCCTCAGGAGTCCTTGGGGGGGGGGGGGGGTGGGGGGTGGTTAGGTTGTTGAGTATAGTTGGAGCTCTCCACTCAAGGTCCCACGTTTGATCCTGGTCAAACCATACGTATTTCTGGACCTTCAAGAGCAGCATCCTAGCTACATGTTCTAAAGATGCTCAATACTTTTTCTCCATGAGATTACCTATAATGTTTTTAAATAAAGACTTATCACAACTCTTGTATTGTGAGTTCATGCTGTCCCACTGAGTGTCCCAGTGTCCCTATGTAAATTGTTTCACTTTTTCGACCTCTCCCAGTACTCCGGAACTCCAAGACCAACCTTGATCGCTGGACCAGCTGTCCATGCAGAATATACCACACCAAAAAACATGCCATTGCAAAAGTGTTGATTTTCAAAAGTGCATTAAAGTACCTCGGCCACTCCCAGACAGCAAGTAGCCAGTGTGCCACACTTCCTTCCCATTCACACGATGTATTTTGCCATTTTTGTGAAAGGAAACAATTCTTCTCACAATTTTCCAGCCATTCCTTCAGTATCACTCAGTGGGGAAGCCCAGTCACACTTCCTCAAACCATCAAATGCAGCTTTTTTCAGACCCAGTTTACTTTTTCAATCCTACTAAACCCCATGAACACGATCTATATTGTGTAAGACACTATCCATTTACACTTGGCACTGGACAAAAAAGTGGCCTTCAACATTGCTGTTATCTATGAGGCGATATTTAGGTGGTCAGGTTGCAGGGGCACAGACCTATTGCAGACCTGTGGCAGACCTGTGGTAGACCTTAGCAGTTCTGACAGGTTAGTAGTTAGTACAGTCATGGAACTCCCCACAGAATGAAGAGTCCATTGATTGTAGAAGGTAAGCGTTGGTAGTGCAGCCCTGCAAGATAAGTTCTTGCCATTTACTGATAAGGTGAGTAAAATGTAAGATAAGATAAGATAAGATAAGATAAGATAAGTTTTATTTCAAGTCGGGTTACAATGAACAATATAAAATAAGCATTTCTGCTTGTCTCCGACAATATGAAGCTATATACAGATGAAGTGAAAACAAATGATAATGTACAATGACATGCGCAATTTGTAAAAACGTAAATCATTCATAAAATAGTAGAAACATATGGCAACTTAGAGATTAAGACTACATAGCAAACAATCATTGCAATTACATTTGGGCTTCCATAAATTAATAGCTCTTTTAAAATCAGGTACATTCATTTTCTTGAGATCATTAGGTAATTTGTTATAAAGTGTAGCACCAGTATATCTAAACGACTTCAGCCCATATGATACTGTATTGAACATTGGTTGAACTAAATTTGTACCTCAACATTCACCAATGTATGAGAATTTTATACGCCAATTTAAGAATGTAATGGATAACTTTTTATGTCTCTGCCGAACGACAACCAGAGGCGATGACCCTCATAAAATTAGTACAAGGAATGAAAATCTACCCTAAAATATTCCTCAACTAGTATCACACTGTAGGTCCCAGCAACTTCAGTTGAGCAATGAACTTTCTTAACCATTGTACCACTACACCACACTGAACAACTGAAACATGCAGGAGAAACTGAAGGTCCCTGAGGTATAACATAGGACCTTTCAGACCTAGAACAGCAGACCCCAGCTTGCAGGTTGCCAGAGTAAGCACCGGTTAGTAGTGTAACTTCTCCATCATTCTGCTTTGATTGCCATTATCAAGGTGAGCAGCCCCTAATCCAAGTCAGCTAATACTTATCGCTGGGGATAAGAGTTACATGCAATGTCCAAGGCCGATATTTCAGCTGCCGCACACTCTTAAAAGTGGTCCTGAAAATATTACAGCTATTCAAAAGCAGAGAAGGTAAATATATCACATTGACATTGTAGTCTTCTTTCAGTGGATAGCTCAGCATAGTGATACCCAAATTACATTTGTAATGTGGTATTGCTTCATTGGGATGCCCAAAGCAAATAATGAATTTGGTCTTCCTTCAGTGGGTAGCTCATCATAGTGATACCAAAAGTAAATAGTGCAATTTGGTCTTCCTTCAGTGCCTAGCTCATTGTGATACCCGAAGTAAATATCGCAATGTGGTCTTCCTTCAGTGGATAGCGCATCATACTGATACCAAAAGTAAATATCGCAATGAGGTCTTCCTTCATTGGGTAGCTCATCAATGTCATCATCATCATAGCGATATCCAAATTAAATATCGAAATGAGATCTTCCTTCATAGGGTAGCTCATCAATGTCATCATCATCATAGCGATATCCAAATTAAATATCGAAATGAGATCTTCCTTCATTGGGTAGCTCATCAATGTCATCATCATCATAGCGATATCCAAATTAAATATCGCAATGAGGTCTTCCTTCATTGGGTAGCTCATAACTGTGAAACACAAGCAAATATCGCAATGAGGTCTTCCTTCATTGGGTAGCTCGTCAGATATAGGTCAAGGAAGAGTATTCTCAAACTATCTGGTTGAAGGAATCGAACCAACAATGCTAGTGATTCGGAAAAGGCGACTGAGGTACCTTTAATTTTACAGCATCTACTGAATTCTTGACAATAGTCACTCCACTATAGCACATCTGACAGCGGCTTTCCTCAGTGCCAGTTGCTACCAGAGGAGGCTTTTGCTACACATGACTCCCGGGTGGCCCCAACAGCATTTGGTTCTATGAAACCAGCAATATCTAAGGAACCAGCAATATCTACAGCAGAGCCACAGAGCCATAGCCTAGACCTTGTGTTTATGTCTGTGAGATATGGTGGCTCGCACCCCACAAGGTTGGGACACATCAGCTTTGTACTATTCCAACACAAGCTGCTATTGTTGTAGTAGAAGTGGAATTAAAGAAGATATGAATGATTTTTAGAGAATATTCTAGGCTAAAAGGTTAAATCCACATGAAACAGTATTTTTCATGTTTTATTCTAAAATACCCAAATGTAGGGATGATCGAAACAGAAAAAGACGTTTAAGCAATAGTTATTGAGCAGATCCATAATTTATTCAAGAGTTCGAAGAATTTTTGAATCTGGACAATATAAAAGGTCCCTGATTGGTCAGTGTTGATGACACATAACAAGTACTCAACAAAATGTTGACTGTCCCATGCAGTTGTCCCTTGAACTCTCTTCTTCATTTCTTTGTCAGATTCTGCAACTGCAGCATCTCTCTGCTCAAATACCATCAAGCCTGTTTCTGTGAAATTAATCCCATACCATTGGAATATCCAGTAATTCCAGTTTACTGTATTCTGCAAAGCATTGCATGCCAGTGTGGAGTTACACAGCCCACATGGCATTGCTCACACCCATGTTCATAATTTACCACAACTGGAAGTGTGCAAGTCTTCTACAAGATGCACATACTTTTTGGATATGAACTCATCATCAGGGGCACGTGTTTACCATCACAATAACATGGGGTACACCTTTGGTTATGCAACACCTTGTGAAATGATACACTGGATGTCTGACAGGGGGAAGTAATTTGTCGGCACATCACAGGGCACGTCATACGTAATGACAGACGTAGTAGGTGCGACGTAGCATCTTGACGTTACGTCCTGACGTATTGATCAACGCTCACTAAAAGGTGCTGAGATGAGCTGAGCAGAACACGAAAACACACCTTGGTGTGATTATGGCCTCTCCACACTACATGTGTATCTGGAGCTGTTATTATCGTGGCTTATTAACCCTGTGGCATTACAGGCCATGAGTAGAGTCAGACCAGCCCAGAGTGGGGTTTCACAGGGGCCTCCACTTTGAACAAGGCTTAAAATCTCTGTAATATCACCTCGTGAAATACACTAAACAGATACAGCCGATTTATAGCATCAGCAGCAGCACAGTTACAACAGACGCAGGTTATCAGCAGCATATCAAGGTCCTGTGTGCTGTTACAGATCTACAACCAGCAAGATGGCATCAGTTTTCAGGTGGACTCAGGGGATTTCAATGGAGGGATGCTGAGATGATGCAGCTGTGCATTGAAGCTGTTGGTGAGCTACTGAGCTACAGGGAATAAGGTAAGGATGGTGGGAAGAGATGGGAAAGCAAAGAAATTTTAATGAACAAGGGATAAATTAGCAAGAATAGTGCCATTAGTGGGAAGATCAAGGCAATTTATTATTAGGGATTAAACATAAAATTATAGCCTCTGGTAGAATACACAGTGAAATGTAACACAAAATTGAGACAGAGAGAAAGAGCCAACATAGACTTCAAAAAGAACCCACAACCAGAGTCAGATGCCAAAGAGGAGAGAAGTCAGAGGATAACACTATATGATACAAGTGGAACCAAGAAATACAAGGAGGACACCACAAGAGAATCGTGGAGACCAAAGAACCAGAAATCCTTGCCCCATACAACCACACAATGCTCTTGGGTCACATCTCCTACATTACCTTCTCATTACATGGATGTCAACAAGTCAACAAATAAGGCATCGGGGTCTAGAAGGGTCTAGAAAGGTCCAATAGGTAATGAGTGAAAATATATGAGACACACCCAAAATTATGATAGTGATGACAGGAGACTTGCAGCACACCGAGGCTAATTACAAGACATTACATGTAACCTAACTCCTAAATAACATTATATAATACCCCAAAGTTCTCCAACACCCCATGCCATAAACAAGTTTCATTTTATTAAATTTCAACAGCTATCATATTCCCTGTAGCAATGACAGACACTGGCCATGTCTTGGAGCTTGGAGTATCCATCTGGGAAAGTGTTCCAGCGAACTGTTACTGACATATAAAAGAAACCAAATTAATGCCAGACATCTGGTAATATATATTTCCCCAGCAGTGAAAAGTTGGTTTCTGGAAATATGTCTAGTGTTGAATGGTTGAATTAAATGTCTCGTGAAATAATTAAGGATTTATTGGCAGAAGTAGTATTTTCAACTAGCAAGGAAGTCACATACAAGTATCAAGATTTCAAATGTGACCATCAATAGGCCTATAAATGTATGTATGATATGTATTATATATTTGAAATATACAAAATTGTACATTGCACATTAAATATGAATAAATTATACTATTTAAGATGAGGCAACTGTTTATAGTCCAATTAATCATTAATTTCGTTGTGTGAGTAACCAGGCCTTCATTGCAACGTGGATGCCAGTACACGTATGAATATCAAGTAACATGTAATTTACATTAATGCAAATGTAAAGTTGCCAAATAAACAATACCGACATCACCACAGAAGCTATGTAAGCAATGTATTCATTGCATTGCCTTGCTGTCTTCTGTGCCGAGGCATGACCTCTAGTGTGGAAAGCAGGAACTAGAGAAACTGCAAGAACTGCAGTTGCAGGGAATGCCTGCAGAATATGCCTCCCAGCAAATTCTGTAGCATCCAATCTTCTAATGGGCTTCACATTTTCACGTTTCCTTGGCGAACACAATCTCAAGAAAGATGACACTGAATATAATATCCATAAAAGACGATGCATCATCTGTGCTGTGGATTCAGTGTGGAAGAAATAGGCCACTCATAATAATGCCACTTCAATAATCTGCTGTGTCTTCATTGTGATAATATCTCTACTGTGATTGTTGAGATTGTCTGTGCTGTGGGATGTTGTGATCACTGTGTATTCAGATCATAACATGTCACAATGTCATGTAAGGAATTATAAGCACAGCATGAGGCTATATAATTACAGGAAACATGGCATCACACAGTGTCATGAACATACAGCATCTCCGATATTCGCCATTTTACATCAGTGTATAGCATTATCACTGACTTATCACACCTTTGACACAACCAGTCAAAATGTAGTGGTCATCTGGAATTATAACCCTGCAGTTTGACAAGAGATGATCTGTGCTCTGCCATATTGAAGCGAATGCACCCCCACAAGAGATCATTCCACAACAGAAGGGTGTCTCATATAACAAGGCACCACTGTACTAAACCAAGTCTCACATATTCCTGCATCAGTAGAAATTGACATGTGTCAAGTCCCAAGTACTCAAAACGTAACTGAAATTGGAAGAAGACATTACATGTTACTGCAACGTCATCTGGAACACGTGACTTTGACAACCCCTGCATAACATTCCATATTCATATTTCGTTGCCATAGCAGCAACTCATAAGCAGAATAACATTACCTGTCAGCAGACTCAGTCTTCCAGGACAGAACCCATGATAGGGCATAATTGTTTTGACATTGCCCTCAGCCATATATGGGCAGGTGAGTCTTCCACAGATGACATTGGAAATGATGAGCTGCTGCGGTTAACAAACTTGCTATATTTGAAAGAAATAATAATTGCATGGAATAGTCAGAGCTTTGCAAGAATCAGGGACTTGATCAGGTTTTGAGGACAGCAAAAATATTTTTTAATACAGGATTGTCATAAGCAGTATAGATCTCATTACTTTATAGTCTGCACTAATATGGAACAAAACTTAAACACCACATATGCAGGATGGCCAACGATGCCCTGCCTGGAATAATAACTAGACTCCTACCTACTGGCTATATATGGATGATTTTTCAACAGAACTCAGAAGCAATCATAATTCCACCTGACTCCCTCTACCTCCCCCCACCATCACTTCTAACAAGCTGCAGTCAGCAGTCAACTACCTCGGTTGTCCCCAGAGCAAGTTCACCACTGAATCACCAGTGCACTGTAATACAAGTCTGGGGGACATCAAAAATTGCAAAAATTACTGAAATTATCCACTATGGTGCCATCGATCGAAAATTGCCCCCAGATATTTGCACCATGCCACACTTTCCTAGAGGCACTCGGGGGCCCTAATGAGAGCTTAAATTATGGCCACCCTTTTGGCCAATTTTCAGCCAAGTATGATTATTTGATTATTCCAATATCACCTCCCCCAAAGTCCTCTGTGACTTTCACGCCTCAGGTTACCAGGTAACCATATACTGCACCCAAAGTTATATTGACCCACCAAAAACCTAGGGCAAAATCATAAATTGAACATCATTTCAATACTTAAAATTATTTGATGGAAAAGTTGGCCCAAAGCACTGAGAAAGGCAATCATCGAACACCAATCAAATCAATACAATAATCATAACTCAGTCCCTAATATGAAGTCTTATAAAACATGGTCTCGGCCTACATAATATGTATAAACTATACAATGTACTACTGGCATCAATACAGGACACATAAACTGTATATACTTAGGTCATTCATAACATCACATGAAATATGTATAACATTAGTTGTTTCATCTGTACTATCCACATTATCAGCACTGTTTGTCGTGAGATAGGTTGTCGATAATCCAATGGAAGCTCGGTAAGCTGTCTGTTGGAGATCACCATTTCACTCAGATAAATAATTTGCATAGTATGAATCATTTCAGAAGAAAGTACAGGACCTTATGACATAATCTGGTGTCCATGTATCACTAACAGTGCCAGCATCAAAATGGTCAGACGGGCCATTACAGTCCTGATATTTATATGAAAACACAGCACCAATACCAAGATAAGCAGCCTCAAAAGTCTTAGATAGCCTTTCTCTAGTGTATTGACGTTTGAAACAAAATGCAGCCCTCTTGGACAAGTACCTTTACCATATGAGCATCACCACTGTACTATCAACAGCATCACCACACAACCACCCAACAGCACCACCAGCAACTAAACAATGCCAAGGGGGGGGGGGCTCCATCAACAAAATTAAAGCTAGGCTCCACTATGGCCTGGCCCGGGGAGAGTGATCTAGGATCCATTAGACAGCTTCCACATTTTACCCACGTGCTAGCTTACCCATCTATGGACCGTCTATGGGCCCTTAATGTTCTATGGCTACATGTGAGGCCTTCTTTCCTAATGGCACCATTCTTATAGTCCTCTTCTTTTCCTTTCTGTTTTCTTCTTTTCTAGGGGAAGAGGGGGGTCTTATGAGACATTTCAGCGCTATAGTCTAGCATCTCTATTATTAGAAGCATGCCAGAACACAGAAGTGAGGCAACGAAGAAATGGCATAATTTATTGTACAATACATTGGAGTAACATTGCTTCTTGTGGTATTTAAAACTATGAGTGAGTGAGTGAGTGATTTTGTGTTTTACGCCCCATCAGCACCGGTGTGGGCTATTTAGAGGCAAGGTATTAACTATGAACAGCAGCATTAGATGTAACACTAACAGAAAACTTCCATCAATATCAACTGCAGCACCAATGTAGCAATAAGCAAGTATTAAAGCATCACCAGCAGTACCATCAGAAGTACCAAGATCAACAACAGCACCAGAAGAGTCTTCTAAATTTACAGCAAAAATCAACAGCACATCCAGCCACTTTCGAACTGGACCCCTCAAGGACACTTTGAACAGAACGACGTCGTAAAGTCCAGTGAAACACATTCGCTGGAGACCGCAACGGCGACTTGCCTGGATTTTTGGGAGAAATTTCATCACTGGATGAAGTGTGCTGTTCTCGAATATACGATCATAGAAATGCATCCAGGCACTTTTCAAGTCTTTTATTTTAATTGAAGATTAATTAAGAGGAATGACTGCCCTTGGAAGCAGCAGATCTACTCACAGTACACATACATTTGCATTTATACAGATGTTGTACATTTGTAAAGCTGATTAGCATTGTCATGTATACAGATGTTGTAAATGCAATGCTGATTACTATTGTCATATAGTGAAATATGCATATTACAGAGATGTAGCAACCTTGGGATTAAGTAAGAAATTCATATGTACTGAGTAACAAAAATATTAAATCTCAATAAATTCCAATACATGCAATAAGCTGAAAAACAAAATTGGAATAAAATCATTGAAAGAAAATTCCACAAAGGCATACATACATTAGCATCGATATGATGCTTTAAAAACATTATCTAAATTAAGTCAATGCCATAAACTTATACTCATATATATTATGTTTGTATTGGTGACTTCTTAAGGAGACTTTGCAAGGTGACTTTGCACATATTTGCGGACGGTGAACAAGCTTAGCTTACAATGCTATTGGAATGCTATTACAGTGATATTAGAGGGACTAGGGGAATAGAAGGGAAGATGTAAACATTGGAGAGTTAGCACGGAGACCCGGAGTGGGAGAAAGCTCGTCTAGGCTTTTAAGGATGACAGCCGAGCAGGGGGGGGGGCTTTTAAGGGGGGGGGGCTTTCAGGAAAAGAGGGCATTTGAGAGTGGGGGAGGCAGCTAATGTAACATGACAGCTAACAGCCAGGCTCTGTAGCTGGATCATGATGCTAGGAACATTACCATGGCCATCATAAGCATGGATCATGCACAACATTCATGCTACATTGCAACACCACATGCTGATAATATAAATTATAATGCTTGGTTGTATTATTATTATGTACAGCTATATGTGTAAAATATTTGTAAGCTGAGATTCTCCACGTTGTTACCACATGTATATATGGTTCTCAGACTAATTTAGTTGAAGATAGTTTGAAGCAATGGATCTCCTGTAATAATAAGTTATATATAGAAAATATAGAATTTAAATGAATGTCATACTATTCTGGACACGGTTAATCCCCTGACTTCTTATCATATTATAATAGACAATGTTCATCACAATGTCTAGGGTGGCTGAAATAGTCCAAGTTCTTCTGCAACTTAGAAAACACATTTCAGTTTCAATGCCTGCAATGATATATACATTCTTTATCAAATGATACAACAATTATAAATTTATTGACTAAAATTCATGTTCATGACATCCAAATGGCTTGATGGTATGACACACTGATACACATGACCAGATCTGACACAAATCATTTACAGAAACAGGAAACAAAATATCTGGAGTCTATCCAAACACAAACCCCACACCCATCCCCTGTCCCCTTATAACCATGACATGCTATTTGCAATTCATTTACCTTAACCAAGCTTGCAATGGGTTAAAAGCTACAGCATCATTTCTAAAGCAAAATGCCAGGGAACAATGTGGAACAATATGTATTCGCGTGCAGCAGGAATGAAAATGTGGAGTTTCATGCAGGGTGGCTGTCTCATTGGCTGATGAATTGGAGAGTGCTGATGCAGCCAAATGCCAGCAGTCCAAAAGCAGTACCAAGCATTGTACATGAGCATGATGCTTTTCAGAAGCATTCTTTTTTACAATAGCATAGGTTTGTATTGTCTGTGCAGTGTGCACAGATTTGGAAATGTGTACATGTAGTATGGACTGAAATTATAAATTAAATCAAGCAAATACCAAGTCGTACTGAGGTTTTAGAGAGCCCTAGCTGCCATAACTGGCAAATGTGACCGATAAAAACTGTGGTAGAGTTTATTAAAATTACCATCCTTTAATTCATTAAAATTACCATCCTTTAATTCAATGCAATTAGATCTAAATGTAATGTTAGAATCATTTAGGTCGCCTGTCTTTAACCTAAACTCCGAGAGCAATTGTGCAATGTGCATAGGCCTATTGTCTGGTTGATTGCATTATCTAACCATGGACTTTCCAGCAACTTAAAAACTTATGAAAGCAACCCGATCTCTCAGTAGGCCTAATGATGAGAACCTTCATTTCCAGCAAGCTTCATTAGAGGCATTTTTGCATCAAGGAGAGGGTCAAAGGTCATCGCTGGAGTTGGTTTCTGCAGCTGAGGTTGAGTTGCAGTGGACAGAGGCCGGAGAGGTCAGAGATGCTCTTTGAGATGGGAGGGGCATTTCAAACAAATAATGACCACTAAGTGGACAAATGTTAACAGCGGACAAAAAATTGTCACAAAAGGTGTGGTGCTTTAAACAAAAGGTGTAAAAAGGCAGGAGTGGTCGCAACAACACACTACACTCGATTCACAATAGGTTGATGTCAAATTGTCAAATCTGAAGGGTTGGCTGTGGTGGGCACCTGGTCAGAGAGTGGCTGTACACGCGCATGGTCACAAGTCAACTGGTCAAAACACTAACAAACTCTCAACAAAACACTGATAGAGCACTCAAAATAATCAAACTAAAAACACTAACAGAGAGGTTTGGAGGAGAGGAGACTTCCCAACTGTTGTGAACAACAAGAGGGCAGTATGTTACACAAACAATAGAAATCAATTTGTGAAATTCAGGCAGTTTGTGAAGGTCAAGGGGTCGCGATAATAGGGCACCCTGCGGTGGCCCATCTGTGCATAGGGTCCCAGTGGATTTGTTCCTCTGTCACTCTTGGGCCTGTGTCATTCTGTTGCAGTTATGACTTGTGATACCTAACAGGGTAGTAGGGTAACTATAGGTCCAAAGGGTAACTATAGGGATCCATATATGGCACCTGTTAATCAACCCTTTGAGGCCAGGGTGTACAACAGGGCAAGGGTGAAGCAAAACTAGGCCAGTTGATATCCCCAGGGAAAAGTTAGGGCATTAAAAAGTAGGCCACAGTGGCAGGTTCCTAATTAATTTCAGGAACTATACAGTGCATAGCAGGACCTGTGCATTATATGCAACCAAACAAAACAATAAAAACAAATATCCATCGTCCACTTATCCATTCTCCTTCGAAAATAAATTGATCGGATAAAAATATAATGGATAAGTATGAAACTGTTCAATATGATGGGTTATAATGAGATATACAACAGGAAATGAACACAAAATCTAATATCCTTGTCTAATTTTCTTAATCACTTCTTTTAGCATTCGAGACAAAAATGAGAAAACTGTATTAAAGTACACGTAACTATAAATTTCACTCCTTTAGATTATGGCTCCAAGCTCACCAATGCTCCTCCATTACACATCCATTGAAGGCGCAGTTCTCTATTCCCTTCCAACTGTTTACCCCATCTCCCACAGGCTACAGTAGCCTGCTGAAGTTGTGAGCGCTAGCGAGCAGGCTACAACATTTCACTGCTGGTGCTGCCTTTCTGGTCCTCGCTCACATGCATTTTGGAGCAGACCAGCACAGTTCTGCTGGGTTCTGCTGAGCGCGGACCTTTGGGGCAGCAGCGCGGACTTTAGAGGGAGCAGTCCTAGTGACCTAGATCCCAATTCGATGCCCAATTCGACTTGAATTTCATCAGTCTGCAGCCTCGCTCGCTCGCCTGCTTATAAATACAGCAGACTGTGCTCAGTCAGCATCTCCCATCCAACTCCCAACCCCTGGGCTCCCCTTCCATAGAGCAGAGCCCTTGTGGGACTGAGGGACGAGCCGTCAGAGATCAAAGCCCCCGACACCCAGTCAACATGTTTCGTAATTAAAGAGTGGGGAAATTTCAATTAGCCCTATAAAGGAGTAGGGTGACGATCTGCAGGATTAAGGGCACGAGGATTGTCAGCCCGGAGGATTCGCATTACACACAGCTTTGTCCCAGTCACTCCCCCAGTGTTCCACTGACACAGGATTTTGAAGCTTATCATCAGAATTACAGGGCAATACACACCCTCCACCCCCAGTAGATGGCAATCCAGTCGCCATCCAGCACCTCGTGTGAAAAGAAGTCATTTTCCAATTGAAAAAGCATCTCTAATCACTTTGACCCCTCTGATTAATCGTAACCTTTGGCAAATCAATAACCACAGTCTCTTGAAATTGCACAATAAGACGACAAGCTGTTGCGATTTTGATAGCACAAACAGGGCGAAGATTGTTTAGCCCACCCCATGTAATATGCCAAGTAAAATTGAAAGCTGTGCAAAGACCCATCATGCATAGAGCTATTGAAGTCTTGGCAAATTAAACTGTCATCCGCAGTGTAGAGCCACAATCTAACAGATTCAATGCAATTGACAAGGGTGCAAACATTCACATGTGTTCAATAGTGTTCACTATCATGAGGTTAATCAACCTAAAATCTCCATATTTACACCTCATCCTAGAAAATTAAAACATCTTAGGGGCATGATACCCTGGGAAAATATGGAAATTCTTTCCAACCCTAGAAAAAAAGGACAGAAGGGAAGAATGTCTGACTGGCAGGAGAAAGTTCATAATATTGAGAACAAATAACTTTCCAGAATTGGCCTGAATGGCTTTTATTAGGAATATTGCATTATTTCACAAACGTGGAGTTTCTTTTTTATTGGACACCAAAAGATGTTAGTACTTCAGTGACAGTCTGACAGATGCTTTAAAGAGTGCAACCCTCTAAGGCAAGTATTTCCCCCAAACAAGATTCTCGACTCCTCTCTCTTTGCAATATTGAATATTCACACCATCTGTTTAGGTACCACGACACCATGTACAGTAACTTCAAGAGATTCACACAAAAGTTTTAGTTACAAAGTGGACTTGGACACCTTTTGGCCTCTTGGTAGTCTGTGTCTGGGAAAGAGATTCTGATAAGCAGACATTGGTAGAACCTGTAATGCAGCGTGTGGCAAACATCCAGATCCCCTGAGTCTCCCATGCAGAGACATGTGTTTATCTCCTCATCTCAATTGTACCCTTCTCCAATCTTGCCAATATAGTAGACCTTCATACCTAACTTTAAGTTCAAGAACTTTGTAAGAAACATTTGATGAAATGCACATTGTAAATGTATGGCTTCATAGCATAATGCAGCTGCACCAGTAGCAAGATTGAAAACCAGCCAGGGGACTGAATCAGCTACCGAATCAAATTTCTGCGAGAGAGTAACATAGAAGTTTCTCTAATTTAAAATGGCAAATGAAATGCATTCAATTGTTTTACATAAACTAATATTCATCAAATCAAAATTTAAATTTCCCTGCTAAAAGCAAGATTCTAACACCTGAAAAACCAATACTTCACAAAAATACAGTACGATCTGCAGTGCTCTGCACCTAATCCTGGTTATTCAATTGATCCACAGAGGTCAACTGCAAATTGGTTCAACAGTTCTCATACCAACACACGCAGTAAAGTGAGCAAAGGTCGATAATCTCAGTCAAAAAGACCCCAGTTAATGGCCCAAAAACCATTAGCACTTTGTCACGGAACTATTTTACACTTCTCTCCAAAATATGTTCATTTTAAGTGCTACAATTAATTATTTAGTGCAGCAAAAAGCCATGTTAAACACTTCCTACCACAGAACGTAGTTAATTTTGTGTACAGAGTCGTAAATAATTAGCAAAAAGCACTAATCCATTAATGAAACAAACACTAAAATTGAACTTCCGTAAAATCAAGTAAATACTGATGCACATTATAATTCATTAGGTTCTCATTGACAAGATAACAAGGCTATAAAATTGACTTCGACAATAGGAAGTACAAACATCATTTGGCATTCAATCAAAAATTCAATCTCTCCAAGATGCAGCAACTACACAACTAAACAACAAACAAAAGGCTAATCAATCCATTTAGTCAGTCAGTCAGTCAGTCAGTCAGTCAGTCAGTCAATATAAAATTATCTATCTATCTATCTATCTATCTATCTATCTATCTATCTATCTATCTATCTATCTATCTATCTATCTATCTATCTATCTATCTATCTATCTATCCAGTCTTCACTCCACACCTCTAAACCTGTCCCTCTTTCCATTAATCCCCATTCGTGATGGTCACCTTCTAACCTCTGACCCCTCACAAGAATTGCACCTGATGCTTAGACCTTTCAATGGCTTTCATCTTGAGATTCTTCAGATCAAACCAGCTTTGTATTTTGTCTTGTACTGCTGTGCACACAATATATTGATATTAGAAACAAAGAAATGTTAAAGGGTCATGGACCTGCTATTAGAGGCAAGTCTGAGATACCTGTGCACTGTGCAACACATGGTTCCTAAGGATGGAAATACTTTATGACTCAGAAATTAAGATTTCCAAGGCATTGTCAAAACAAGCACTGGGATAAGAAAAGGTACTCCCAGGTATTCTGAACTCTTGTCTATTTTGAGATTTTGAGAAAATGCTAAGCAAGTCAATAGTAGGCTACATCAGATACAATTTTTTAGAAGAAAGTGCATGTGGCAAATGTGGCAAACTATTGTCTTGAGATTTCATTGGTACCTGAATTATCATTTTTGCCCCCCCCCACATTTTTACAAATAAATTGATCTTAATAATTATTGGATCGCAGTGCCAGAATCGTCAGTATAAAACAATCACACCATCGCCATTTTTCCATTATCTTTGAAACAAAATGAAAACCAGCAAAGTTCTCCAAAAACAAAATCAGCAACCAACTTCCAAGCCAAGGCTCTGCCATCCCTGTGCCCGTGGCTTGTAGATTTCTGGCATTCTAAGAGGTGGCGAAGTTGAGGCTGTTAACTGGCAGTTAACTGAACACATCTCGGTTGTGTATGTTCGTGATAATGAGCAAAAGGTGAGTAAGAGGCCTGGGTGTCTCTCTGGTGCCACAACATGTATACAACTCAAGTGGTCGTTGTAGCAGGTATGCCCCAGTCTCTCACTCTCCCTTTGCTTGCTCCCAATGCTTTATATGAGCTCCATTTTTGTTGGTAGCATCCCACTTTGCAGCCCAATATCACTTAATTAAGAATGGCATTCCTTTTACGCTGGTCTTCTGAAGACTCTCCAAGCAATTTTTGAGCATTTTTGCCACTTTTTTATGCTCCCAGGAATGTCATAAGGAATGAAGGATTCGCAGAAGGATGGCATCACAGGAATTGCCAGGAACTGTAGGTCAGACTGATGAATATACCCGAGATCATGAATGGTATTGTACAAGTATTTAAGAGCAGAGCAATGTGCTGGTAAACCAGGTTGAACCCCCCGTATTTCTGCATCAGATTAGTTCATTTTGAAGAGCACTGCTAGAGCACACTTTAGAATAGAAGTTTAAATCTGTCAAGAAGAAAGAAGAAGGAGACAAGAAGAGGAAGAAGGAAAACAAGAAGAAGCAGACAACCTAAAAAGAAGGTAGAAGGAACCTGGAACATGAAAGAGAAAGAGGAGAGCAGAAGACCACAGAATTAAGAAGGAGAAGAAGGAGACTGAAGCAGAAGACAGAAGAAGAAAGAAAAAGAAGAAGAGGCAGAAGAAGAAAGAGGAGAAGAAGAAGCCAAATATGCAATGTGACCAGGGGCCAATCCGAGTGCAATCTGTGATGATCTTGGTCCACCTGGCCAACAGCTTTTGTGAAGAGGCGAAGAGCACCTGAGCAAACTAACAAAGATAATATTCAATCAAGTGGGTCCCCGGGAGATAAAGGGTATTTATTTGGCTGTTTACACGTCGCGATAGAGTATGACTGAACGTCAGGGTGCAGCTGAGAAGGGGTGTGGAGGAGGTGGGGGTGATGCAAGGGACTGTGTGGATAAATGTGACTATTGGTGGGCAGGTAACGCGCAGGTTAAAGAATAAGAAATAATGCATTCTGAAAAATACCTAAGTTTTGTGAATGAAGGGAGTTATGCAAGGATCTACGTGGTATTCATGACAATTGGCAGAACCGACAGGTTTATTTTTTACATTCTATATCAAACTCTTTACTTTCTGAGATGAGAAAATCAATGAAACACGGAATTTAATAATTGAAATATATTCCTCAATCAGGAAGGAGGTCCTCTGGGTGAAGCAGAGGAATTTCATTAAAGAAGAAGAAGAAGCTTATTGATCTACATTAGGTGACGACAACAAACAAGTGGTCAAAACTGGCTTATAATTCATAACAGAACGAGCAGATTGCAATACGATAGAGCAGCCAAAACTAGCCATCTCTAGCCACAGCAAAGTCAAAGGGTAGTCAGCAGTCACTGGGGGTTTCAAGAATTAGCCAGGGTAGGCTACTCTACTGAGCCTGCACTAAAAGGGTGGCAGGCAGAGGGGCTAGTGGGACTGCATGGTGCCATAAGGGAGGCTGAGTAAACAGCCCTTGGCTTTGTTGGGGCCCCTCTCTCATTAGGACCTTGTTGCATTATGAAACAATGCTAATCAAGAGTTGGTTAGGTCATGGTGATTACATGGCCAACAGGTCTGTGGGTTCTGGCTGCAATCTGTCACAATTACAAGTAGCAAAGATCATTTTAAGCCTGCAAAAAATCCATAGCTCACTGCCCAAGTCTATAATCATTCGGAGGGACAGCCTGTGGATGAAGTTAAATTACAGACTGCATGAAATATGCTAGCATATTAGGAGAATTAGGATTAGCCCCACCAGGCTGCAGGGACCACAAGGCTTAAAGGGCATGGCTACTGATCCATGCCCTGCAGAAACATGCATGCCCCCAGGATGTCATGCTGAAGCAATCTCCAAATTAAAACTTCTGCTTACTCCAAAATCCCCCTGCCACTTCAATGTCCAAGGATTGTGCTAAGTCACAGACTCAAAGAACATGGCCAAGATTGAAATGTGACAAGTCAGAACAGACACTTCCTCTCCCAAGGAGTGGGTAGGAATTGGCTTAGTTCTGAATCGACGAGGGTGACTGTAATGAGTCCTGCCACTCAACAATGACAAAATTGTAAACTATTTTCAATGTATCATTTCCAAATTCAGCAAAAATCAACATCACCATGATCATCCAATTCCATAACTATTGGCCAGAAATCACTATCTTTAACATCATCCACACCACCAGCCCAAGCAGCAGGGGGCACTCCGAGGCAGGGACACTTGATCCAACAGAAGCAATGGACAAGACCTAGAGCCCTGCACTGGCAGATGGAAGGCACAAGACAATAGCCGCAACTCTGTGAAAAGCCAAGACAATGGGGCATGACAAAAGGGCAGGGCAAACCATACAGAGGTCAATTAGGACATATGGGGGACATTGGGGGTGAGAGCAGGACCTTTTGGGGTAAACCAAGAAGGGGTGACACAAAAAGGGGTTCTAGAACAACCCTTCTAGGAGGGTGGACCGTTCGACATCTGATGTTAGTGCCCCATTTCAGTAATTTCACACTAAATTTTCCAAGGGGTAGATGTAGTTAGAGCAATGATGGCTGCCATCAGAACTTTCAGAAGGCATCAAGTTCGATTCAGTCTTGATTGGGGTTGATTATGACTGATGTGTAGAACAGTGTGGCTAATGTAAAGAAATTGTGGGGTGTCTTTGGACTTTTAGCGTTTGATTGGAGACAGGGGAGCTCTTACTTGTAGCACAGAGACTGTCACATCGAGTGGTCACATTTTTATTCAGCTCATCCAGACCTCCACACACCTAGAGTGAAGCAACTTACATGAGGTGCGTCTGATGCATGATGCATTACAGCATAGACTGAGTCTGTAAGACCCTACCACCGACATTTCTAAGATAGATCCAACTGAAATTAGAACATCGAAGAAGGTGGAAGGGCAACACTTGTCAAACATGTTTCTCGACAACTTGGTTAAGAATTCCACATAATACGCAGGCTGTTACTGAACTAAGATACTCGCCCAGGAAGTGATTGTATATCTTAGAAACTCGAAATGTAGACAAGAGGTACCATCCGCAGTCAAACAACATGCACACAATCTTCTGCACATTCTCCTCTCATCTGGAAAATGGCAGCCAGAATGTTTCGGTCTACCTTTACTGGAATATTGCTCACCTCTGTGTCTCTTTATCTTCAGAGAAGTACTGATGCGGAGTCTGATGGGCAGAGCATCCTTTCTAAAAGGAGACACAAGACACAAGCGCTTGACCTTTTCAACGAAGATTTGGCCGTCATAAGTGAATTAATAGCGAAATATGACAACACCCACAGCATCCTCCTAGGCGGGGACATGAACGCGGACCTCTTCAAGAGAGCCGGCAGAAAGGAAAAAGGACTTATGGCTGTGACAGAATCCTGTAAATTAATAAACCTGAATGAGGACATCAAGGACTTCAAGACATACCAACATGAAGGCCTGCGCCATGCATCCCATTTAGACTACTTCTTTTGCGACAAGAAAACCCAATGGCACAATACATGCATCGTTAATAAAAACTCAGAAAGAGGACAATTAAATAGTTCCACTCATTGCCCAATTCTCTGTAGGCTCAATCTTGGAACAACACCCGAGAAGAAAGAATGCCCAGCCGTGACACAACAGCAAATTCACCAGGTCAGATGGGAAAAAGTTAATTTAGAAATATATCAAGAATTCATTGACCAAGAACTGGCAAAGATCAACTTTGACCTTCTGGACACGACCTCCTCTGTTTTGGTGCTCACCCAGCTCATGGAGTCAGCGGTTACAAGAGCCACGCCTAAACCCAGAGTAGGAGGGAGACCGAGAAAGACTTCGAGACCATGGAACCCAGGGATCCAAGAAGCCATGAAGATAGCCAAGAGTGCGTTCTGGCGATGGAAACAGATGGGAAGGCCAGGAAAACTCCATCCGGATACTCTGGCGATGGCCACTGCCAAAAAGAATCTGCGTACACTGCAGAGACAAAATTCCGCGCAGATCAAAGGAAAACTGATCGACGATATCATGAAGGCCTCAGAGAGAGATCAGAAGACATTTCACCAGCTTATAAAGAACAGTAGAGGACACAGCTGTAACCCACCGGTGCTGCAGGTAGATGGAGAACTGATTTTCGACACTGGAAACCAGAGAGAATTATGGGCCGCATACTTCGAAAACCTCTCATCTATAAATGAAGAAGCTGCAGCCAACCCAAGGCCAGTATCAACAGAGACCCTCAGACAACATCACAAATTATTGACACCAGGGACACCATCTCCAGTGCTTACCAGCTTCGATGTCAGGAACGCCATAAGTAAACTGAACAAGAAAAAAGCAGCAGATATCGATAGTATAACAGCCGAACATCTCATAAATGCCACACCTGACCTCATCGATGCACTGACTAATGTCTTTAGTAAGATCATGAAAGATGGGAAGTGCCCAGAGAAATGCAAATCTGGCTATAAAATCCCAATTCCCAAAAAGGGAAAGGACAGTAAAATCAGGTCCAACTATCGAGGCATTACCATCACAGCCATCATTGGAAAAGTCATGGAGCACCTTCTCCAAGACCAGCAACAACACAAGTTGTCAGCAAGGGCAAGCGACTTGCAGTTTGGTTTTACTCCAGGCCTCTCCCCAAGTATGGCCACATTATGCCTAACTGAAGCTTTAGCAACTGGGAAACATACAGGCCAGCCCATATATGCAGCTGCGCTAGATACCCAAAAAGCATTTGATGTGGTTGACCACAAATTACTCAAAGAGAAAATACACAGTGCAGGAATTTGGGGTTCACAGTGGCTTCTCCTAGACGACCTGTACTCCAACATAACTGAAAAAGTCAGATGGCAGAATGACTTCAGCAGAAACTTTGAAGCACAACAGGGTGTAAGACAAGGAGCAGTAACATCAACAGGGCTCTACAAGTTGTACATCAACGACCTTTTGCAACAACTACAACAGGCGAAAATAGGGATGCACATAGGCACAATCTTCGTGGGAATTCCCACCTGTGCTGACGACCAATTACTCCTGGCATCCTCTAGCACAGATCTCCAGGCGATGATAACAGCATGCCTTAAATATTCTAGTGACCATCTCTACAAATTACACCCTGAGAAAAGCACCGTAACCAGAATGATCAACACCACAAACAACCTGGAAGGATGGGACCTTGGAGATAGGCTCATGACTGAAACCCCAGAATTCACTCACCTTGGTCTTACGTGGAACACTGGGAGCCTAAGGCCAAATGTGACCGAGAGAGTCCAGATAGCCAGGAAGACCGGCTATGCGCTAATGGGAACTGGGCTATATGGGAACAATGGCTTGAGCCCTGCGGTTTCAATAAAGATCATTGATACATATGTCATTCCACGTTTACTATATGGCCTAGAGGCAACAGTATTGAGTAAGTCACAGATTGGTGAGATTGACCGCTTCCACAAGCAACTACTCAGACAAGTACAAGGTCTGCCGTTAAATGTGTCAACCGATGCCCTGTACATTTTACTTGGCACTCTGCCAATAGAGGCACAACTTGACATTCGTATATTTACTCTCTTTGGCGCAATCTGCAGAGCCAGCGAAAGCAACCCAACCCTCTTCCAACTTGCGAACCGACAGCTAGCAACAAGCAACAGATACAGTTGGTTCCACATGGTACTCGAAAAGAGTGTCAAGTACAAAATCTGCCTACAAGGCCACACCACCGCCCCATGGAGGAAAAACATGTGGAAACTGTACGTCACCTCTAACATCGGGACATACTGGACAAAGGCGCTGACCTATAAGGGCGAAAAAAGATCTCTACGCCTGCTAGATAAGAAAATACCAAAACTGGGAATGACACACCCAGTTTGGGACTCCTGTCAAAACAACGTTAGGGCTGTTCCAGCTGCAATGACTAGGGCGAAGATGCTAACCGGCACCTACCTGACGCAAAGGAGAAAACAGAAAATAGGCACCATCGACAATGCTATTTGCCAACTTTGCAAACTGGAAGAGGAAGACCTGGAACATATGCTGGTGAGATGCCCAGAAACACAAGCAGTGAGGGAAACAAAACTTCAGAAAGTAATGGAAGGATGGGTGCCAGAAGTGCCAACCTTCCGGAAACTCCTAAATGGGCCAGACAGAGAACACCCGAACTATGGAAGAACACAGCGCTCCATAAACAGTCTCTGTCACGGCATCCACCATGCAAGACTTCAGCTTACGCAAAATCAAAATCAAAAATTAAAGCAAAACTAGTGTCAAAAACAATCCTAGCTGAAGGTAGAAAATAAGGTAGCCAGTCCCCTACCCTTACAAAAACTAAAACTAACAAGCGTGGTAGCACTAACAATTATAGCACTAACAAATATAGTACTCTACTAAAACTGGGGTGAGAGGGAATAGAATAGTCTAGTTAAAATGTGACTTAATACCTACAGCTGGTAGGGTTCTCCTGCAATAAAGGAGGAACATACTTCAGAAGAAGAAGAAGAAGAAGCGTCTGGTCACCTTTGATTCCTAGAGACCTCAAAAGCCCTGGCGGACCCCAAAAGCCCTCACAGACCCACAAAAGCCCTCACAACTCTAAAGCCCTCAAAAGCCACGGGGCTGCAGGTATGCACTCAACCAAAAAGCCATTAGCAAAATTCATGGACAATCTGCAAGAGGGAGCCACTAATTCATTATCCACAGGTACCCGGATGTACACAACTGACCTTGAAACGTCCTTGATCCATTATGATCATTTGTGATCAATGACCTTGAATGATTGACCCTGATCATTGACCTATATTTATCACTGACCTCCATAACTGCAAGGTCATTCAGGTAAAAGGGACAAATTATCTCTCACCTGCAATTATCACACCTTTTAACCACTCCTTTGATCTTACAGATTTCTTGTGATCTTCCATCACACCTCACTGGGTCGTTTAGATCATTCCACCCAGCAGGAACTCCCTGTTTAACTTCCCCATTAGGTAAAAGTGTAATTTAAGGCTCAAAACTCAGTGGTCAGTGTTTATATTAATTAACAAGATGATTTTTGTCTTCTTAACATTTTTTCATATTTCGTGAAGATTATCTAGTTCGTCATAGTATTATTTTATTAGTATAGAACGCATATCATATCTGACATAACCATTACTGAACACATATAATCATATTCAGTTTGTGCATTAAGTTATCTTTAAAACAAGTACATGAACATGCATTTCCTACAATTTTATATTTTTCAGGCTGAATTTATCCAACAACACACTTTTTCATGTTTTTTTGGTTTTTTTTGCATTCTGTTAGATCTATCTTACTCACTCCTTAATCGAACTAAAGCTGGTAGTACAATGAATATATAAATATCATTGGTAGCGCATCTGTGCTGTGACTAATCTACATATTGTTTTGTCACATAATCCACGACGTATTGTTTCGGTATGATTCATCAAATAATTATAAGTATACAGTTTACATGGATATAATTCAATATACAGTGTACAATTACAAGATTTCTGGAAGAGCTTACAAGGAATTAGCATGCATACATGCATGGACACATATTGGTGATATCTTCCCTGAAGCTTCTGCATTGTTATCATATCCCCGGAGCTAATTAAGCAAATTGCATTTCGAGTGTATTTACTGAGTAATGAATTCTAAATATCACTGAATTAGATTGATTAAAAGCAATAGGTCGTGTGCTCTGAAATCCGAGAATGTTCCAGTAAAGTCAACAAGGACAACACACAGCTCCATTCTGTTTTTGGGCAGAGAGTATACAGACAAGCAGACTCACAGGTCACTCTTATTGACTGTGTGCAGTATCCACAGAAGGGCTCGATGCAAAATCGTGCAATCACTGGGAAAAGTACACATATCAATCCCTGTTTGTTTTCCAAAACACAGGTAATGTGGCATTTCTTTGTAGTGTCTCTGAATCATGTTGGCTATCAATATCCTTTAAGTAAAGATCAGCAGGTTGAAGCAGGCTCAGGTAAATGTAGTCAGTGGCAGACCAATAGTCATTGAGGTAGATTCGGTAGTCATTGAGGCAGAGTTACATGTATGCAGAGTATATAAGGCAGTCTTGTAGTTGGTGCGGCAGTCAGAAACTATCACACCAAAGTCACTGCTACACTTGTGTTACAGCAGGGCAGGTCAATGGTGATTGAAGCAAATCTAGCTTGGTGGTCAGCCAGGCACACTATTCATGTAAGAATAATTCATGTAGTCAGTGAGACTTTTGAGATAGTCAGTGGGCAAGTGAGTTGGCTGAGAACACTAGGTTGGCAATGAAGCTGACCTGTCAGCGAGGGAGTCAGTGAGTTGGTTTGTCAGAGAGGTTGTCAGTGAGGTAGTTACTGCTAGTCAGTGAGGTAGTCAGTGAGGCAGTCAGTGAGGTAGTCAGGTGGTCAGTTGTAAGGTTTCGGTGCAGCACAGTTCGTCTATAAGGCACGACCAAGCACATCTCCGTCAGTCAGTGATGCACAATGAAGCAGCCTTGTGGCTTGGGGCTAAGCAGCCTGAGATTTCATTACATCAAGACAGCAAACAATTGATTATTAATTATTAAAGGTGGACTTGCAGGTATTTAGATATCAAATAGACTCTGGCGGTTTGCCCCGTGTAAAATGTCATCCTTGATGAATGTAGTGAATGCAGTAGACACAGGGTTGGTTAAACTGGATGGGAGGCTGCACAGACTGTGCTCACAATTGATTCCAAATAATTAGGCAATCAAGCTAGCTGCACAAGGGTCTGAGGAGTCTGACTGCACTGTAGAAAAGGTCACTGTAAAATCAGCAGCAATATCGTAAACGTAATATTTTGGATCTCTACATGCAGGGCTAATTTACAATGTCAGCCATTTAGTTTTCTTTTATCCGAAATTATGCCTTCTTTCAAATACATTGTGAGACACAATCTTTACACGTCACCTTTAATAATTGCACATGGCCATGGTATTTTAGTACTTCAATCATATAGCCTCAGTAAATGATTCAAAACTGTCCAGGATTTCGAATTAAATGTAAGGACATCGTACATGCATATATACAAGTATTGTTGTTATTATGAATTTCTATAGAACTGGAGTAATTTCAATAATGCAAAAACTTAAATAGTTTCCCTTGTATCGCAGCAATCCTCACAATATGAACTCACAGTCAAACAGTCACAAGACTCGCAGCCTGACAGTACATTAAACATTACATAAAGTCTCACAGTGTAGGGGTTACAAGTGGCCAAGTAACATTTGCAATGTGGCCAGACAGAGGCCACACAGAGCAACTAAAGATCCATCATAGACCCATCACCGGCTCTCATCTTCAAGCATCGATCACATTTGATCCAGCAGGCTCTCCTCTCATTCGCCCTGTAACTAAAAATCTGCAATTTGCCCCCAGTGGAACACCTGCATCCTTAACCCTCTCAAATCCACCCTCACTTCGATTTTCAATAGATAAACACAAGCTTCTATTTTTTTCTTTCTCAAAATGATAATAAAATAAAATCTCATACTAAATTTGTCTAAAATTGTCATTGTCATTGTGGTTGACGGTTATCACACAATTATTTACAGGTTATCGTTTCATTACGAAGTGGGTCTCCCAAATCAACCAGAGGCTAATCATGGAAGTAGATAACCATTTTTTAATTTTTTTTTTTCAAATTTCTTCGTACCCCCTAAAAATTCATTTAATTCAACCTCCCCTCCCCTTTGCCCTCCTCCAACCACCCCCCTTTCCAAGCTTGTACAGTTGCAAAACTTAACCAGTGCTGACATTCAGACATTGAAATCTCCACCAACAAGCACTAATTCCTCATAATCCCCCATCCAGCTGTTTCAGGCTTAGATAGTATCTGGCTGTCTAAAATGTTACAGCTTAGTTAAATGGCTATTAGGGAGCTGTAACAAAACCAAATGGGCTAATGTGGAATTTGCTAAAAGGGGATGACACAGTGGTAATTAGCATCAGGCCCATTACTGCTAATCCTATTGTCACTGGTTTGTGTAGGACTCAACACTGTAGGCAAAAAGGTACCTTCAGGACAGCTAGAAAAGTGGGGAGAAAAGATGACAGCTTTTTTGAGACAGTCTCTGAAAGTTTTGAAGGCTCAAATGTATCATAGTTCAGTGAAATCAGACGTCTGTGCATAATCTGAACTTGGTATGCTGTACTTTTGACAATGTTATATCATATGGCAAGGCAGACGTAATAACGATATGAGAGGACTTCTTTTCATGTTCCCAAAATTACAGCAAATAAAGACAATTTCTGAAGAAAAGTAAACCCAATTTCTTAAGTGACTGAACTAACTAGACCTCCATATGGCAGCAAGACCCAGCAGATTGAGTACTGACCTCACCAAATTTGAGAAACACGACCCAAAAGACTAAAGACACTCAAAGAGAAATTACTTTCAAATATGACCCAAAACCGAGGCCACAAACCTAGTTAGCCTAACTGCAGTTACTTGCTCAGTTCAGTTACCTCAGAAGTGAGGTCTCCTTCATATTAAGCATGTTCATTGTGGTCTCTCCATATGCCATGGTGCTGCTAAGTGCCTATTCTTCAGCATAGTGGGGGTGTCATAGACACAATAGTCTTGACAATAGGCTAGCCAAGGCAGGCCTAACCACCAGCACGACACAAGCATGAAACCCAACTCCTTTCTTTTCTCCCCTTAGCTCTCTTTCGCCTACTCTCATTTCTTTACTTTTTCTACTCTTATTTCACATTCTCTTATTCCATTCCCCAACTCTCTGGTTTCTGGGTTTTATCTGATTTCTTTGCTCACTTCTCTTGCTTGCAATACAGCAGTTCACACACGACCTTTGACCTCACTGGCTGATTGGCTGTTGGAGAGGTGCACAGGTCAAACTGGCCAGTGGGCAAGCTATTAGGCTATCACCGTAATTCCTCAACCCCCTCATCAATGTACAGCTGTAAGACGATGGGGGAAATTGTAACAGTTTCACTTACAAAATAAGACAAGATTTTTAGAGAAATATCCCTGACTGTGGGCTCCTGGAAATTTGAAGAATGTAGTCTTAAAGGTCAGCCAACCAAATATCACATTTTTCTTGGGAAAGTATGTATGGAGGTCTCCATCACCTCAGTTTCTTAATTTTGCTGGAGAAACCACTGATCAATCCAGCAGCTATTTTCAGTCTCAAATTTATCCCCCCCTCCCATCCTTTTGGTTTCCCTCCAATAACTGTACCCTAAAAAGCCAGTAGCTAACTGGACAATGAAATGACCAATCATAGGATTACAGGTAATTGTTATTAGGAGGTCAGCTTACAAACAACAGGTAAATGGCTAATAGTGAAAATGACCACTCTAAGCCATTGACAGGTATAGGATGACCACTGGACTGACCAGTGCAATTGTAGGAGATTGCCCCAGGCATATTGTCAATGGTTGTAAAATGGCCTATAATCCTTTAAAGATGCTGCAAATTGGTCATTGACAATTGGCTTTTGGTAATAGTGCATTAAGAAGGCAATATGACAATAAAGATATAGTCCCAATTTCTCGCGTGAGAGTGATAACTTGCATCAAGATTTTGGAAAATGTTTAATCCTCAGACAGTTTCACAGGCTACAATATGAGACAGCCTTTGGTTTTTCTTAAATCCATATACCAGTGGCGCCATCTATAATGTGCAATAATCATATCATAGCCAGCAATACTATAAGCAAAGCTACATTGTACAATATTGATTGACCATGAATTTCATCGAACTCTCCAATTGATCAGACACCAGAAAGCCCTCCAAGATATGAAATGTCTCAATAAAACAACCAACAGAAACTCGTGAAAATTATTTAAATATTTTTGAAAGTCCCTACCTTGCCCTTTGGGTGATTTCTTTGCACTGCTGCTTCCTGTGGTCATGGTGGCTTGTTGACTTTCTAGCAATTTCTCCTGCAAAGATAAAATCAAATCAATCAATTATAGAATGAACCATAAAATTAATTTTCCTTTTGAAAAGAACTTGGGCATACAGTGTTGGCAAATACTGCTTGCAAATATTACCATATCACCTGGCTATTATGAAAATGTTGGACATTCAATTTGAGTTATTTCATTTCTCTTTGTGCAAGAGCTTAGGTGAGACATCATGTCAATCAAATTCTATCAGAATCATTTCGTGACTGTCATTTTAAAGAGAAAGCTGACAGTTTCATTGAATTGGAATCGATGGGCAGGTGAGGCTCTGGTGGACCCAGCAAGGAAAGACACCTCCATCTATTTTTAGCCTAATGGATGATTGCGTTGCCATGACGTGATGGGTTTGGCAATTAGCAGATCGCTTCCCCCGGTGCAGCACAAAGCTTCAAAAAAGACAACTGCACTGGCAGCACTGCGGAGCATTTTGCACTGCAGTTGTGCGAAATTGTAGCCTCTGATGATATTGTATCCATGGAACTCCCCTTGAAGATGGTGGACAGGATTTTAAGTACATGCTATAATCATATAATTGCTATATTCTAGCATTATAGTATTTCATATGGCCAGGAGATACAATGTATGTCAATGGATACAAAGAGACCAGGATTTCAGAATTACATCAGCATGGCTACAGGCACACACACGTGTGCACAATCTTGTTATTATCTTGGAATTGGAAGAAAGTACAATTCCCCATCATCAGCAATCCGGACGAGGATGCAAGGGTTGCTGAAGCAGGAAGGGATGCGGCACACCTGTATATGTGAATGATGTTTAAACAAGTGCCTCACACAAGTCGCTTTCCTTTTCCTAGCCTCATCAAAACAATCAGACAGCGAGATACAAGTTATGCTTTGTGGTCGATCACCTAAGACAAACACTTTGAGTAAGCCACAGCACTATTTATACATGTGGATCCCCTTTGTAAGGCCCTATGCACTGGCAGATCCTGTGAACCCAGCTTTCAGAATGTATGGTCAAAAGATCCACTCTTGTAGAAGTGTGGTAAAAGTTACAAAGTCAGTCAGTCAGTCAGTCAGTCAGTCAGTCAGTCAGTCAGTCAGTCAGTCAGTCAGTCAGTCAGTCAGTCAGTCAGTCAGTCAGTCAGTCAGTCAGTCAGTCAGTCAGTCATCTAACCACTTATATATCTATCCACTTACCTTGACATCTATCTATCTATCTATCTATCTATCTATCTATCTATCTATCTATCTCTCTATCTATCACAACAGATCTATCTATCACAACAGATCTATCTATCAATCTCTCTAGATCTATCTATCACTATCTATCGCTATATATATTGCTATTTATTGTGGTCTATTGCTATCTATTGCTATATATTGTTATCTGTCACTTTCTATCTGTCCTTCTTCCTATCTGTCAAGGAAATAAAGTCACATCCTCAGACTCTTCACAATATCCCAGTACAATATAGATGTACAGCACAATTTCCCAGTGCACTGGCAGCGCAGTTCCGTGCACAAGCTGGCGTTACAGCAATGTTTGGCCATGTGCTGCAGGGCTGGCCATCAGGGGAGCCAAAACAGCCTTACCCCGGTCCCAAACAAACACAGATCTGAACCAACACGACAAAAAGACAAGATTCACAGGAAAAGAAAGCCTCGCCAGTCACATGCAGCTAAATATATATCTATATGGTGGACTTGAGGATGCCGACACTGCTGTCTAAACTGCCCATGTTCCACAAAACACCCAAGAAACAACACGACCAAAGTCAAAACACATGCTCATACCTTGCAACTCAACCGCCCAGAAAAAACACCTCACTCCTGATGACTTTTAAAACACCCATCGGCATAAAGTCAAAGACCCAAGTTGCTAGGGCAAGCACATTGAATAAAGCACATGTAAGCAAGTTTTTTTAAATATAATAATATCCGAGAGAGGTAATTGAACAATAAAATGGAGATTTATTATCTAATTACTTCGCATTAGCGCTTATTATGAGAGTAGTAACATGGAGTAAGCATTAAGGAATAAGAAATCATTCTGAGACTATACATTTTGGAGCAGAACCCTTCCAGCCATTTATCTTAGAGCATTGTATAAGGACTCAATCAATCAATCAATCAATCAACCAACCAATCAATGAATCAATGAATCAACGTCTATCTACCTGTATCTGCCTACCTGCATGTCTATCTATCTATCTATCTATCTATCTATCTATCTATCTATCTATCTATCTATCTATCTATCTATCTATCTATCTATCTATCTATCTATCTGTCTATCTATCTATCAATCTATCAATCTTCTTTGCTAATTTAAGTTGTATGTCTTACAGATAATAATTATGTGCTCTATGATAAATACTATTAAAACACAAGAGAATGAAGAAATGGTGAGGGAAATATTGGGCACTTCCTGGAGATCCAAAGAGATGAAAAGAGAGGAGAGGATCCAGCAGAATCTTGAGAGGGCAGGGTATTTGGAGAGGGTGGTGTCAGTTTCAAAGTGATCCAAGGTTCACCCAGTGCATCCCATGAAATATCTCAACACATTTATGAGGGTATTATTTCTCTGGCTTATGATGTATTCATGAGTAAAGATTTATTGTCCTCATAGATCACCAAGGTCTCAGCAAAAACAATTCAACATTTATGCTGAGACAATAAAGACAACGTCACATCATCCTGGATGAAAAAAACAAATATCTCGTCTTGTTTTGCCATTTCAGTATGATGCAGGTACTAAAGCTGACACTGGGAATTTTGTTGTTCAAAATATGTATAGATAGATAGACAGATAACAAGATAGAAAGAGCGTTGATCATGCTTCAAACATTTACCTGCATATATGCTTCGTGAATAATGTTACGTAACACTTAATCGGTTGCAAATTGCAATCATAACAATCAACAAACTGCCAAATAACCAATTAAGTATCTAAATCCTTAAATACAGTGTGCTGAACATGTGAAATTTAAATGCATTATTCAACAGAGATAGGTAGATAGATAGATAGATAGATAGATAGATAGATAGATAGATAGATAGATAGATAGATAGATAGATAGATAGATAGATAGATAGATGCTAGATATTTTTGATATCCCACATTTGAACTTACATTTACAGTTCCAATTTCTGAACCAAAACAACCACTTACAAATAGCCGAAATCCCCAAGTCCTTCATTGGTTCAAGGAAAGTTTTCCAGCTGCAGCAACCGCGACATAAACTGCAGCCACGCGGAGACAGCTCCGGTGTTTCTGGGCGCCAAGCTCCGACATTACCAAAGCCACAGCCCCGGGTCTTATCTGTCTCCTCACCCCCCCCCCCCTTCGCAAGTTCAAAGTCAGTGTAATATTGATATTGTATACAGGTACATATTTATATGGAGTATTTCATGTGACCAAGCAAACTTAAAATATATTCGGACTTATAAAACCTATGCACTGGGATAGATAGACAGATAGACAGATAGATAGATAGATAGATAGATAGATAGATAGATAGATAGATAGATAGATAGATAGATAGACAGAGATAGAGAGATAGACACGAGAGATAGGAGAGATAGGCACGATAGACAGAGAGTGAGACACGAGAGATAGACAGAGACACGGAGAGATCGTAAATAGATAGACAGATAACATAAAGATAGACAGATAGACAGATAGACAAGACATGTTTAAGAATTTCAGAAATTATGAACATATACTTAATCCTTATCCCTACTGACGGTTAAGGCAAAACAAATTTTCCTGATAAACACCAATAACAAAGACACGCAGGGTTAATAGAGATGCTTGCAACCAATGTGCTTCGGGCGAGGATCAACGTGTGTCTGGTACAACCTATCTGGCCAGGGAAAAAGCATGGATTGCAGGGCTTTTTTCTCTCAAACAAGATAAGTGTCTTATAAACTATTGCAAGACCATGACAGACCTCTCATGCAACCAGGTTTAAAATCAATCAACAGAGGTGATTTGAAGTTTTAAGACTTGAAAGGAGTTCAAACATTTAGACCTAAATTTTGCTGTATGAAAGGTATTTTTTTGCTGCATCAATATTCAACAAGTTTTCACAGCTTCTTCATCTCTCTGCTAGTACCTCTCCTAGAATATGCATCTCTCCTCTACCTCTTTATTTCTCCACAACTCTCCTCTCCTACATCTTTCCCCTCTCCCCTCTCTATTTCTCCTCTTTCCTCTCTATTTATCCTTCCTACATCTATTCCTCCTCTCCATTTCTCATCTCTATTTCTCACCTCTATTTCTCCCCTCTATCTCTCCTCTTTATCTCTCTCGTATCTATTTCTCCTCTTTCCCCTCTATTTCTCCTCTCAATCTATTTCTCCTCTTTCCCCTCTATTTCTCCTCTCAATCTCTCCATCTCTCCTCTCCATCTCTCCTCTCCATCTCTCCTCTCCATCTCTCCTCTCCATCTCTCCTCTCCATCTCTCCTCTCCATCTCTCCTCTCCATCTCTCCTCTCCATCTCTCCTCTCCATCTCTCCTCTCCATCTCTCCTCTCAATCCCCCTACTGATGTTCTCTGCAGCCCAGCAGAAGGATGCATTGGGATGGGGCTGCAGCCTGCAGTTGCAGTGACAGCGTCTGGGGAGAGCCACTAATGCATTTCTCATGTTGCGTTTCCTGAAAGCTGCTCACCAAGGAGCAGCTCGGATCTAGTCTCAAACCAGGCCAGCTAGATCACAATTATACCATCAATCTAAACTCTCAAGCTATCCACTAGATATCTTCTAGCTAGCTATAGGTAAATATAAGACATCCCAACTCAATAATAAAATCTCCATCTCCAATATAGAGAATTCAGAAATACGAATGATCTCTAGGTACCATATGCATATTTGCATGAATTGTCAATTTGAATAGTTTTAAGAAGTCAAGATTATGGGAACTGCTTTACAATATTTGTAATAGATTCCAGATATAAAACTATATAATATGATCTTGCAAATAAGCAGATTGTCTTATTTGCCAAGATATGATATTGTGACTATTTTAAATTGGAACAAGAGCGTATGAAACAACTTTTGAAATATACATAATAGCATACCAACATAATAATTAAACAAGGCTATTATTGCATCAACGCAGCTCCAGTTTTTCACTATCAGCATTTTCATGTTCATGTATCATTGTGACAAACAGTAAACTCTCATTTGTTTGCTTCATTCCCAATACAATATGTACAACAGCAACAGTCCTGCAGGCTATAGGCATATACCTGCTGGGCACCAATTTTGTGTTTGCGAATACCAAAGCGACTTGCATTGAAATCAAAAATGGATTTAATCTCCTTGTCAATGGAGAAATGGGGGCATAAGGATGACAATGATAATCTTTGTAGAGGGATGATGTTTTTTGGACAATAGGTCATAAATATTTGAGGTGCATGCAGAAATACAAGCAATAAACTGGCAGCGACATCAAACACCGCAAATTGCTGTTTCAAGATCGTCCCAGCACAGCAGACACAATACATGCGACAGTCATTTTATTGCCAGAAAGATAATTAGGACATATCAACTATTTATGAGTGATCAAAAACCAATTGTTTGAGGCTATGATTGGTTTTTGGTGCATGATTTTTTGGAGAGTTGGATTGGATGACATAAGGAGACCCCCCCCCCCACCTCTATATCACTTTATCATTTGCCAAAATTGATGGTGTACCAATCTAGAGGTGAAGTGCTAAAATACATATAATGAAATTCAGAATTTCTTATTTCAGTGCTTTTCATTGACCAAAATGTGAAGAGTAAATTCGAATTTCAAAGTGATCTAAATGCAGTGAGGTAACCCCCCCCCTTCAAATACAGGGAAATACTTCGAATATGATTGAGATTTTGTTTTTAATTTACCTTATTTATAATTTACCAAACTATGGATCCTCTACCAGAACACCCCTTGTTTTAACAACACTGAAGAGAAGCACATGCAGTGATGCCAAAAAGACCGACATCAGAACAAATTGCGAAGTTCCGAATTGCTAAAACCAAATAACAAAAATCACAAATTGATCATTGATGCCAATTGATGTCATTGATGTACTTTCGGATCATTTGAAGAGTTGTAAGCACGGAAGTTTTCACGGCTCACTGGCTGCAGTTAATATCTCTGCATTAATGATGGGGGCCATTGTCAACCTGTGAAACTTCTTTGGGGAGGAGGGGGGCACTGATGATGAAGTAGTGATATTGCCATAGGGTATATTGCAAATTATGATTAGATTCATTATATCTGCAGCAGGTATCATAAATTAATAAATGGTGACATTGTGTACCTTGATGTTATGATCAATTGAGATATGACAAATTAGGATTTTATAAATTAATCCTAAATTGCCAATGGCATCTCCTATTGTATATCAGTCAGAAAAGTGAATATAAGCATTAAGCAATAATGGTATCGTAAAAAAGATTAATCTTGCTGCATGCAAGTTTCCAAATTAGGTTGACCCTGGATTTCGTTTGTTCAGGGACCATAAAGACCTACACCAGTCAAAAAAGATGGGGAGAGAAAGGCATAGCACCAAAAAGGTCCAAGAGGTGCTCAAATAAGTTTCAATTGCTTTAATTTCCACTTAGTCTACCCATTAGTCATATGTGTAGGGATAAATAAATCCAAGAACAGACCACACAATTCTAAAACACTTAGATAGTTTTTCCACCTTTTTATAATTCACTCAAAATTATCCAAACGAGGAAAACTTATATATAGACAACCAAGATCCTGATAATGATGTTTAACCTGCAATCCCCACAACAAAAGAATCACAAATCATGAGATCGATGATCTACCTGCATCGCCCACTTGTCCCCTTTGATCTTTGGGGCAGGCAGGTAGATTGGAACAAGGGGAGGGGGATCTCCATATAGCATGATCAACATCAAACGATTGTCTGCTAGCCAACTGAACTGGACCACTGATATACTCTCAAAGAATAGCATGCATGTTACGTATTGCAGGGCAGACTATACATCACGACATAATAACATTTTACAGATTCACATGTAGTTTTTCTATCTTTTATGTTTTTTTTTTGCATTATTTTACCAAGTACTTTCTAAAGCCTACAATTATATATGTAGTCCCGAACCTCACCTGTATAGATTTGAGATTAAGCTACACATTGAGAATGTAAAATTAGTTGTTAATTATACATTTTAGTTTTTTTTGCAACCTATTTTTTCTGTACTAGGAAAATATCTTATGTTGATTAAATATACATGTGTATTAAAATTATTATCAAAATGATAAGACGTCAGAGATGAAATATTGCAAACCTTAGAGAAATTTAACTCGAAGCAACATGACGAGGTTCATGTGATATAATGGCTGTCAAACTCCAAGCCAGAAGCCATGCATTGCATACAATTCATATAAGGTGCTGCAAACAATTTCTAACAACATTTCAGAAATTCTAGGAGAAAACTCTGCAGGAAAATTCTGAAGGAAACACAAATACATAATGCAGGAGACAGGAGTTTAGTGTAGAGGATTAGCAGAGAAATCCACAGCACTATCACTCCACAGGGAGGCAGAATGCAATGCTAGGCATCCATCATTCAAGAGGCTGTCATAAATTTATAATTCATCACCATCACAAGTCAGCTAGGAGGGACACGACCATCGCGGCAAGCATGTAGTTGGTTGTTACCAGATGTAGATCCATAACTAATTGATGTCTAATTGGAGTCTAATTGCTATTTAATAGATCATAACTGGATTTCTGGGCATCCCATGGCTTTTGGGAGGCTTTAGATGCTGTTATTGTCTTGCAAACCTACTCTAAACTGCCCCAGGGTTAACCCAGGGAGCCAAAGGGTGGCCGAAATGACAGGGGCACCCCTCCAGGGACTTACATCCATTTTCACCACCCAACAGACTCCCTCTGGACTCCCAGCAGACTCCATTGTGGCCTGACTACCCAACAGAACAGTGGGTAACTCATAATACATGATAAGTGATGGGTCTTGGATCCCTAAAAATTCTAGGGACCACTTTTAGGGGGGGTACAAATCTACACAGCATAGGCTGAACAGTGCATTTAAAAGAATCAAATTCTAAACATGCATGTTAGCCAAAGTAATGATACTGTTATAAATCCTGTATTTCATCAATAATATATTTATCATACACAAACGTATTTAAAAGCACCACAAGCTATGACAATATGGCGAAATATGGCCACCAATACCATCACACATCTGTTTACACCTAGCCTCAGGAAAATACCAACAATATCATACATTTATTTACACGCAAGTAAGTACATAATTGAAAAGAAAACAAGGTTGGTATTGATGATAACTTGATGTTATGGTTAGCAGACTGTTCCACACCATCTCCCATACAAGCACCACAGAAGCATCATGTCGCCTGCAGCTGGTTCTGCAGTCCCCTGCAGCAAAATATCCAGCAGACACACCCCTGCAGCACACTGCAGCCAATTGCCTCAGGTATATGTACTGGTGCTGCCACCTGGCGGGTGGTCCCGGAAATAAGGTGCATCTTCACTTTCCAATTGTGCAAGGGTTACTGTTTGGAAGCCTTTTTAAGAAGGTATACATATGTTACACTATAAAGTAGACCAAAATACACAATATATTCTATATTGTCAAAACCTAGCAAAATAACAGAAAACATGTCATAAAGTATTAAGACACGACAGCAATGAATATTATTCGATTCAAGTTTTCAAAAGTTTATCTGCTTGAATTAGTTGATACCACAACTACTAAGTCAGACATGGGACGAATTGCAAGGTCAGACTTATTCAATGAAACATGTCAGTCAGCAAAAGAAATGGAGCACAAGGAAGTACTCAGATTTGATTTAAGAGAATAAAAAATAAATGCACGAAGGAGACAGTCATTCTGCTTTGAGCAACACCCGGGGTGTTCATTCCTTGTCATGAAAATTTTATTGGCAGATCTTCATCGAACCACATCCCTGTCTGCTGTTGAGCAAACACGGTGGCTGCATTCGATTGGTGTCTATGGAGAACTTTCTAGGGGTAGGGTAACAGTCTACCATGATTTCTTGGTATGGGTTTCCTGATGACCACTGAATGTTGACCTGGGGTCAAGCCACTTGTTGCCCCATCAGAAACAGGGCCCTGTGGTACCCCATGGTCCCTATGGGGTACCTTGTGGGGTTTGTTGTGCTTACTCTGGGAGGGGGTTACTTTTGGAGGAGAGGGGAGTTTATCAGGCCCCAGGGATTAGGATAGGGGAGAAATTGAGAGTGAGGGTGGTAGGGGGTTTGGACTACCCTTATGTTTCCCTGGAGTCCCAGAACCCACATTATGCTTGTTGTGGGGGGGGGAAGGCCAATAATAGTCAAATGACTTATTGAGTTTCATATGACTAACTTATGCTACGATCTCACGGCACGTTACGGAGCACTTTAGACGTCGGCGGGATGGTATTTCCTGGTAATTTGGATGAATTTGGGTGATCCGCCGTCGACTTTTCACATCCCCCCAGGGGTAGTTTTTGTTCCCCTCAGGGGTTCCTAGAAATGGAAAAACTGCGCCGTGGATGTCAAAAAGATTCAACAGGTTCAAACTTTTTTTTCATGACGGCGGAACAGAGCCCAAAATTTTCTTGATTTTTGGATGTCCGGCGGGGATTTTTTCAGTGAGAACGTCTCAAATACATCTCCGGCGGGATATAAGGACATCCCCATCCCCTGCCCCTGAGGGGACCTCTCCTGCCCCTGCGAGGACCTCTCCTGCCCCTGGGGGGACATTTGACATCCCGCCGCGGTGAAATAGCCTCCCTGAGGGGCAGTTATAGGTTCCCTGAGGGGTACTTTTTATATCTCGGGGCGATACAAAAGTATCCCTCAGGAAGAGGAAATTCCTTTCCCCGGCTAACTTTTAGGGATGGCGTACAACTTTTCTTCCCTGCAGGGAACAAAAAGAACCCCGCCGTGATATGCTTTTAATTAATTATGTAATGGTTTTATAAACATTGTATGTCGCCGGGACGGTCATTTTTTTCCTAGAATTCAACTCAAGCTACCCCTCAGTGGTAAAAAAGTTCTCCGTAACGTGCCGTGAGAACTAGGCATTAGTTAGATATTTGACTGATTTAGTTTGCAATTACCCTACTTTAGTTGACTAATTAACTCAGCCATTTGAGTCATTTAGTTGTCATTTGAATAATTAAGTCATTTAACTAATCTAGGTCTATTGGTCATTTGACGAACTTGACCATTAGACTAACCTATTTAGTCATTTCGCTTTCAGTTGACTAACTTACGCCTACCTGGTCATTCAGAATATGAGGCACCATCAAATGACGAACTACCAAATTGGTCGACCAACTGCCGATAGGACTTATTTCAGCCTCATAGATATTCTTAGTTTGGCAAATACGGTAGGTGTCAAACTCCCATCAGAACATGTGTCCCCCTGAGTTACCCCATCTTGTCCCCCTGAGTTACCCCATCTCATACAAACACAAACTACATGGCTAAGAAAATACACAAACACTAATAAGAAATTGGAGTAACATAAGAGTAATGCCACTATCTTCATTTACATTGACTTATCTTGATTAGCAGCTCTGAGAAAATTTGATACTTTCAACCCAAGCTATGGATGCACATGTATTTTTATTGAGATAAAATAAGTAATCAACGCAATGGGACAGAAGCCATGTGATGTGTTAAAACGTTAGTGGTACCCCAACATTTAGTTTCATCAATCCAGAGTTAAGTTTATTCCAGCTTTGAGTCACCTCGGCTGGTCCAATCAGAGGCAAGGGCATGAAATCTATCAGCCAATGGGATTGAAGTATTCTGACACCAAGCACCACTTTTGCCCTAGTGTTAACAGAGAGAACCATCCGTGACATTGGTCTATTTGATAATATATCACCATTAATAATTATTGAATCATGCATTTGTATTGATATTTATGAGTACCACATTGTCATTTTATTGGTTATTATTACAAATACATATACAACAGGAAAGTTCATCAGTCGTGTATATCCATATTATGGCTTCATTTCCAAGGAAATCGACCTTGATTAAATTAACAAGTTTCGCAAGAAGTACATGTAGCATTTAGTTGTGAGATTTACAAAATGGCTGAAGTTACGACACAATTAGCATTTGTCATTCACAAAAATTTGTAATATCACGTTTGATACATAAATTGTAAAAAAGATGCATGTTCTATATTTCATTTTTTGGTGATACGTGACGCAGAAGTTTGGTAATGACATCGATATATTCAAATACATATGTATATTGAAATGGCAACTCCATGTAAAATTTACCAGTTAAACACCAAGACAATTAGGACAGCTTTGATATTATCTAAAACAAACGTCAATTGCTATTGACTATACTTTATTTGGGGCCATATTTTGATGGCATGAAATTTTTAGTGCTGTGAAAAAGAATCATAGATGGATGATTGGGGTTTCATGGCCTGAATAAAGCACTCCGGTACTCTGGTAAGAGGTAACTGCATTTTCACGAAGATATACAAAGCGGAAACAGCATCGTTATCAAATACAGCTTTCTGTGCTGTTTATCGTGCATAAAGCCCATACTGCCAGATCTAGGTCACGCATACAAGCAACAGTTACTACTTCTCAACTCTTCCACCAGAGGCGCTTGCATAGCCTGGCGGGAGTTTTGCCTTCTGAAGATTACAACCTACTCACAAGCCTTCTCATTATATGTGAACATTCTACAAACTATAAATGTCCAAAAAGAAGTAGGCCTATATCATGCTATTGTCATACCTACTAGCTGGACAAATTATTCAGGCAAATTAGGAGGGTCTTATAATTACAAAATATTAAATTATAGACTACTAGCCACTGTAGCAATTTTTGAATTCAGAAAACTTTCATTTCAGCTAAGTAGCAATTTAAACAATCATCTATTTATCACCCCGAGACTCAGAAAACTGTAACATATACCTCATGAAACTCACTTATAGTATTGGTCTGCAATTAGATTGAGTAGATCAGAAAAATAATACTTCCTAATTCCCAGTGTGTCACACCACGACCTAATTTTCCACGATGTGTGAAAAGGAAAAGTCTGAGGTGTTAATCAGTCAATTGAGTTGGATGGAAATTGATACAGGGAAAACAGCAGGACACCAATCACCAAATGAAAGTTTCATTCTCCTGATGACTGTGATATTAATACTTGACAAAATTGAGCATTATTGATACATTAGGGAAATCTGTGAATGAGTGAGTGTATGAAGGGAAACAGCTAAAACAAAAGGGTGTGACCAATAGTGTCGACAACGTATGTCATCGATATCGGAACTGATATACTACAACGGTGAATTTATAATCTTTCATTCAAGTTTCAATTAGGCTTGTAGCATGGTATTGTGTATAGTTGCTTTTTTTTACACTGGAAAGCTTATTATTTCAACATGATATGTTATTTGGACATGGCATGTATCTGATTGACTAGAGGAGAATGTGTAGTTTTCAGAAATATATGGTTTGATATGTGTTGGTTGATTTGCCTTTCACCATAAATCAAAATTCTGCTAAAAAAAACACATTTTTTGCCTTGTTTATAGCTCATTCACAAATAGTATTGCTTATAAATGGTGATGATTTTGATATTTTGACAATTTTCAAAATGAAATAATTGGTTCAGTATCACAGACTGAAACACAAAGAACATATTTAGCTGAAAAAATTATGGTTTTACAGTGTTGGGGTTCACCAGGGAAATATTTTACATGGAGATGTCACTTAGTTTGAAAACCATTAATTTTCTTACATGCCCTTTTGATCTCTCCTGGAATATATATCCAACATATCTGGAATATTGCTAATGGCTGTGTGGAAGCCAAATAGTATCCCTCTTTCAGACCAACACTTCTTCAGTTCCTGAGACCATTATAAGAGCACATTTAGGATACTTTTGCATTGCTTATGCAAATGTTCACAAGTACGTCGCATTTTACAAATTCGTAGGTCTAGGTGTCAAAGTTTTAGAGGTAAAGTTGAAATTTTTTTACAGATATTTATGTATCAAACTGCAATATAGGACAAAATATTAAGTCTCTAACAATTATATTGAACTTGTTAGAGCTGATCTTAGTGCGTTCACAAGTACGTCGCGTTTTAAGAAACCAACACTTCCTGCTGCTACGTCACCACGGTCGTGTCAATTGCATGGATACTTGTGTATAACCATTAGAAAACACATTTAAGAAGCAAAAAAAAAATTTTGAGAAAAATCTGAACTCAATTATGCGCAAAATTAGCATATTTTTAAAAATATGATAAATGAGAGAAAACTATCAAAAACCATAATTTTTCTCTTAATTATGCTATAGACAGGTAATTCTGGATTAAATCCAATATCAATAATGCCAATTTGAATTATTTTCTTCAATGGACCTTGCATATATTTTCAAATGAAAATTAGTAGGGCTATTTTGGGGAGAGTCAAAAATCTGCTATTAGCTTGGAACAAAACCCAAGACCCAACATCCTAAATCAAATACTATGTCTAATAATTACGTTCCCTAGAACTATAACTAACTGATTTAGAATAGAATTTCCTTATTTTGATGCCTTTATCTCCATATTATGTCACATGATTTCTTGTTAATTTCAAGTGTTTAATCATTATTTACCAATTTTAAAAGGTTAAATTGATTTTCCACTATGTTTTAACCATGTTCATTATTCATTTCATATTACTAGACCCCCAATTTGGTTTTTTGCGCCGTTATTAATCATTTATTTTCATCCGAAAATGGCACTGAAATTGACTTTGGCTTTGTTTTTGTTGAGTATAGCCAATGCTATTATGACTATGGTTACCATTTTTTCCAAAGATAGTCAACACTATATCATGAACGTTTCCTGTTTGTTTGGTGGCTTTAATACTTATAGGTGTGGTGATTTCAATTTTTGCAGGGCGAAGCTTAAGATACAGCTCCTCACTGCCTGCAGTTAGAAATATAAAACCCCATCAAAACATACTCCAGTATGTGTATTATAAGTGTTCAAAAAATTAACTTCCTGGATTAAGTTGAAGTACTTAATTTGTATGAAATAAACCGTATTCCGGGTCCGTCACGATTCATCCCAATGTACTGATTCAACCCGTATCACGGAACAACGAAAGCTCGTTAAGCTCAATCCTTTTGGATTTAGTTTCCCTAATATATTAGCTATCAAAATATAAGAACTAGTTAATTGTGCTATAATTTTCATTTTTCATCATCGGTGGCCAAATTGTGTACACAATAGTGTGCTACAAGCCATTATCAAAAAGCATGTAATTAGTCACAGTATTGCAAAATGAAAATCAATCCAAAAGGAACTAATTAATAATTTAATATTGTGTTTAGTAAAGACAGACAATTTCATTTTATTTTGCATTTCAGCTATTTTGAAACAGAGATCCTTTGTTGGAAAATTACTATCTTTGGAAAATTATAATCTTAAAGACACCAAAACCAGCAAAATATAGACTATAGGTACATGCTATACATATCACCAAAATAAGGAAGACAGACACTATACAGTCCACATCAGTAGATGCCATAAATCATCTGTCCACAAAAAAAGTCTCAAGCCTACATAATATAGATGTATGGCATGTCAGTGGCCAGTCTCCATGGTCACACAGCAAGCCTCTATGGTCACCTCCCTGGTCACCTCTGGTCACCTTATGGTCAGCCTGTGGGCACATGGAAGAGTATAGCCCTGCCCAAGGCTACCCAAGGCTGCCCAGGGCGGGTGTGATTTGCCTAAAAGCCCCAGTAGGCTAGCCACCATCCCCAGGAAGCTGGCAGAATCTGCTTGCTAATTTACTAATGGCTTTCAAGCACAGCCAGTTTGTCATGGCCTGCGAGCCCTCACAATCTATGCATCTAGATGATGCCATCTACTGTGCCTATGCATTGCCATCTAGGAGCTTCAAGATGATGACAATGCCCCAGCTGAATATTCCCAGCAGGATATTCACATTATTCAGAGAGTTATATATAGGGCTTCCATGCAGTATATATATTGCCAATGCAGAATATTGGGTATGGTTTCTTATGGTTCTCTGTCTAAATTTGAAAGTAATATTGCAGCAGCATCTGATGCCATATGAATGATTTAATAGTATTTTATAATGTTTCATTGTAGTAAATTAAGAATAGTGCAACCCTCTTCAGATAATACTTGTCATTGACGAGGCTTAGTATAAAATCGGAGAGAGAATCTGTGCCAATGATTCAGATTGAGATTATTTCAAACTGAGATAATCTATTTTCCAAAAATCCAAATTAACAGAACATAATACAGTGTAAAATAAAAAAACAATGTTCGCCATTATGGGCCATACAAACTATTTTCCAGTCATGAGTACAATGTAGTTCATGCTTGGCCAAAAATTATATCTTGGCTAAGGTTCATGAAAGTGACGCCATCAAGAACTAAAGGCCAATGAAATTTGTCAGTGGGATAATTGGCCATGTAATTCTACACCTTTCTGTGTTCAGAATTTGGCAGAGATGCAATGTAAACTCAAGTACCTGTTCAAAGTGTGCAAACTCATAACATGACCATACCTGGCAGGTTCACTGTATGATGAATGATTAACAAGGTCTGCAATTAGGTGGAAAATTAGACAAAAGAATGTGTAAACTCAAATTAGGAAGAGATTTTTAGTGGAAGGTGGGCAATTGAGTATGATCATTCTGGCTAAAAATCACTTGGCACCAGTTATACCATTGGCAAACAGCACAGAGCAGCCAGGACATTTTCAGGACATTGTCAGGACATTGTTGGGGCACAGTAAGGACAATTGGTGAAAGATTAATTTACTTTTCAATGGTTGCATGGTCATATAACTTCTACAAGGATAGGGGCATGGATCCAATGAATCTCGAGTTGTCTCCTAAAAATGTGACACAATGTGACTTATTAAAAGATTTCAGGAGGACAGAAAGTCATGGAAGCAATAGATGTGACACAGTGGATGTCAATAAAATGTCTGCAGGATGATGTCACACTGAATATATAATACTGAAAATGTCACGCTGAAGATATCACACTGAAGATGTCACACTGAAGATTTCGTGAAGGTGTAATACTCAAGATGTCAAACTGAAGATGATGACAATGTCACCATGAAGATGTCATGCTGAAGATGTCACGCTGAAGATGTCACGCTGAAGATGTCACACTGAAGATGTCACACTGAAGATGTCACACTGAAGATTTAATGATGACAATGTCACACTGAAGATGTCACACTGAAGATGTCATGCTGAAGATGTCATGCTACAGATGTCGCACTGAAGATGTCAAACGGAAGATCAACTCCGAAGATATCGCTGAAGATGTCACAAGGTTTTGAAGGGTGCATCCACCTCATCACCATCATCTGTGGCAACAGCAGCAGCAGCAGCATCCATGATGATCAGAAGGACTTGATGACAATTTAGTTTGCCAATTGTGAGAATCTCAGAGACAGAGACCCACTGAGCAGGCAGAATACAGTCAGATCACAAACACAGGCATTGAGAAGCACTGGGACAGAATTAACCTAGTAACAATAGGAGCGGCCACAACAATTATGCTATTTGTTGGTCAGCATTCTTGAGTAGCAGCCCAGCTCTGATCATGCATAATTCACAAAGACAAGTGGGTCGAGGTGTTCCACAGGGAAATCCCCTGTCCCCCCTGCCACCCCATGGCCAGTGAGCACCAATATTTTGCCAATCATGAAGGGTGTGCTTTTGTATGCGGCCACACTAGCACTTAAACTACCCCTCTGACGACACAGGGTCCCTGATCACAGTGGCCAAGCCCCTGAAGAGGAAAAGAATAGATCTAGCAGGATTGCCCAAAAAAAAAAAAATCAAAAACAGTGGCAAAACTCAACAGGACTAAAACACGATCATTATAGACTTTTGAAAATTTTCATCATAGGGACTTTTATAATTCAAATGGTGGTCAACATTTTCTGACAGTAGCCGGTACTTCAGAAGTTGTATTGAGAGTAACAAATTATGTCAATGCCGGGATCAAAGCAACACGACATAGATAAAGTTATAATGAAACTCATGATAGGTATGATAGGTCCTAACCACAGGCTATTCACATTCAAAACTGTACCACAAGCAATGACACAAGAGGCAATCAAAAGGAGTAGTGAACAACCAACCATGCCCAACCCAGTGTCCCAAGAGTGTTTTACAGTGGCTCTTGAGTGGCCCCACAACTCCCCTCATGAAAAATTCTCTTGTTACTTGCCAAATATTTTCATGAGGCCAGCAGCCCCCCCCTGCTCCCTGTCACAGTGAGCGTCACAAGGGGTGTCACAGAAGTCACAGCATCATGTTTGTGATGTTGTTTGGCTGTCACAGGGCCCTGTCACACTTGTTTACTACACCCTCCCCCCAATTAACCTCCACCAAGACTCTACCTAAATTGAATCTACTGATTTAATTTCAAACAAACAACATTGTCTCACTGCCAGGGAAAAGCACAAGGTAAGCCCCAAAAATACAACAACAACAACAACGAAACAACACAATTTAGGAAACAAAAGAATGAGCAAAGATATTGGGAAATAATTTCAAACTTTACACTGTAAGATTTGACATTTTGACTCAGCTTAAATGATTGAGTGAGATGGTTGCACAATTCCTTTGAGCCAACATAGCTTGTTGTTTTTGAGTTATGATAATCTGTCCATTATAACTTAAAACAACAAGCTATGTTAGCTCAAAGGAAATGTGCAACCATCGCACTCAATCATTTAAGCTGAGTCAAAATTCAAATTTTATACAGTGTAGGACCTGTTTTTCACCAGAACAGTCATGTTCTTTTTTTTTTTCAGGTTCAAAATTACTATACATTTTTATAAAGGTCGAACAATTCAAGAGACAATTCGCATTGAAATTGCACTAGAACAGATACACCAAGATGTCGAAGAAGGGACAAATTCAAAATCACAGCCAAACAAAATCTGAGTGAGGCTGCAGTGATCTAGCTCTATACATTTCATGGAAGTGACTTTTCATCAGCTTAATTCATTTAATCAATTTAGGAGAAATCAGCACCTTGGCTGAATCTGATGGATCTGATTTCAAAATGGAATGAAGACAGACTGAGATCATATTCAAGATCATATTCACGAATATCACATCCCGCCATGAAAAGGTGTGACAAACCAAAACCATAAAAAGCCATTCCCTATTCTCCGACAATAGGAGGCGTTATAATTAAATAGGCGAAATTGAAAGGTAATCTTAACCGTTGTTTTCTTCAGCTCTATCTCAATCTCTTTTTAATTCTTTGTGATTTCTTTGATTCGTGAGTCAAACCATTTGACATCTGGATATAAAAAACACAATGAGAAATAGCAGAGCTGTAGAGGTCGATTGAGGATATACGGAAGTATATTTCCTTGAAATTAACACCTCTAAAACAATTACCTAAATTAACCTTTTGTATCTTGAACTGTCATAAAAACAAAATGAAAATCTTTTGAGCTGGAAATATATAGAAAGAGATTTTTTTAGCTGACATCATATCAGACTGGTGAGAAAGAGCACATTTATCATAATTCATAAAAGAAAATATTATAGTCCTTTTACAAATTAAGTAGGATGTTTCTTGCTTCATTCTTTTTTTCAGAATTATAGAGAAATATCTGAACCCCATGTATCCATTTCAAAATTCAATCTATACATGTATACAAATCAATAACATGCTATGTGGCAATGATACATGTATGTACATTGAGACTGTTATTCTAGTGTGAAGTCATCATGTATGTACTGCTCAATTAACATTTGAATACTAAACAATGTTTACAAAATTATTTACCATCTTAGATCACAAAATTCTTTCTTAGTTCATAACGTATGTTTATTGGTAGTGTCATATATATAATATATAAAGAATTGACAGGCCAATGATTACTGGGTACATAGCTTTTTCAGTGATCAATTGAAAATGGGAGATTGACTTCTGATGCTGGTGTGTAAAACAATGTCTTCGCCTGATGAAAATTAATCTTACCTCTAGTTCAACAATTGTAAAGAACAGATAGATTAATATCAGGTTGATACCGAGTGACCACCGCCTTCCCATTATTTTAAACAACACTAATTCGAGCCTGCACGGATGGATTATAGGTGGTCTATCTTCCTGTCTTTATGCAAGAAGTAAACTTATCTTTAGGACAGGAGGAAACAGAAATTAGGCAAAAAAGATGAGAATAAGTCCCCACCACACCAAATCACAACCTCTTCACCTCATCACCCTAATGGAAAAATCACTATCTCCCCTGGGCAGCTCAGTGACCTCTTCATATCAGGAGTGAACAGCCCGAGGTGTTATTTCTACTAAAACATATTTTGGGTTGCATCCAGGGAGGATTGGTCCAAGACACTTGACCTGACAACACCACGGCCAAGTGAAGGTGATACAGGTGCTGCACACGTGCTGAGTGACTGCTGCTTGTTCTGGGGGATTGATTACTGATTCTGAATTAGTACCTCATGACCTGGGAGTATGGTTATTGAGTATGACTATTGGGCTACAATGACTATTGAATTAAAATAGTTATTGAGTATTATGTTGGAAAGGCATCTTAGTTCCTTCCTGATCATTATTATTTTACTGTGCATATTCTGTATATTTGTACATACTTTTATCTATTTTATCTATAATCTTCAGTCACATAATAGCCTTGGCTAATGTTTATTGTTTTTACCATGACTTTAAATAAAAATTTGTTATTGTTGTTGTAATTGTTATTGATCAATCCTGGGTAAGATTCATTGATAAGATCGAGCATAATCATTTGAAGCAGTCTGCTTGGATAAATCAGCAAATTACCATATTTTTACACATGTATTTGATTGGAGTATAGGTAGATACATTGGCTTATACGGCTGCTCAGTGCTCATCAGAGTGAAAGTATTCGCAACATGCAGTCATCATGTCATGATCATTATTGGTAGACATGCAATGGACTTTTACCATTTTCATTGACTTCATGACCCCCTTTTAGTATTTTACTACCCCCCCCCCCTTACCCCAGCCCCACATGTCATGTCATTGGCCCATGTCATTGTAAACTCAGTTTGTCATAGGGTTTGGCAAGAGTCAGCCTGACAGTCACTCTGTGATTCGTGTTGTTTTGACACGTGCGTAGTCTGTGGACCAATGCAATGGAGATGCATGTGGCCAGTGACAGTGGATGCATGGGTGTCCCTCATTATCCATTGGCTAATTGATCTGTGTGCTTGTATGGTGACTGCCTGGCCTGTGCATGTGAATATGGAGAGAAGATGAGCATGATTCTACATGATCTAATAACCTAAACTCATGTCAATATCTACTTCTCTGTAAATTTCTGTACATAACACCTCCTTTCTACTGTTCACCTTTTTCTTTTCTACTAACAAACGCATAGCGCCTCCACATGAGTCATCAGTTTTGATGTTGTGGCAGTACTTTGATGATGATGATGATGATGATGATCAGTTGATCAACTTTCATTGCATGGCTTTATTTCCAGTTATAAGCCAGTTGTCACTCGAAGTCAGCCAAAAAAGAAACAAACTATGATTTCGTTCTTGCCTAATCTTTTAGTCAATGCATGTCTTGACCTGCGTTATAAATTCAATCAACTATTCTCTCCAGTACCTATGCCTGCCCTTTTTCTGTGTGAATAACGACACAATCATACACTGTACAATAAAAAAACTTCAGAATGAAGTTATTCTCAACCATACAAAATTTATAATTACTTATGCAACATATATCAATCAACATAAATTTTAGCCAATTTCTATAGCACATCGCTACTTTAAAATGATAATCCTGGACTGGAGAGCCACACATCACTGTAACTCACCAATGGACCAAACTCACTTTACCAGTAGTCCATCTATTACATTGTATTTGCATCACACACTACACAAAGTCACAGACCTGTTAGGTGGGATAAACTCAATGGATAAACGGACATATTTCATGTCATGAAACTCAAGTACCCTTTTAGAGAGCTCCACTAGATTACAATGTGTTTTGTTCCACTGATAGCTGCTAAGATATATTGACAGGCATAATGTGCAGAGCACTTTATAACCAGGACAAACAGGTACACCTTGTTACACACCTTAGGAACAAAACAATAATGCCCACACCCTCTATAAGAGATTTGTGTGAGATTTGAATCCAGTAGTCCCTGCATTGTGCGACCACATGAGCCCTTGCGGTCTCCGAAAAGCATGATCCCACCGCCATGCATTGGACCATCTTGACCGCAACCACCTCATACCGCGGGCATGTACACATCAATATCATATATGAAGTTGTAGTCCAAGTTTTAAGTCTCATGCTATAGTCTCACGGCACGTTACGGAGCACTTTAGGCGACGGCGGGATGGTATTTCCTGGTAATTTGGATGAATTTGGGTGATCCCTCAGGGGTACTTTTTGTTTCCCTCAGGGGTTCTTAGAAATGGAATAACTGCGCCGTGGATGTCAAAAAAGATTCAACATGTTGAATTTTTTTTCCATGACGCCGGAACAGAGCCCAAAATTTTCTTGATTTTTGGATGTCCGGCGGGGGTTTTTTCAGTGAGAATGACTCAAAAACATCTCCGGCAGGATATTAGGACATCCCCTGCCCCTGAGGGGACCTCTCCTGCCCCTGCAGGATATTTTTACTTTCCCTGCGGGACATTTGCAGCCTCGCCGGCAGTTTTTGACATCCCGCCGACGGTCTTTTGACATCCCGCCGACGATTTTTGACATCCCCACAGGCATTTAGATCTTTCCCACAGGGATATGATCTTGTCTCTGCCGATTTACGATCTTATCCCGCCGATTTACGATCTTATCCCGCCGATTTACGATCTTATCCCACCGTGATATGCTTTTAATTAATTATATAATCGTTTTATAAACATTGTGTGTCGCCGGGTTGGTCATTTTTTTCCTAGAATTCATCTCAAGCTATCCCTCAGGGATAAAAAGTTCTCCGTAACGTGCCGTGAGAACTGGGCATTACTGATTTCCATCTGCTTGGTCATTTTGAGCATCACTGTCACCAGGTGGATGGCTGTCATTCTCTAAATATAGCACATATAATCTCAGCAGTCAAATATCACCATGCAGTGGAATCGAAGCCTGGGCGCCTCAAAATGACAAGGAATTCATGCTCACCATTCTGCAACTGACACACATGACATTGCAGTGGGAAAAAAATATTCATATCAATTTGGATCATAACTATGGAATTTTCAATCAAAATTTAAGAGCAAATCAGGTGTACTGGAGACATATGAAAGAAGGTCTAATATCGCGGGTTGGTTTCGCAAATGCAAGAACTACTGTAGCGAAAAGTTGCAATTCTTTTTTCACTATAGAACTCTATAGTCACTTTGCTCCACCCAAAATATTTTTACTTCTTTTTTCTAAAACGAGGGTGTGTTGAAATAACAATAAGTCATGGGTATTGGGTACATTCAGATTGTGACTCTCTCATGACCATATTTTCGAGAATTCTGAAGTTTTAAGAGGACAAACACACTTTATAGCAACACTGATACAATAAGTTATACATATTCCACATACTTAATTTCTTGGAGAATTTTCAACTTGCAAGTCTAACAAATGGTGTAAAATTTCGCATTTTCATGCCGCGTGATGAGAATTCAGTAAAAATAAAAAAACAACATCATATGAATGAATGAATCGAGTCATCTGTTGGAACCTTTGGGTGCAGGTCCATTGTCCAAGACAAATACGAATTTGATAATAGGTTCAATTACCTTGAATTACTAGAATTTATTTTTTTACACTTTTTCCAACTTTATCAAAATTAATTATTCATTCTCTGGCCATTACACCTATAGTGTGTGACTGAATAATATAATAATAATCAAATTCCAGTTGCCAAACAAAATATTGAAATGGATATAATGAAATCCATTAATAGTATTTAATACAATTAGAGAATACAATCCGGCATGACAGTTTGATGACACTACCATTCATTCTGAAGACTAAACACACCTTTTAACACACAGACGCTGAGCACTGAACGCACAGACACTGAGACACCAACAGACAGCAGCACAGTGAACACAGTGACACACACAGGCTACCAAACAGGAATTGCATGAGAAACTTGATCCACTCCAGGATACTCCAAGGAAGAGAACATCTTGCTGAGCATGTTTGGCATCAATCCAGGTGAAAGACAAGAAAAAAAGCAGGGGTACATGGGGGTACCACAAGGAGACCACATTAAACCTGCTGTTACACAATGATGCGAGAGTATCTGTGGGAATCTAGAGGCTGCTGTACTCAAATCGATAAAGATATAGAGATAGCAAAAGATAAAGTTTGAAATAAAGAAAGCGTCATGAGAATAATGCAATTTTGTTCACCAGGAAATAGGAGAGAGACCAAATGTCAAACTCCCAAGAAAAGTGCATGCAATCTTGTTGACAGCTTAATAGGAACAAGTAAGCACCCATAGACTGGCGGGATTTTTGAAAAATGGCTTTATTTAGAGAGGTACGAGCATTTTTGGGTAAAAGTCGGGAACCCAACTTTTTAGCATATTTCAGGTATGCCGATTCCAAAAAAACCGGTTCCCAAGCGATATTCCGGGTCCTTCACCTCCTAATTTGCATAACAAAATGGCCGCCAAAATAGCAATTTTTTGATCGTTTTAAAGCAGTAACCTTCAATATACTACTGTTTAGGAAAGCAAAAAAGGCAAACTAAGTAGCTCAATCCATGTTATGAAGACCAAGGAATACTCACACCATGTTAGAATCAATTATACAAGTTTGATGGTCATTGATATGCAAATTAGTAGCCGCCATTATACAAAAATGCCTTTTCTTCAATAACTTCCTTACTAATCAAGCAAATTTAACAAATTAAAGTTATATACCCATGTTTTAAGGGTCAATGAAGATGATGAAACCATCTGTTAAGTCATAACACTCATCCAATATTAATTATACAAGAATAATGGTCATTAGTATGTTAATTAGCGATGAAATATTACAGAAAATACCAATCTTTACAGTGTTGTCTCTGCTAATCCAGGAATCTTTACAAATTAAAGGTCTATACCAATGTTTTAAAGTCTATGAAGATAATGAACTTATTCATAAAGTCATAACTCTCATCAAATATTAATAATGGAAAAACAATTGTCATTAGTATGCTAATTAGCATGACATATTTCAGAAGAATAGATTTCGTTATATCGATGCTGCTAATCCTGCAAACTTTACAAAATAAAATGTATATGCCAATATTTTAAGGGTCAATGAAGAAGTCATTGACAAAGTCCTTATATTCATCTGATATTAGTTATGCAAGACCAGCAGTCAGCAGTAAATTAGCAGTGTCACACAACTGCAAAAAAAGTGTATTGTTATACCTTTCCTACGCATCAAGCAAACTTAAGCAAATGAAGTCCTCCAACAATTTTAATTTTTTCAAAGTTAGTCTGCAATACTTCAAAGGTCAATGCAGGTCATGAACTCATTCAAAACGTATTTAAGTTTGCTGGATTAGCGAGGAAGATTAGGGCTGTAGCTGGAATTCTGTTTCGGGGTAGGTGAAGTTAGGCAGGAGCTCCAATTATTCTGCAGTGTCTCATGGCCCGAAATGCCGTCTAAGCAATCTGAAGCACCAATTCCCCCATAAAAGACATGGAATCACTGTATTATCATTTTATGTAGTGCCCAAATTAGTAAAGTTTGAATGTCAAACAAATATTAAATGCTTCGAATTAAACAGTCATAAAGTTTATGAGTAAAATAAAGAAGGGCATAACAATTCAAATTGTTATTATTTAGTACTCTGTGTGGGATCAGATGCAGCAAACAAATTTGAAAACTCAATTATATTATGCCTTCTTCATGGCTCTTCCCTCTCAATAACTCTTGCTTCCTCTCAAAAGATCTTGCCTCATCTCTAGCTCTTGCCTCCTTCATCGCATTCTCCATCCTTTCCAGTGACCCCAATCTCTATAATCTCCCTTTCCGCCTCCATCCCAGCTCTTCCCTTCTGCCTGATAGCTCCTGTCTCCCACCTGACTGCCTCCTCCTAGCTCTTGCCTCCACAAAAGCCATTCTCTCCTCTCTCTGACTTCTGTGTTCTCCAACTCAGCCCGATCCGAAGCTTTTCCAACAGCTTTTGGTTTGTCAAATTGTGTTTCCTACCTCTCTGCTCATCTTTCTTTTTCCTCCACGATATCTGCATTCTCCTCTGCCTCCTGCCTAACTTCTGCCTCCTGCCTAATTCCTGCCTTTCTACTCAATAGCTCGTCTGTTCCCCTTTCACTGTCTACTTCTTAGCTCCTTCCTGATATTGGTTTCCTCCTCCCTGCATTGCCTCCTACCTATCGGCTCTTCCCTCTTTTGTCTGCTTCCACTAGCTCTTTCCTCCTCCCCCAGAGTGGTTCTTCAATAACTATCTGGCTACTCCTAACTAAATGACTCCTCCTTCCCTGCTTGCTCCCAGTTTCTCTAGGTACCCTCCTCCTCCCTTTTCGCGCAATTGTCTCCATCAAGTGGTCCTATTAGAGTATCTCCTGACCATCCCTACCTTTCTCTCTCACTACCAGTGTTCCATGCACACATCAAATTGTTTTATTAAAAAAATGAATACACTGTCTGCTCTTCGTGTAGGCTTCACTGTTATAAGGGGAAAGTAGCAGTTTTATTATAGTAGGAGTGTCAGTATTGCCTGAGAATATTTTGGCGTATTGGGAGTAGCAAGGTGACTTCATTTCTGAGTTGAGGGATCTTCCAATAATGCATATGATATCATCTTGATACACCCAGTCAGGAAGATATGATGGGACCTTCGCTGAATTTCAAGGCCGGCATGTGCCATCATGCATTGAGTCCCTGAAAATTCTGAAGAGTCACCTTTTTCCGCAAATATGGCATCGCTAATAATCACACAAATAACTATTATTCTTGCATTATTAATGTATTATGAGTTTATGGCTTTATGAATGAGTTTTTTACCCTTGAGCCAGTGGTATGGAAATTTTATTTGCAAAATTTGTTGGATTAGTAAGGCAGATATTAAGAAAAACATTTTGCTTATTAGTATATATATATATATATGTACAAACGACGATTATTCTTGTATAATTAATATTTTATGAATGTCATGACTTTATGAATAAATTCAATATCCCTTAACTCTTTTAGCTTTGGTACTGAAGTTTTAAATGTAAAGTAGGCTGGATTAGCAGAGAGGATATGAAAAACTTTTCTCTGTAATATTTCTTCACTATTTAGCATACTAATGACTATTATTTTTCCATAATTAATATTTTATTAGTGTTATCATTTTATAAATAAGTTCATTATCTTCATTGACTCTCAAAATATTGATAAAGCATTTTAATTGTAAAGTTTGCTGGATTAGCAGAGAAGATACACTAAGAAGTTTGTTATTTTCTGTAATATTTCATCTCGAATTTGTAAATTAATGACCATTAGTCTTGCATTATTAATATTGGATGAGTGTTATGACTTAATAGATGGTTTCATCATCTTCATTGACCCTTAAAACATTGGTATAGAACTTTAATTTGTTAAATTTGCTTGATTAGTAAGGAAGTTATTGAAGAAAAGGCAATTTTGTATAATGGCGGCTACTAATTTGCATATCAATGACCATCAAACTTGTATAATTGATTCTAACATGGTGTGAGTATTCCTTGGTTTTCATAACATGGATTGAGCCACTTAGTTTGCCTTTTTTGCTTTCCTAAACAGTAGTATATTGAAGGTTACTGCTTTAAAACAATGAAAAAATTGCTAATTTGGTGGCCATTTTGTTATGCAAATTAGGAGGTGAAGGACCCGGAATATCGCTTGGGAACCGGTTTTTTCGGAATCGGGATACCTGAAATATGCTAAAAAGATTGGTTCCCGACTTTTACCCCAAAATGCTCGTACCATCCACATATTTCAAAAATCCCGCCAGTCTACCAGTTGCAATGGTCATTTTGAACTTTTTCACCTTTCAATACTTTTTTTTCCTCTAAATATTTTTGTATTACAAGGGGTCGTTAAATTAACAAATACAAGGATTCTACGTAAAGGCCATTAATTTGATAAAATATTCATTTCATTTTGCTTACTTTATTTGATCCAAGAGTGATGCCATTTTAATTCAAAAGTATTATTGGAAGATAGTCATATTAAAGTTCATTTGCAAAACCTATAAGATAAAATTCAAGAAAGAAATCAACAGAGCGCCTCAACTGAGGCACAGGTGCATTTGTTTTCATATGACATGCCACAAAATTAAGGAATGTAACAATAAATTGTCGGTCATGCAAATTATTGAAAGCTGTAAATTTATCCTCTACCAGAAGATGCAAGCTAATTGTGGGACAAATGCTGCTCATCAGGTCCCGATTCACCTGAACAGCTGAGGCAGATGACTGTGTCATTGACCTTTACAGGGGGCAAACTACTTAAACATGATCCAAATCACCCTTTCCTTTTCACCTTTCCATCAACTGCTCTGTCCCATCTGGAGAAAAGACCCCCTAACATCATGCATATCACGGAGAATGACCTCTGAATGAAATGACTGCTACAAGACCCCCAGAATCTGGTCTGACCTTTTCCAATTCTCTTCCAATCCTAGTTTAACCTTTGGATCCTCCATATTTTTTGCTTGGCGTCCTTAGGACCTCTGCCAAGAGGACACGTTCCTTGCCCTGACCCAACAATTGGGGAGCAACAGCAGCCAATCTGAAATTCGACACAACCAAGAAGCAGCTGACACACTCCAATGCACATTGCATGACACAGTCTCACACACACTCCCATGTTGTCGAAGAGTGTGTTCAACTGGTCCATAGAGGGGACTGGTGGTGCCCTGGTGGTGGACAGGGCGGTAAGGACTCTGTTCATGACATCATCTACATTGATTTGGCAAGTGCCACTAATATTGTCTGCTCCATTGGTTGTGTGTCCTGATCCGGATATCTACAGGTGTCCATCCTCCTTTTTCAACCCAATGAAGAAGGGTGGTTTACAAGGAAGGATCATTATTGTGGCATTCTTGATCATAACAGTACAGAAGTTATTTTTGGTATACTGCCACCAACTTAACAATTGTGATCTTGTGCCAAAGTTTTGGAAGATTAACAGTATGTCAGACCATCGCATTGCAACACAACAGTCCCAGAACTGATTGCACAAACTTGAAACACTGTTCAAGTATTGGACCACTTTTGGAGTATTTAGTTTTAACACAGATGGACATAGTGATATTTAAGGCAATTTTTGTCAATATTGAATACCTTGATTGACTGAACCATCAAAATTATGAGGTTTTTGCAAGCCAGCAAGTATCCATCGACCATGGCCATAGTACCAAGTCTTTTGTTTTCACTTTTTTTGGCAAATCGTGTCCCATTGTTTGGCCCTGTACCCCAATAGTCCAATGCCTGTCCCTTTTACGCAACCAAGCCAATAAAATGTCGGCCCAGTTAATTGTCATGCGTGGCTGTTGATCACACCTTTCTAGGTCATAAATCTCATTGACAAAATTGTCAGAGCAATGACCTAAACCCCGGAGGATTGTGACTTCGGTCAACTTCAAAATTTCGACATAATGTCAGTCCCCTGACAACACTGTACAGCACGACATGGCAATTTTGGACCACTTTTAGTAGCTAGTTGAACAATTGGTTAACAATTGCTCCAATCAAAACTTGAATTTGATGGTTCATTTTATTGCCGAGTGACTTCAGCTGCCAACCAGGGCCACAAATATTGATATTTCATTTGTCTGCCACGAATGTCCACGAGACCAAATCTATAATTTTACATGCACTTTATGTTCCACTAAACAAACTGACAATATGCTGGGCCATTGCTGGCATAGTTGACTGATAGTAACAGATTTGGCAGTGATTTGACTCAGAATAGATTCCAGTTGTGTCGATTGAAGCTCCTACAGTCAGGAAGGGTCCAAAACAAGCAATAACCACACGAACAGTTCTTTTTTTGTGTGGAAATTACTGAATTGGGCAAAAAAGAGACAATTTACAATGAAATGAAGCGGTAATTGCTAACATTTGGGGAGGAGAGTGGTGCTATCAAACACGTAAGAGAGAAGGAGAGGGTGCTTATGCAACAATGGGCGAATGGAAGGGTTACAATTGGTTGCTAAGCAGCAATATCGGAGTGTTTGGGGGGAGGGGAAGGGCACTTGGGCTGGGCAATATCTAATAACAGACAATATGGCCCTCCATCGCCCCTCCATTGGCACACCATTGCAGCTCATTGGCGGGGTGACGTGTGTTTGAACGACCTGCAAAGAGGCTGGCCCAAGCCAAAAAGAGGCTAGCCAAATCCAAAAAGAGGCTAGCCCAAGCTAAAAAGAGGCTTCATCAACTTCAATCACAAACTCCAAGCACAGGACTCAAGTCCTAGCCCTAATATAGGTCCAATCTGGGCCCTTCCGAACCATGCTGCCCCTTGACTAAGTCTTGTGCAGCCCCATAAGGAGTCATCAGGACCATCAGTCACTATCAGCCAAGAAGTGGCAAGCACTATTCCAAGTCTCAAGTTCTCCACAAGGAATTCCCCTGCTACTACTTCCGTTCAGACATTCCAAGAGATTCCCAAAACCATGAGGTCATCAATTCGACTGACCAAAGGATGCATCCAATATTATTAGATTATCAACAATGCTATGAAGAATTTCACCATAATCAATTGGTCAACAATTCGACAATCCTTCATCAATTGTTTAGTATGGCATAAAAATCACATTTTTCTTCAGTTTTGAAAAGCAACCCAACCCAAAGGATCACACCAACCATTTCTGTTGAAAACAGCAGCTTTCAAGAGATCACCAAAGCAGTTTTCTCAGCTTCAAGGTTTCATGATAGCCTTGTACCTTTCATAAGCAAGGGGATGGATGGCTGATGATCGATGGCATTTACTTTCTTGTTTAGACAGGCAGAATCCCAGCCATGAAGAACCAGGGTTGTATTATATAAACTGGTAACATTGCTGTAGGCTGTAGAGGTTGCAAGGGGGCACTGAGCAAAATATAAATTAAAATGTACAGTAAGGTGGAAAATCAATGCACTTTAAAAGGTAGGTAGGTCTCCAAACAGATAAGGATTATTTTTCGAAGGTTTGCATAAACAGTCCAGCCTGAAATGGAAGCATCCGATGGCATCTTTGAAATGTTTTAAGCAAAGACGCAAAGTTTTAGCTGCATGAATATCGGGTTGAATTGTCCGTATACAGTTCCTTGTATACCATATACCAGTTATAAGGTACTGCATATACTGGATAAGAACCTATGCTGGGCAAGCAAAAGATCCTACACACAAAGGTAATGTATGAAATGTTTTGAAAAAATAGCCAGGGAATTCAAGTCATGAACTGCTTCCCTTACTTCCCCACAAACCCACATGCCTATTAAAGGTTGAAAGCAATTAGCAGATCAGAGAGTCCAATCTTCAACAGCAACAGCAATTTCTTTGCACAGTTTACAGCATCATTGCACAGTGCACATTGCCCATGACAGGCTTGTTTGATGGATGGAAGGAGGCAGTTCTGGCAACATTGTCTCTGCATCCATGCTCGTTTGTTATAGCTGTGACTCGTAGCTGGCTGGGGAGGACCACGGAGCCAGGTGGGGCCTTGCATCTTGTGCTTAGATCTCTAGTTTTTCTCAAACATGTGTCAAAACGTTGAGACACACCAGAGGCACCTCGAACCCTGTGTTTATGAAAAGTTTCTTCAGTTTGCCCCTCCGCTATGCCCTCTGCTGTGCCCTGTTATTCCTAATCCCAAAACAATCCTCTCATCAAGCACACCGCCTCCCAATTACTCCTGGCAGTTGTCTAGCCAACTTCATACAAGTTTCAAACTACAATTCCTCCTGATCTCCCACTCATAACTCTACCTTCCTTTCATCTTCTGACACCAAATATTACTTACATAAATAATACACAGCCACCACAAAGCTACATACATTCAACCCTATGTTCTGCAGCTGATTAATGTCAATATTAGCAAAATGTAGCAAAGGTATATCCTTTTTTCTCAGACCACACATTGTCTCATTGATCTCCATCAGAATTTTACCAAGCATTACAACATTACTAGAAGAGTATATGTACAACACATTCATCAATACCTGAAGTAAAACAATTTAATGTATTTATGGATCTATAACATCAACACTTTGAATTAGAAAGTATGGAAATTTTCCTACACCTCCAATGTATTTATGGAAAGGAACACTAGGAGCTCCATATTCCACTGCATACCATCAAAACCAGAATCTCATTTTAGACTTCGGATCTAACTTCAATACTTTTCATTTCATATTTTTTTTACCAACCTGAATTCTCTCTCTAAACTATCAATACTTTTTTGCAATTCTTTTCTAAATACATCACACAGTTCATGGCCCTATTGAGGTTTGGAGATAGCCTATTGAATGCTATGACCTGCAGAATCCAACCTTACCCTGGCAGTGCCCTGCAAGGCTTCAGGTAAATCCAAACAACCCTTTTTTGTCCTCTCATATCAACTGTTTTGCTGATTGATATATGGCATACCACCCATCAAGCTTCTATCAAAGGTGTTTTTCTTTTTTGTCTGTATTTTTTAAGCTGGATTACGTTTGTTTCATGCCCCCAAGCTGCCAAGCCATTGAAGCCAAGCACCAAGCAGTAGATTTGGTTCCCCCAATTCATCAAATTATCAGTCCTGTCAATACTTCCCTAACAGACTGACTCTGGATTTATTGGTGCACGCCAGGAAACAAGAGTAATCCTATTAATTGCCAATGTAACAGCAGACTCAAAGGGTGGAAGCAAGTGCTACACAGATTCCTGGAGCAACTGCTGTTGGATTGGATTGGAAAAGAATGGGGAGAGTGAAGAGGGAAAGCGGAGAGGAGAATATGGAGATGAGAATGCGGAGAGGAGAACGCAGAGAGGAGAATGTGGGGAGAATGCGAATGGAGAAGGGGGAGGGGAGAATACAGAGAGGAGAAAATGAAGAGGAAAAAGTGAATAGGAGAATACAGAGGGTAGAATGTGGAAAGTAGAATGGGGAGAGGAGAACACCAAAAGGAAAATGCTGAAAGGAGAAAGCAGACAGGCGAATACGGAGAGGATAATGCAGAGAGTAGAATACGGGGAGAGGAGAATATGGGGAGAATAAGAACTAAGGAGAAGAGAAGATAGGTAAGGAAAAACTGAAGTAAGACGAATAAGACTCAGCGAGGGAAAATATCCCACATTACAGATCGATACCATCAACTAGTTGGGGGATTTGGGAAAGAGCAACCCCACTTCCACTTCCTCTCCCTCACCCTACCTCCCCCACCTCACTCCCCATAACCACCTACTCCCAGTCTCCTCTCCATAACCAACTACCTCTTGCTGCCCTTCTTGCCTCCCCTGGGCCAGGGCACAACAAAGCCCATCCGGTCCCACAGGATCCCCCTGCAGGATTCCCCCCTCCCAACCACACAGGATCTGCTGCTCTGGCCTTAATGCACGTGTCACCATGACAACCAAGTGCAGGTTCCATTTAGGGAGGAAGTTAGCCTGCTGAATAATGGTGGTCATCAAACAGAGCAAATCAAAGGCTGTGCTGTAGCTACCTGAGCAGCGGCAAGCTAGCAAGGACCCCACAAACTAGAGGAGAGTAACTAAAGCATCAACGGCAGCAGCAACAATAGCTTCAGAAGGGAGCATCTGATTCTGATACAAATATAGATGACTGGATATATATTATGGATAGTTACATTCAACAATGCCAAGTTATTGTTATCGGATTGCTGACATGGCGATAAGGCTTTACGTCCTCAAGTTTTGCACGGAGAGCCTTTTAAAAACAGGACACGTTGGGACTAAGGTGACAAAGATGGAAGCACTTGTGGCACAGGAAGAAACAACCTTCGAACATGAGTTGTCAGACTAGGAACTGAACCTGGGTCCCAGATTTTAAAGCAGCCCAACCCAGTCAGCTGTCAAAAACATCAACAATATAAACAGCAGAACCACCAACAGCAGCATGGTTTTGTAAAAAATGTAAATTGACAACAGCATTCAGCAGCATCATATTCAGTAATGCCAACAGCAGCTATGCTGCAGCATCGAGTCATCAAGAGTAGCAGCATCATCACCAACTTCCTGCCTCATTAACCACTTCAGTTTACAAGGTAGCACAATGCACAACAACAATGGACTGGAATCACTGGATGGATATTGTGAAGAGCATCAGCAAGAACAAAGCTTGAGCAAAGTATGGGGAAACTGAAACCTCAAACTGAACAATATACGTTTTTAGTAACTTAAGCAACTTGATTTTAGACTAAATTAATAATTTGAATAATTGGTAAACGTTTATAAAGTCTGAAACCAGTTCCTATTACTAATCCCCGGATGCCATACCTTCCATAACCTTAAATGGAAGACTATCCAACCCATTACACGAATGTGATACTTTCACCCATTTAACTAACGTTGTTTAAATTGAAAATGAACCCTTCCTAAAAGTAATTTAGGTCATACATAAACTTATAAAAGCTGAAAACAAGGATCAGGTGATTTGAATTTGGAGCTGGTTCATTTTTTAATGATTTCAGCTATGTTGTAAAAAACAAAGTAACACAAAACCAGCTAATATGAAAATTAAACAACTTCAACAAGTAGTTGGGTCAACTTCATCTTCTTTAACCACCTTATCAGTGAATTACCAAACAGCAACTCACATCTCACTACCTGTTCCCCCAAACTCTCACAGGCAGAAAATGTTCAGTATATTGCAGGACACTGTACTGCAGTCACTGCGTGAGAGAGGTTTGGGGAAGGGCAGTTTAGAAGGCGGCAATGGGAGGACTCGGTGAAAAAGAGGGCAGTGAACAGATCTGTAGTCAGTGCTAGTCAGGTGTGAGGCTGGTGTGAATTCCCATCTCATGGACCTGTTAGGTTGCAATTACGTGTCTGTCTGGTGCTTGCGAAAGTCGCTGTTTCCTCAGATCTGCCTTTGGGTTGGCCCTCTGTGGACAGAGAGATCTTCTTCAAGACCTAGCTCAGTACGCTTCTGCTGAGCTTGGTCCAAGCCCTGATCTTTCCAATGAGCTTCATGCATTGTAGGGACAACTGTATTGAAGCTCTGTTCCTGTCAAAAGTCTGGCGAATTCTCCAGAATTTTGTAAAATGTTGTGGAATCCCAAACAAGCTGAAGTCATTGTCTGGTGTCACAGACAAACATACAGATCATGACAACAGAAGTAAATCTACCCAAGGCAGCAAACATCCTTGGCTTTTCAGAGGTGTGAATTACTTCAGAAAGCAATGTTCATATATACCTCCCAAGGTGCAGAGTTAGCTCTCGGTTGACAGAGCTGCACACTGCCAACTATCGATGGAAAAGCCACTGACTCATACCAATGATAGCCTTATCCAAAGGTCTGGTGTGTAGTTCTGTTTAAGTCGTATGGACTCCAAGAAGGACGTTTATAGTATTACTATTATTATTAACAATCCCCAATCAACATTTAATTGTAAATAAGTTGCATTATTTGTACAGATCTCTCATTTGCACCTTTTAAGGGACATAGCGATGACTTCGCCTGGTGTGAATTCTCATCTGAACAACTTCAACTTAAAGAGGGCCGTACTGTGGCATCCCTCATTTCATTTGCATACATCAGGCAAAATACCTATGACAAGCAGCAAAGGAAATTTTAAATCCTGATCAATATAATGTGTAATTGGACAAAACTTAATAAGGAGCATTTTCTAATACTAAATGATTTTAGAACTTTAGCATGGCTCTTGTCTAATCTGCACATAAAGTTGTCCGGACATCAGCTGACGTTATTTTTTCTTAACAGGCAATGCATTTACATTGAATTAGACCAGAATCAAACTTAGGGTTTCTATACGACCAAAAGTTGGAATCTAACATATCACAGCCAAGCTAAAACCAAAGTCAAATTGCTAAGTGTGTATTACATGGATAGTGCAGGTGGTCTAAACCCTTCATTTGAATTTTAACGAAAAGAGAAAACAATCAAAAGCTGAGCATAGATCTCTTTGAAAAGACAAACATCAGACAGCACACTCAATAGACACTGAGCATTGCTCAAAAGTAGTTTTTCGTCAATATAATTCAGTTGAGGCAATTTTTAAGCATTCTTTGAGCATTATTTTTTTCAGATGTAATTCAATCAGGGAGTTTGGCATTGCATGCTGCTGTGAAAACTAGCGAATGATTATCAGTTACATATCATGGTGTTGGCAGTTGGCAGAGCAAACAATAAGGCCACGGGGCTTACAAAATATCTGAGAGGTGGAGGGAAACGGAGGGGTGACAGTCAACATTTGAGCTCAAAAGAGTCTCAATGCTATGAATGGGCAAGAGGAGCCCTTACATTGGACCCATGCACTGTAAAAGTTTGTGGAAAGCTGACAGAATTACCCTGGGTTTGGTCCATACAAAACATGGTTTATATCAGGCTCAACATGGCGTAAAATTTCCAAGGAACTGACCATCATGATGAATTTAATGTAATCAATAACGAATATAATGTTTGTCTAATTTTCACATATAGTTCGTACGGACCCCAGCTGATGCTAATTTTGTCCGTTTTACACCAACACTATTTAGAGTGCATGGCATCATTGAAGAACCTATAGATATGGGGGATATCTAGAAGGGAAAGCAATCGGAACTGAAGGCGCAAGTTCAGAGCAACTGAGCATATATACCTCTTGTGGATCGAGCATGACCAAAGAAAAAGGTCTATTCAACGGCTCATTCAGGTGCTACAGGTTGATTCAGATATGTTTGTCGTCTGGGTGTACAGAAGGCCAAGAACCAACCTGAGCATGTAAGACACCACAAGGCATCATGTTTAGTCTTGAGTTGTGCTCACAAAACACTCGGAAAACACCTCAAAAACACCATGGAGGCTGGCTAAAACACACACTCTCGGAGGGAAGTGAGCATATATATCGTATATATCAAAGCTGGGAATTTAAAAGTGCGCAATGCAAAGCACACGTGCACCCCAAAAAATGAAAAAAAAGGTAGGAAAGAGTTCATAATACATAGTTCAAAATACATAACACCATGACCTCTGAGTTTGCAGAGGGCCAACCCAAAGGCAGATCTGAGGAAACAGCGACTTTCGCAAACACCAGACAGACACGTAATTGCAACCTAACAGGTCCATGAGATGGGAATTCACACCAGCCTCACACCTGACTAGCACTGACTACAGATCTGTTTACCGCCCTCTTTTGCATCGAGTCCTCCCCCTTCGCCTCTTTCAATTCTGCCCCTCCCCTAAAAATCCTCTGTTGTGCATTAGGAATTTCATCACATTAAAAAAAGTTGATTTCCTCAGAGTACCACAAAGTGTATTTTATTATGAATAATTATCATTCATAATCATCGATATTCTCAAGTAATGAGCAACAATTATTCCTGACACATAATCGACAAATAACCTATTGACACACATTTTAATTCCTATTCCTTCTTTTAATTGAACATTCTGCAAAAATGTGGGTCACTAAAAATGGTCACAAAAACAAATTAACAAAACCAAAAATATAACCAAAAAAAAAAGAAAACACCATTCATTAGCTAAATATTCTACCTTGTACTTCAGATGTACATTAAGTTCCCATACCAACTTGAAAAGTGACAATGCAAACCAGACATCATAAAGGCATGGAAACTGTAAAGAAACTGCAAATAAACTGCATAGAACTAAAGAAAGTGTAAAGAGCAAAGAAACTGCAAAGAAACTGCAAATATCACTACACAGCTGTACAACTGTGCAACAAACACGAAATAACAAAAGATAAACAGCAAATTCATATGTCCCATTCATAAGTTTCCACTGCATCTTTTCAACAACCTATATGATTGGTCCACATCAAATATTTGATGGCTGTACATATTACATATAGGTGCATACAGTCATACACTCAATTTAATGAATACAATATATACACTCTAAGCTCCACAAAATCTTCATAAATACACAAAAACTTGCCTAAAAGGAATATCTATTTTTGAGCTTATTCGGATGAAGCTGGAACTTTCTTTTGATGTGCTATACAAAGGGAGAGAAATGCTGCCATACAAATATCCCTCTTAATTGTGGTGTGTACTAAATGCAAGGAATGAAATGTTCCTCCCAACATATCAGAGTTGAACGATGTCCCATTTTAATTTGATCTTTCTGCACATTCAGTTGTAATACTTTTTAAATGCTCAGGCCATTCCAAGAGGTTTGACTGAAACAACCCGCAAGACAAATATAATATCGTTAGTTAAAATTAATAAATTCCGATAAGCAGAAGTTATCGATAACCAGGAATGGCACCCTGTAGAATGACATGTTCTGTATAGCATTTCTTTCAATAATGAAAAATAATTATAAATTTCATCTACAAATTTCACTTATAATATTGAACAAAAGCTGATTTTTAAGAAGACTTATACTTCCTTCCACAGTCTGAGTCAATATGACACACCATCTGGCCAAAACCCAAAACTCCACCTGACCACAGTTCATTGCAAGGAATCACTTAAATTATAACACGATAACCAAAACCAACATCTAGCATCAATGGATCATCCATATTGTCTACTCCTGTCTAGCCATGACACTATTACCAAGGGATGGCATGATGTTCTCCATTAGGGCGAATCTTTTGCTTGTTGATGTCTGGAGCATCATGGCTGAATGGCTGCCAATCAAAGATGTTGTTACCTCAGGCAAATTCAAGTCTTGGCAAGCTGCAACATAAACTTGTTAAGCTGGAAGAAACGGGAGAACATGCCAAGCCATTCACCTGCATATCCCCCGATTACCACCAATGCATGAGAATAGTGCCATCCCTGGCCCCTGCAATTCAGGTGTTTTGGTCAGCCATGCAAACAGTCACAGAATTTGCTAAGTATTAGCAAAGTATTTAGCAAAGAGAATTAGGTGTTAGTCACAGAATATTATAAGAATAATAGGCAATAATTGTGTTTTTCTCTTTGTGTGAGTAATAACCGTTTAGTTCACTCTAAAAAATTTCAGACAAAATTGGTTTTTTAGATTCAAAATGGTTTTTTGAAAAACCAAATTTCAATGCAAAAAACCAACATGGATTTTTTTAAAAAACCATTTTGAATCTAAAAAACCAATTTTGTCCCGACATTTTTAGAGTGTTGTGAGGGTGTATGGGATAAACAAGTGATTTGCATGATTGTGGAACTTTTGGGACAAGAACACTGATCACTGCTAAATTGGATAAATAGGTGATTCACTGATTCACCTGGATAATTACAGATTACTGATTTACCTTTGATTTCTGTACCACGATGGTTGTGCACTAAATGGGATAAACATGCACACAAAAGGTGGGGAAAACCAGATTTGGTTTGGAGTTGATTCCAAATATCTAGTAAGTTTTCCTTACTTTCGGCAGTTCTTCTTTATTTCTGTCATTTTATAATATGACTATTTCTCATCCCAGGTAAACTAATTTGGCTTCTCAACTAAAACCATTGACACTTAGTCAGTCCGTGTTTGACCCATGGCAGTGGTTCTTCTTCGTTACCATTACAGCTCTTTTCATAATGGAGACTTGTAGCCCTCCGGTGAAACATTGTAGAAAGTGTGAAGCAAATATTTTACCACCAAAATGTATAACTGTAAAGGTAATTGATAAATAATCATTTAATTTTTTTTTAAACTGTGAAATGCATATGTCAAAATCATAATTTGAAGGCATTACAAATTCATGATCACGTTATTTCTCCTTGGTCTAAAATTTCATATTGTGTCATTGATGCTGTTAAAAACCTTGGAAAAACATTCTGAAATTGTAAAGAAAGGTAAAAAGCAGCAGACAAGCAAACCCGCATCTAGACCAACCAAAGCAAAGTTTGCCAAAGCAAAGTTTGCCAAAACGGATAGGTTAATTGATAAGAAGAGAATAGGAAATAGGAGCCAAACTGCCAATAGGAAGATTTTTTGTCCTGTTATTCCCAATCGTCCTTTTGTAAGAAGACATGGGATGGAATAAAAGCATTTGGTCATGTCTGGTGCAAGTTGGCTGTGGTCCAGGTGAGCACCCCGACTTGCTTGGACTTGGACCTGCATCTCACAGCATGATGCCTTGGTACAGGCTGTAAATAGAAAAGTGTGAGATCCAGGACAACAATGGCATATATTTGCCAAAACAGATTAAGAAATAATTATAAGTATATATATATATATTATAATGGATTCCTTCCTTCCTTCCTTCCTTCCTTCCTTCCTTCCTCCTTCCTTTCTTCCTTCCCTCTTATATCTATCTATCTATCTATCTATCTATCTATCTATCTATCTATCTATCTATCTATCTATCTATCTATCTGAAAATTAAAATAAGACACTTATGATTAGAATTCCTGCTTTACACAAATTAAATTGTTGTTACCTTTATCTAATATTTATCTGATACTTCGTTTACACTGACTTGCACGTGTCTATTTTGCACTTGCATAGGAAGTTATGAAAGATATTTTGGACCTGTCATATCTTTTTGGATCACTTTCACTGGTTATGAATATGCACGTGCGTTGTAAGTGTCAGTCTCCTGATCATAGATAGTAAAAGGGATGGCACAGGGGACACCTGATCAATGCCATAACAATAAAAGTTGTTAGACGCTCCATTTCTGTTTACTGTTGTGGCAGCACTGTGTCATTATGAGGGACAATAAAAAGAGATTACCTTTTGTGGTAATTGATGATAATTGCTTCTGACTGCTTCACACTGAAAGGGATGGCATTGCTTGAAACCATAATAAAGCAATCAACTGGTTTATTACAGTTTACTTTTTATGAATGAACGACATTGAACGTGCAAGTGATTTTGTCAATGATTTTGTGAATTTGTAAGTGAATTTGTTAGTGATTTGTGAATTTGTAAGTGGATGCTCTAAACAATTGTAAAAGTGATTCTGTCCCAAGCACTGACACATCATTCACTGCATCTCCAACTAAACTTGGCACAAGCACTTCCTTCCTGATTGACAAACCTATAAAAGTGGAGAATACGAAATTAGTCAGTTGGCACTTGGATGGGTGAACTTGTCAGTGGGTATTTGTTATGGACATGCTCATGATGATGTTATGTATTGGTCGTGTGCTGTAGCATCATCATCAATTCACCAGCACCCTCAGAGCACCATGGCATCACAGTAAGCATTACGGCAGCACCATCATGACTTCCTGCTTTACACCAATCTATCCGTTTTCCATTTATGTTTCAATTGCAACAGGAACAAATCGTTAGAGGGAAGCACTCACCCTTTTTTCCTAAGCATGCATAATGCACTGGCCATTGTGCTTCAATTAGACCAACTGCCTGTTTTTCTTGTCCTGACATTGGCAGTTTCAGAGTCACAAATTGCTGATTTGCCATATACAATAGATGAGCCGAACTGTCATGCAATGTCGCCATCATGGATTCCTGTCAATTAGAATCTATAACTGGTCTGTCATTAGCCAATCGCTTGCCAATAGTGCTTGAGCGCCAGGGGCGTATCTAGAAATGGCCAGAGGGGGGGGGGGGCATTACATGGGGTGAATACGGGGCGCTCCGCGGGGTTTCCTATCTCTTCCATGTTAATTTTGGGCCTGAGGGGGGGCATGGCACCATGGCCCCCCCCTAAATACGCCACTGTTGAGCGCAAACAGGTTTGCAGCATGGTTGCAACTTGGTTACCTGCATGAAACGAATGGTGTTCAAAACAGAACATTGTAAAAAGTTTGAGGACACCTTGCATGTGCAGTTGTTCACCCTTCTGTGAGTAAACTGGACACGAAGAGATTGCTCATGGAGTTAGGTTGCTCCCAGTCTCAATTTGTACATAAAATGCAACTTTGTACAAAAAGAAGTGGTCACACATTGCATATGAGGTTCCTTGTGGAGGTGGTGTTGGTTCAGACTGGTCAATGGTTTTCTATCTGAAACATAAATTTAGTGTCTTTATGCAGAAGACAATGTCATACAGTCCACCAAAGTCGGTTGCCCATTGAGAGTGTTGTGTAAACAACGACCATGCAATTGATACAAATCCACTGATATTTCTCATCCTGAAAATCTGCCAACTGAAGACCTTTTCACCATGTCTCACACAACAGATCCCTTGCAGAAGGCAGAATGCAGAAACTACAATACCATTGAGACAATTACAGAACTATTGAGGAAACTACAAAACTTCAGAACTGCAGGAACAACTGCAGAACTAAAGAAATTGCAACGCTGAACAAAAAGAAGACTGCTTCTCCAGCTTGTGCCAGGCAACAATAGCCAGCATCCCTGACGCACAGACCAGCACTAATTCGGCTAATTACAGCCAGGTAAACCCTCGTATTAAGCAGGTATTTTGGACTCCTATGGAGGGGTATGCCAACAAGGAAATTCCGCTAATCACTGACAGAGGCGCTTCTCAGTTAGAAGATGTCACGCTTAATTACTGACCACTCCTGTGTTGGATTCACGGACCATCATTAGTGGACAGAAACTGACCAGTTGCTGTGGACAGTTAGTGACCACTAACTGATCACTAACTGTCCAGAAACTGCATAGAAACAGCACAGAGGCTGCACAGAAACTCCACAAAAACTGGCCAATGCCAAATTGACCAGTAGGCAGCAACAAGACCCTCACTCTCAATTAAGCATGTCTGTGTCCAGAAGTTAGGAGCAATTAATTCCAATCTCAAGCTTGGTTGAATCACTTGAATGTTTTTGTGAACATCTCAAGCCACACACTTCTTGTTGTTATAGAAGGATCGGTTCAGTTCCCAGCTCTAATTTGTCGCCATCACAGGAGATTTAAATGCTGCTTTAGAATGCTTTTGTTGCATGACGCGTGAATGTTATTTTCTGAATGATTTGTGCTTGAATTTCTGAATGATGCAGAGGGGCAATAGCACATTAAAAGGCTCTCTGACAGGGTGCAATTGGGCATAAATATTATGTACATTACAGAAAGGCTTTGCATGCAAGACCATGAGGAGAGAGGGCCTATTACAGGCCTAATACAGGAATGATTGAAGTGACAGAACTAAAACCGAAGATTATAGACTAGCTCTCCTAACACTACAGTTGGTTAACACGTAAACGCTGCGTGACTGAGGGCATTGGGAAAATTTAACACCAGCAACCACCAGCTCTGAGACTCAGCTAGCTGCTCTTGTGATCTCGCACAGGGCCGCAACAACCCCCACAAAGTGTTACCACAATTTCAGAGCTGCTGTTGCTCTTACAGACCCACTGTTGCTGCAGGGCTCACATAAAACAGGGCCACTACAACAGTGGTATAACTCTGACAGGACTCCTACACAGGACAGTCACAAACTTTCTGACAGGGTCACAACAACTGTAACAAGGACACTGCGTATCATATACATGTGGTTCATATAGGGAAACTGAAACTGGACCACTGACACTGTATAGATGTCACAGGACCACTGGAGCTCTTATAGTCCAGGGTCACTAATTACAGTTTGTCACAGGGCGACTGCAGTTATTACAGGACCACAACAACACCAATTCTCTTTTAGTTTACACATCCACTGTTGCTTATAACTTTTGAAGGCCATTGTTCATGCAGTTTATATAGGTCTACAGCAGAGCCATCAATGCAGCTCAGACCTGTTACAGGGCCTCAGATTGATGTTCTTGTGCACGTAGGGGGCTCACACAGGGCAACTGTAGCTCTCCTATGACAGGGCAACTGTCGCTCTCATAGGACCTTGCAACTCTTGTGGGGCAGGTTGGGACAATGATCCCAGCACCCCTGATCCAAGCTAACAATCAATCACCCCCAGAATCACTGCTGATGGCAAGTTGGCAACACATAGCTCTCGTAATGGCTTGGGAGGGAAGGGATCATGTCAGAATCATACCATTCCATGCAAGTCCATGTCATTGTCATGCTATTGTCATGCCACTGCCAGCCACTGTCATGCCATTGACACATAACGATTGCAATATGGCAGCGGGGCCTGTCAAGATACCCTGTCAAGAACCTGTCAACCAACCTGTCAGGTAGCCCCAAGAAAGTAACACGATCATGCAGCAGAGTTGAACTGCCCTATTGAGAAGAAACAATTGTGATGAGGCAATCGATTTCCAACCACAACCGAGCAGGTTGCATGGAGCAGGAGATAAATTTCACAATAAAATTTCACAATGAATTTCACATTGAAACTCACAAGCACAATTGTTCATTCCAACTGATGGCCATGGCCATGTGATACATGCATCACAACCATGCAGGGTCTGTAATTCTGAATTCAGATATAAATCGTCTAAACTTTTGAAGGTCACTCCTTGGAGATGTAACTTTAAAAGTTTACAATATATTTCTCTGAAATAAAACTCTGAATAGGACCAAATCAAGCATCTGTTTTGACCAAAGTAATTACTTCACAGCAAAAAGACATCTCAATTCAAGATGTTAACTAAAATGATAAAATATATCTTTATTTACCATTTCCATGACGACCTGGGGTTGTTGTGGTACACATGGATCAGTTGTTTACTTCTAGCAAACATATCAATAAATTTGGCAAATTTACTAATGCAGTTTCTGATAGATCACATGTTATTCAGTCATGCTCACAATATTATGGTTAATCTGGATATGCAATCACAAAACGAGCTAAGCAGACAAGTCACACAAGATACTGCAACAGCATATATTTGTTCCATACTTAAAAGTATCATGCAATGGATAACATTTTACTATGATATGGAGGCTGTGAAATGAGCCAGTTTTAGGAACTACCAATATCTCTGTATTTCTGGATCAGAATAGTGGCAGGACAAGTATTTCTCAAAACAGGGAAGGGGGCCAGTAGGGTGGTCTCACAAGACAGGGTAAATGTAGATGCAGACTTGTAATTGGATCATATGGAACACGTCCCTGGCCAGCGACCAAGGGACCAATGCTGTCCCAGGAACCAAGCATGCAGTTTGCCAGAAGCCAGAGACAAGCCAAGCAGCCCTGGGATCCCCCGTGGCACCCAGGAGCACAAGAAACAGAGTAAGGGGGGGCTAAGGGGGTGACACGAAACATAATCACTCCCTGGCACGAGATATCCTAATTGAAAAATCTCTGCAGTGGCTTTCCATGCAGGAATCAATCGCCTTGACCCACAATTTGTTAATTTCTGATCCCTTTCAACAGAACCAACCCTTGCCCCCCCCCCCTTTCCCTCTCCCTCCTGTCCCAAGCTGCTTTACTGCAACGATAGTCAGGCTGTGGCTTTTCTGTAGTTCTTTAAAATCACTGAGTGAAGTCCCAAGCAGCTTTACTGGTTGGGCAACTTTTTTTTTGCTTGGTTGTTTTTTTTTTACTGTCACTTTCTGGCCCTGATTTTGAAAATTTTTTCATTCGACAGTGTCTTTCTGTATACTATATGTATTTTACCTATCTGGTTTTTTTTCTCTATCTCCTTTTTTAGTGTTGTCCTTTTTACATGTTTAGGCCTAATCATATGTCTTTTCTACCCCGTACCCCCAACCCAGGGTTCCCACTCTTTTGCCAGTTCAAATTCAAGGTTTTTTCCAGGTTTTTCAAGGCTGCCAAAACCAATTTTCAAGGTCGAAACCTGCAATTCTTTCAAACTGATTTTGCGCCCCGGACAGTCGTCGAAGTCCACAATTTGTTGGACCGTTTCAATTCTGGCAAGAGAACCCCAAATTCCAGACTTTTTCCAGGTTTTTTGTGGAAATATAACATTTTCCAGGTTTTTCCAGGCCGGGAAAATCACAACCCAAAATTCCAGGTTTTCAAGGTTTTCCAGGTAGAGTGGGAACCCTGCCAACCTTCTTGTATTGTGTCTAGATATCTCTGGTAGCTGTCTCATTATACATTGCTGGTTGCCTTTCTACTTCCTGGCCTGGCCTTCTGACATCATTCAGATGATTTACTGGCCTCACAAAATCACGGAGCGATTTGCAGGGCTCTCAGCATCAGGACTACATCAATTCTTTTCAAATTATAAATGAGGGGTGAAGCAAGGACCATTGTCAAAGCTACTAGAACAGTTCTGTCTCAATTTGAAATAGCTGAAATATTAATAACACTCCATGGTCGTCCCACCATTTTCATTTAGGGACTCTGACACACGACAATAAAAAGTAATCTTTATAAATTGCTGCCTCTGCTGTTAATCTTCCATCCTTATAAATTACCACAGGCAATTATGATCATTGACTGGCTTATCAGAATAAAGAATAGTAAAAATCCAATTAACACCGCATACTAATGAAATGAACTAAATAATAAAAATCAGGTTGGTAAAAAATTGCCACAAAGCTGCATATTTATCACACCTGGAGCCTGTGCAATCTACCCATTGTATGGAATGTATCAATGCCTTTGTTTCTCAGTCCACGCACCTGATTTGATCTCCAATTGTGAAAATTGGGAGGTGTATTGATTCAAGGTCATTGTGAATAATAGGCTTATAGCTTGGATTTAGATTTGCAGAATGCTGCAGGGGTGTTAGGGAGGGTCAGGTGGACACAACTGGCTTCAGCTGGGGGTTGAAAGCATCCAAGCATCACTCAAGTTTTACGAAGGGGTAAAGTGTGAATTGTGGATCCCAGGTCAATAACCAATAGTAGGCCTATAGACAGTTTTTGTAGAAACTGTATGTAGAATTTCTGAATAAAAAAAAAAGTGATGATATTAATGTCACCATTGGACTTGATAATGAGATTCTGGTATTACAGTTTAATTAATAAATCATCGTAAAATGTATAATAAAGTGATGCAGGTTTCCAATTAATTTTTTCAAATGTTATTCAGTATATCGAAATTACAAATTTATGGATTCTCTGATATAGGCTAAAACTACACTAGGTAACTCTGTTAAAAATCGTGCATGAAAATAACTAAGATAGACATAGCAGTTAATAAATTAAATAATTTGGAAGTTAACATAAGCAGACTCTCGATCAACAAAATTGCAAAAAGAACACCTGCAACATCAACAACAGCACCGATCCCCAACCAGGTAGCCCCCAATCCCCTCCCCTTTATCCCCACAGCCCAAATCTCCCTACCCCCTCCTCCTCCCCCTTCCAATCCAAAGACAACACACCTGTGTTCACTGATCCGTACAACTCCAAGCTGAAGGGAAGCTGAGGGGAAGCTGAGGGGATGCCCGTCACGCATGATTGGTGAGGGGGAACCCCATGCCAAGGCGACCGGGGGGCTCCAAAGGGGGGCACCGAGGGGTACCAAGCCAGCCATTGTGAGGGCACGTGGCCCAAACAGTAAACACGAATCATGGACCTCGCTACACTAGCCAAAATGCCCACTGTGATTAGGTCCTGTTTATTGCCTTCAATAAAGAAGAATAAAGCAGCACTGGTCTACCATTGGTCCATTGGTCCAGCACTTGCCATCAATTGTTCAGGATATTCCTATAGGTCCAACAAGCGTTCTATGGAAACTCCTAGCATTCACCAGCAAAGCACTGGTCCAGCATCCAATGAACCAGAATCACATTCACTGAATCAGAAGTTCTGATTCGGGGGGTAATTCAGCACTGGATCAGCAACTCTGATTTTGACTATTATTGAGGGTAATTCTGTACCCCCAAAACAATGCAACCTCAGTTGGTGGCAACAATGGACATATTTCCGCTATTTCCACCATTATACCCAGCAGGAGGAAGCTATTTAGGGATTGGAGGGGGTAATGAAGACCCTATCAGATTTCACCCATGAAGACATGAATGCCTTATTAGCCAGTTTCTATTTCTCTCCAAATCATTGAGACAATGGGTGGCCAAAGTACAAGTCATTCAGTACATGTGCATCATTTGCATCATTTTAACCACTGGGGTTAGAAGAGTGTATAACTAGCTTTAAATATGAGGTAGGGTTGAGAGGGGGGGAGTGGTACTTTTCCAGCATCAATCAGGTCACTTGCAAAGAATGAAATTGAAACAAGGCATCATTTTTACCATAAATCGAGGAGAATGAAGAAGATTTTCTGGCTTTCTTTTTTAAAGAGGAATTTGCAATAGCTGAAATGGACAACAGAAAGACTTTTATAACTCAATAGAGCCAAGAAGCTCAGCAATCAAGACACAACACACACACCACAATATGACCACATGAGAAAACACAACATAGCAAAGTAAAACAACATAACTATACCAAAACAACATGACTATACAACAACAGGACTGGACAAAACAATAACAACAAAACGTCAACAACAGATGCCTCCCAGTCCAACCCTTCAATCAAGCTCCATGCAGGCAGCAAGCAACAACACAAGTGTGGTTTTGGTGACAGGCAGAAACTTGATGAGCACAGGGGATGGTTAACAAGACAGGGTAATTAAAGAGGCTTTGTTGGCGTCTGACAGACATCCTTTAGCAGCAGCAGCAGCAGCAGCACTGATAGCATCTTTGGCTCAGGCTCACCTGCATCAGTGGCATCTGCCTGTGTGGTTAAGCAAATGCATCATCAGGGTGCAAGTCACAACTGTCAAGTACAAATACAGGATGGAGTGCCAGGAGGGTGGAGAGGTGAGGGCAGGGGAGAACTAGCAGAATGTAGAATTATATTCTGAATTTGTAGGTATGAAGAGGACGAACTTGTTCAGTGTATGTCTGTATGGATTGTAGTGGTTGCGGTTGTTCGTGTATGTGCAACGCTCTCGCGGCTCTGGCTATTTGTTGGAGTTGTAGAAAACTATGCCACATTGAAGGCTTTTGGAGTTATCTGGAGAAAAATACAGTTTTAGGACGGAAGACAGAAAGCTATATGTATGAAATTGTGGGGGTGGGATAGATAGACGGAGGAAGATATCGGAAAGCTATGTTGCATGTGCAATTTTGCATGGAGTGCTGGGTGGACATCAACTACAGAAAGGCATTTTTCGCAGACACACGAGCGAACTTAGAACTAATATAACAAGCAATAGAAGTTAATAAGTGTCATGTATCGAAGGAAATTTTCTTGATGAAATATCTATCAAACTTCATTTCTCTGTGCTCTTCCTCTCATCCAGTATAAGAAACCCTCTGAGGAGTCAAATGAAGCAATTTTTTTTTTCTTGATTCAATGATTGGTCCAATTTAATATCAAGGGAAAACACAGAACTGGGGAAATATGAGCAATCAGGCTGGGCACACAGGCCACAACTGGGGACTGGGCATGTCTGGCAAACTGGGGCAAGAAACGAGGGAGCAATAAGTTAATATCATAGGGCCATAAGCAGCTGATGAAGTTTGGAGTTCTGAACCCCCAGTGTCACAAAGACAGGGGGAGGTCAAAGAAGCAGGCTGGGTAAATATTAATACCACAGTTACATTTATCTAGCATGTCTAAGGCTTCAGTTAACTGAGAATATTGGCATGTTTTTACAGCCACAATTGAATCTGGAGATCAAATTTGCCTGCAGAATTTGTCAGAAAAATTAGCCTGGAAAGTTGGCCTTAGCAGTATTGTTGGCCTCCAAAATTTGCCAGCAAAATGTCCACACAGAGGCTGTGAAAACACACAAGGGCAAAAGGCTAACCCAGGAGGACCTACCACCCTATTGCCAATCGTATTGGACAGTATTGGGGAGGTAATTTCATTGTGTAGGGGGCCGGAGGTCACTAAAATATTGGCTCAAATCTTCTTGGCCAAAAATGATGGAAATTAAGCAGATGAGGCTGTGGCAGCTAGTCCATTTTCCTGAAAGAAGTGGATGAACGGAATAAAGTGAATGAACCATCCCTTATTGCTAATATTCCAATTGGTCAAGAGAATTGGTCAGCGCCTCACAGCTTGGCCTTAACACCCTCTGTCCACTTTGCTTATTATTGTGTTCATAGGGCCAACAGCCACAGAGAGAAAGGTCAGGCTGACCTTGCCCTTCCATCAATTCTATCAATAGTTCCATGAATAGCAAAAAGAAGGACTAGGTTGACACTAAAATGACACTAAAAAGACACAGGATTCAGGGTCATCGCCTCAGAGTGCTAAAAGGGCAAGTGAGATGGACTCACAAACTGATACAGTAAGAGGGATGCTATTGGATGGTGCATTGAAGAGTAAAATATCGCTTAAAAAAACAACATCATGAAAGTGATATTACAGTTTGAATCTGGAGTTCCCTATAGCTGACATAATTTCAGAAGCTTCTTTAGTGACCAAAATGTTTCCAATATTCATGACAAAATTTGTAATATCCCCGGACAAAATTATCAAAATTATTTTTGCACTTCTTCGAAATCTCAGTCACATGCATGAAAATCGGATTTCAGATTATCATCATCTATAAAAGCTCAGAAATTGTGACTACAGGAAAAGAATTGAAAGAGAACCAAGATCTAAACAACTCTCCAGGACTCCACATCCCGACCATGTCCCTCTCTATCCATCTCCCCTCCCTACATCTACATCAGCAGCAGCAGCAGCAGCAGCAGCAGCAGCAGCAGCAGCAGCAGCAGCAGCAGCAGCAGCAGCAGCAGCATGGGGGCAAGAGATGAGCAAGACCACCAGGGTGGACAGATGAGGATGGATGGGGGACAGGTCAAGTGGCCAGTGTCCAATATTGGCCAGGACCACTAGCCATTAGCCCCGTTCACCTTCAGCCTGGCTAAATTCATTAAGGGCATTCCAAGTTGCAGCCACTACTTTTATTTTCACTTTGGGGCTTAATTCAGATGTATGGGCTTGTAGGAGACTGGAGCAGGTCCTATGAGGTCTGTAGGAGGCCTATAGCAGGCCCTGCTGCAAAAGCATTGTGGGTGGTTAGAAGGCCAACACTATTGCAAAACCAAAGACCTTACTGAGCGAGGAAAGACATGCCACTCTAGTACATGTACATCTCGCGAGTCACGGCGAATCCCTTTTGGGGGTGATGATTCTCCCTGCCGATCATTCTGATATTATTGGATCAGAAACCTAAACACAAAATAATAATAATTCATATTCAACAATCAACTTTGCTGTTGTGTGGTCTTATTTTCAGGCAACTTCCAATGTACTTCCAGTCTTACAGCTGTTCGCCTTGAGTCACACGTCTTACTTAAATATGGGGGTCTTTGGTAGAACTAACTTGGAATGGTTAGTCGGAGGTAATCTTGAGATGGCTCATCTATCTTCATCACCCTGGCTGTCTGTCTGTCCACCTCACCATCAGTATCTGCTCCCATCCCCCTGCTAGTCCCCAGTGACCATACAACGCAGCATCAGCAACAATACCATCACCCTAACCGCATCATCTATTGTTTCAAACATCTCCTAGCATCCCCAGGCTCAGTTATAAGCACTGATCAAGATACATGGGCCATTCCAAGTGATCTATCTTCCCCATCCTGGGCATCCCTGGCCCATCCTGCAGATAACTTCACAAACTGATCAGCGAAATAGGCCCAGATACTTCCAGAAAGTTAGCAAACTCCATCCAATCTGTCATGAGATAAAGTTAACATCATGAACTTTTATATTAGGTTATTAGTGAGATCCTAGAATTTATTGATAAAGCAATTGCGTCAGGTTAAATTGTACGTGAGATAAATACAATAAGTTTAAGAGGAAGTAATATCAACCTTTAAAAGAGAATTTTTAAAACTTGCCATACCAACATGGTAGGCCTTATTGGATTTTACTCGAGGGATTTTATTTTGTTTTTATCCTAAATTGAGGTGACAATTAGGCGGAAAAAACTAAAGAAGAAGAAGGAAGAGCAAGGGTGAGGATTCATATTAACTTGACATCGAAATCAAATAACATTTATTTTATGAAAGAATTCAATACATTTATCATTTCACCAAATGTATACGACTGAGCATTGAGCAGAGGGGGTACTGGACTACTACTGGTCTGAGTAGCAAGGACATACCATATATAAAATGAAATGCATTGCTAAGAAATACAAAAAGATTGATTGCTAGTGAAGGACTTGTAAAAATACCTAATCAATGAACATTACAAGAATTTACACATCATGAAACATGAAGCACACACTGCACAGTGGTTCTGGTAGGATATCAACCACAACAGTACACATGTTTACAAACCAACCCACCTGCCAGAATTACTTATTAGAAACACAGACTACAGCATGGCAGCTGTCAGGGTTGAGCCAAGTTTGAGCAGGACCAGAATTCGGAGAACCCAAGCACAGGACTGGCTGGGAGACAGACACACATACTTACAGGCATGGACAGACAGGACAGACAGAGATATACAAGACAGACAGACGTAGAAACACAAGACAGACACACATATCGAAGACAGCAAGGCCCCCGAGTGAGTTACAGCGCCACATGGTGGGTTGGACTGTTTAAGAAGTCATCAAGTCTCAGTGTTTACCAACATTCCACTGATATGTCTATCACTGTCACCCGGTGATGACAACAAATATGACCGATGCGCGTTCCTAAAACCATGCACTGCAGGGCAGGGTATAGTTAGCCTTGGGGTCTATTGGGGAGCGGGGGTTATAGCTATAAAGAAAATCAGTATTAAGATTTCCAACACCAAAAATCAATGCAGAGCAGAGAATGTTGCTTCAAATACATCAAATGCTTTTGACATTGCTTCAAACAATCTTTCTGGATCCATCCTGAAAGATGGGATATCAATCTGTTTAAATCTTTACAGAAGTTTGATTTGCCGCGAATCTCCATACAATTCCAGATGGCTGCTTGTTAATTGCTATTTAACTCAAACAACTTTTCCTTTTTTCGTATAACTTCTGAAACTTTGTATGTATGGCACATGGTTAAGAACACCCCCCCCCCCCCTCCTCCCCATGGGAACAAATACGGTACACTCCCCATGTGTGGCCTTGGGCTTGGGCAGCCCCGAGGGGCTAATAAGACCAGATGTAACGAAAACAGGCCCCATAGAGGCACCCTGTGTGACACCAGGTCCAAGACAGCAGCACATGTCCAAGACACATGCTGGAGACATTGCCAAAACATGTTGTGAGCAGTGCAATGATGTAAGGTTAACATAACAACGATAACAGGAACCTGTGCCTAACTCATGTCTGTCTACTTAATGCAAGTGTTTAGGTGTGACCTCTGACCGTCACGTGACCTTGAATGCGTCGAATTTGACCTTGCTGTGACCTTTTGACCTTCAGTTTGACCTTGAGTAGGAGAATGTCTTTATATGAGTCACTGAGTAGCTCCAATGGCTCCATGAAAAGATATCCAAAGGAACTTAAAGCAAGTGCCGTTTATAAGCCGAAAGGGGGAGAGAGGGGGGGGGGGTCTATAGCTCAACTCGCCTCCCAGAGACCCAACATGTCTCCCCATGTCTGCTGACGTCTGGGCAGTCTCCAGAATCTCCAGAAAAGTAACCCTAACCCAAAAACTAGCATCACCCTACTCAATGACTACTCAAAACTACTCATCCTGTCTCCTGCCCTGGTCCCATAAAGCACAGCAATGCCAGCAAGGTCAAGGGCAGGGGACACTTGAGATTTACAAGGTCAAGTCTAAACTCCAAAGGTCAAGTCTAAATTCTCAAGGTCACCATGTAAAGTATCATTTTCTTAGGAGTTCTAGGTGCAGGTTGTCTCAAACATTGCCACAGACAAGTCTGGATAGAGCTTGGAGATACACCTCAGTAAGGTTAGAGCTACCTTGATATCATTGAAGTTTCCAAAAGGAGTCAAGAATTCAGATTTGAACTGATAAAGAGACAGCCAGTCCCTTTAATCTGGTGAGATTTTACTTCAAGAACTGTCCAATAATAATGATTTCTTGCTTGAAAAGTTCATCAGAGTCTTTCGTTCACACTAAGTATTTCAAAAGTAGACACTCCATACTTTCTTTCTGAGAACTCCAAACAAAACTTAAGAGACCACAAAACTCAACAAATTTCTAGGAATCTAGTTTCAGCCATTTCCTTAAAATCTGTCTAGACCAAAACATCAAATGAAAGACTAAACTTCACAAAACGTTAGAACTTTCCAAAAACATCTATCGTGATGTCTGTTTTCTCGGTCTGAAACCTGTCTTTTCTTTTACTGTTGAATCCAGACAATTAAAATAATGCAACATCATCACGAAGATCTATAGACAGATGTAATATTTGAACAGTCGTATGTATTATAATCAACTACTATAGACTACTAATCATACATAGGTATAATGTCAAAAAAATATGATATCTTAAAATCTTAATGCAGTGGATCTAAAAACTAAAAAGGTATAATCAACCGAAAAACAGTTAACCTTTTGAAAATGCAGATAATATCAAATTCTCCAAGCCAAAAAGATCCGTTTGGGATCTAAAATTAACCTAACAGCCAGTTGAGAGACAGTATTCAAATCCATTTGCACAACTGAGTAGTGAAGGCAGGACCATGAAGGCAGAGGTAATATAACCACTGGTTCAAGTTTTAACAAAACGAACGTAACAATAACTGACAGGTTTGCAGATAGGGAGGCATAGTGAGATAATGTCTGTCGTTTGTTTATCACCACCCTCTAAGTTTGACTGACAACCGGGAGCAGACTGGGCGCCACAGAACTGCAGCCTTGGACTGTGCAGCCATCCACCATGTAGGCTGCAGCCCTACCCCTCCCTACTAGCATTTAAAACATAACCAGCAGTCATGTTACTAACTTTTAGCTCTACATACCATGAAGGTACTTGAATCTGCCAATGAAATTGTTCGAAATGGCAGGTGTCCTTCAAGGTGTCCACCTATTACGACACATAAAGCCCAATAAAGTGGCACATACATCTGCACAGGTTGGGCATAAGACACTGTTACACAGTTTCAGGTGACTTTTTAACAGCATGCCCCATCTCAGAGCCATTAGACAGCCATCAACGTAATGAATTTACCCCACATGACGTAGGACACCTGCCATTTGTAAATGGTTTGACGGATTTATCCAACGATGTACTCATGACCAATGAGCATACTCCCTGTTAAACTGGGTTGTGCAATCGTGACGTCATCACGTGGCGTCATGAACATTACGTGACGTCAACGGCAACGTCACAAATGTCACTGTCAACAATGAAGGCCAGGGTGATATACTGCATGGTGGTATATGAATACTGGATATAACTTTTCAGTCATAAACAATTGGCTTATTATAAGGCATTTTCATGCACTAAAAGTGACTCTTTTAAGTGAGGCAAATTTAAATTCAGAAAAAGAGCAAATTTAAATTCAGAAAAAGAGCAAAGACAAAATATTTAATATACTTTAGTGATAACTGCAGCCTCAATGCCTCATGCCAGCCATGAACCTTGGATAACTATCTTGCTGCAGTCTTCAACTAATAGTAATACTGCTGCACCACTATTCTGAGTATTTGGCTACAATGCCTTCCAATGCTTTCACAGATGTTGTCCAGCCACCCAGGGACTAGAACAACCACAGTGGCCACTGCCCTGAGCACTACTGTGACATAACATAACCACCCAACAACCAGCCCACCCCAGGGAGTCAGAAATCACTAGGTACACTACAAGCAGCTGGATACCATGTGCAAAGTGCAAGCCGTTACCATCATCAAATTTCAAAGTATACTTATTTGCATTTATCTAGACAAACTTGGGCATATAAAGAAAGCCATGAAACGAGCTATGCTGTAGGTCTCCCCAGAAGACAATGTGTCTACAATGTGTCATGGGCATCTCATAATATTATTAGAAGGTTAACCAAATATTTGGGAGGCAAATATCAAAGCAGGATATACTGTAAAATAAAATGATAAACAATATCACTTGCCAATACTCCATACTTTGCTCCAATACACAAATGTGACTTTGTGCAAGCCAGCAAGGAGAGTTGTTTTTTGATCGTGTCAAGTTATTCCTAAACTGACACTAAAAAGGTCAAAATATTCCAGACCATGAATGGTTTTGTACCAGCTGATGACAATTCCTGCGCAACAGATTGTATCTGGGACATTTTGTGGATCACGATTTTGGAGGCAATGTTTCAAGTGTAAACGACAGTGAGGATTAAACAATTTCTGTTGCTGTCGAAGAAATAACAGTGATTACTTATTTACAGCTATCTACGAATACCAGTGATGTCATTACCAAAGGGGCACACAATGTTAACACAATGTCGCTAATTGGGGGCGGGCTCATCTGTTGCCATACAGAAATGTATGGTAGAAATTATTGCAACACTGTTAACACAATGTTTTTTCAATGATGTGACAACATTGTCTTTAAGTTGGATGATAACGTCATATATCTTGACATTGCTTCTAAATGTTGTGACAACATTATTTCTATCATACAATTCTATGCAATGTTGTCACAATGTTGCAACAACATAGAATTGCTCATTGTATATGTCCTGTCTTTTACATTGAGATTAATTTTTCAATATGAGTGGCCAATCTCTGATTTGACGCCCTGTGCCCTCATTCATTGGTGGCATTGTATATCATTCACTTAAATTCACGTTGATAACAAGGCAAGTATAGAACATGACATCACTTATTGGATATGAGTCATCAAGTAAAACATGGTAAGTATAGCAACAATATGTCAACAAAAACCATTTAGGTAACCACTCACCATTCTCCGACTGTAACCGCAATTGTCGAAAAACAAAAAAGTTCAATCCAAAAACACTTACCTCAACAAAGTTAGACAGTAGCTGGGTGCTGAGGTCCTGCTCCAGCACCTGACAATTAGCCTTGTTGTTATAGCAACAGGCAATTAAGGTGGGGAAGAGGATGCAGGTCAATCTTGGGTGGCTGAAGTATTGGAAGGGCAGAGAACACAGCTGCTGCAGGACTGTGGGGGCCTGGCCTGAGTGCATCATGTTCTGAAATTAAAGGAACAATCCATTAGCACAGTAGTATTTATGAAAGAATGATTAATAATGAATTTTTAAAAAGGTGAAGCATCATATCATAACCATAAGTCAGCATCCATCCAGTAGTCAATAAAACAATCAATGAACGAATCAATAAATCAATCAATAGATCAATCAATAAACCAATCAATCAATCAATCAGAACTCTATCTATGGCAACTGGGAGGCTCAGTGGTTAAGATGCCCGGCTGCTCCGCTGACGGTCTTTGCCTGCGTGGGTTCGACTGCCGGTTGGGGAACCCAAAATTTTCAGTGGACCCTCATGAGCAGAATACCAGCTGGACGTCATTCGATGAGACGCTAAATTGGCAGCCCCTTGTGTCAGTGTCTGTGCGTGGCAAGTAAAAGATCCCTCACACGGGGTAAATGTGTAACATGTTGAGGACTGCCTCTCTCTCTCCCATCTATCTCATCAATCAACTCTCGTGACTGCCCAGAACTGGGCTTGGAGGGCTGCATTTACCATATCCATCTATCTACCTATCTGTCTATCTGTCTAGCTGTCCATCTGTATATCTGCATATCTACATATATCTGTCTATCTATATATCTATCTGCCTTTCTAATTTGTTATTCGAGAGTGCTCTTATTCAAAAATATTTTTAAAATTCGCAATCCACAAAATTTAGTTTGACAGACAAATCAGGAACTCGAGAAAACTGCATAGAAACTTTCAAGGTTAAACTTGGAAAACAGATTCATGAATATTAAGTTTTTTTATTGTCATATCTATATGAATCTTGAAAACTACTTTCTTGACTTTTAAATGACATTGAAAGAAAAATAAGTCTTTCTGCAGGCAAACCACTAAAAAACACACAAAGAAAAAATAGGGAGGAAAAATTAAGAAAAACAGAAAAAAGAAAAAGGTTAAACCTCTGGATTGTACAGTTAACAACTCTTCAACTGTTCGCCTGTTTATCTACGATTTTCTTAACTAGATTTTTTCAACTCTAGTTTTTTTAACTCTGTAATTTCACTCTTATTTTACATTACATACTGTGTTCCTGGTAAACATCAGTGTGGAGGTTAGATTTTTATCTCACAATTGATACCTTTTGATTTTCAAGTGAAGAAAGACAAGGAAAACCAGCAATTCATCACGTGATAACAGAAAATTCGTGTTTAAGAGGTCACACCATGGATAAATTGCGGTGGATTTGGATTCCTAACACATTTCTGGAACATTTTTCATGCTTGTTTTACAATTCATAATGTTATTGAGGAATTATAATATGATTAAATTCACAGTCCAGTCCTGGCGAGCACACATTCAATCTGACAAAAAGTAATACTTTATAATGTTAACACATAGAAAGTTACCTCATTGACACCCTGAAGAACAACCTCTCCCTTTATTCAGAAGGTGAAACATTGCTCATTGGTCCACTGTATCCACCCCCTTCACCATGCTCCCCGTCAACTTTTCTCCCCTCCACTTTTCTCCCCTCCACCATCCTCCCCTCCACCATCCTCCCCTCCACTTTTCTTTCCACCACATTTCTATCGTTCTCCCCCCCACCTTTCTCCCCTCCACCTTTCTCCCCTCCACCTTTCTCCCCTCCACCTTTCTCCCCTCCACCTTTCTCCCTCCACCTTTCTCCACTCCACCTTTCTCCCCTCCACCTTTCTCCTCTCCCTTTTCTCCCTTCCCCTTTCTCCCCTCCCCTTTTTCTCCCCTCCACTTTTCTCCCCTCCACCATCCTCCCCTCCACCATCCTCCCCTCCACTTTTCTCCCCTACACCTTTCTCCCCTACACCTTTCTCCCCTCCACCTTTCTCCCCTCCACCTTTCTCCCCTCCACCTTTCTCCCCTCCACCTTTCTCCACTCCACCTTTCTCCCCTCCACCTTTCTCCTCTCCCTTTTCTCCCTTCCCCTTTCTTCCCTCCACTTTTCTCCCCTCCACCTTTCTCCCCTCCCCTTTCTCCCCTCCACTTTTCTTTCCACCACATTTCTATCGTTATCCCATCCACTTTTCTCCAATCCACTTTTCTCCCCTCCACCTTTCTCCCATCCATTTTTCTCCCCTCCACCTTTCTCCCCTCCACCTTTCTCCCCTCCACCTTTCTCCCCTCCACCTTTCTCCACTCCACCTTTCTCCCCTCCACCTTTCTCCTCTCCCTTTTCTCCCTTCCCCTTTCTTCCATCCCCTTTTTCTCCCGTCCACTTTTCTCCCTTCCAATTTTCTCCCTTCCAATTTTCCTCCCTCCAATTTTCTCCCCTCCACCATCCCTCCACTTTTCTCCCCTCCACCTTTCTCCCAACCACCTTTCTCCCCTCAACCTTCTCTCCTCCACCTTTCTCCTCTCCCTTTTCTCCCCTCCTTTTCTCCCCTCCCCTTTCTTCCCTCCCCTTTTCCTTTTCTCGGCATTTCCTCTTCTCCACCTTTCTCCCATCCACATTTCTCTCCTCCACCATTTTCCCTTCCACCTTATTACTCCTCCCTACATTCCTCCTCTGTGTCTTTTATTTGTCCCCATCACGTCCCCTCGATTGTGTCTCCCCTCTACCATTCCCCTCTCAACTTTTATTCCTTACACAATATCCATGCACTCAACCTTTCTCCCTCCATCCTTCTTCCCTCTACATTTCTCTTCTCAATTTTTTTCTCCATTCCACTGTTCTCCCCTCAACCATACTCCCTTCTTCTGTTCACTTCTCCCCTCACTCCCCACATCACCATTCCCTCCCTTCACATCCCTCACCCTGCCCCACCTCCCCAACTCCCCGCCCCTGATATAATTGGTGTGATCAGCGGCAGTAACTTGATCAGGGCAACTGCAGAAGCTGCAGGGGAGCTGCAGGGGAGCTGCAGGAAGCAGCATAATCAAATAGGCAGCCATGATGACATGTTGCAGGTTAAGAGGGGCTAAAAGCATAGCATTCCCTGTGCGAAACCTATCCTCATTGTTGGGTATCAGGTTTCATATACAAGAACACTGGTCCCTGTGGTGGGCATCCTTTCCACGAGCAACCTCCCTGTGATACGCAAACCTCTTCCTTCCATGTTTAGTTTTCATAATAGGAAAATATCCCAAACATTCATCTACACTCTCACAAGAAACCTTTTCATGTCTGCATTTGGGGTGGTCTCTCATTAGGGTAATTTCATCATGCAAACGCTGTGCTTGTGAAAGAACCACAGTATAGTAAAGTCTAATGATATAGTTCCAGGTACTCCTTAATTGTTTATGGTCCTGTAGTAGAATCATAGCGATATCTCAATTATATGACTATGAAAAGAAAATCCAGAACCTTATGGTTAAAATGGTTTAAGTGATGGATCTTGAGGATATCTTACATAATTTTTAACTGCACGCAAATACAGGAGTTGCAGGCCTCACATCGGCGTAACTGAAGGAGGATCACTCCAGGTACCCCCGGATCAACCTCCACCCTTTGCAAGATCTCAGATCACCCAGGAGGTCTCAGATCACCTCAAGATCACCCAGGGATCATCCAGAGATCATCCAGAAATCAGCAGGAGATCGCCAAGAGACAAAGGCAGCACACAACACTGTCACACAGCCAATGTGCAGTCATAATATGGCTAATTGCGGGGGCACCAACTGCCACTGCATGCAACAGAAGCAGGGAAAGGGAGAAGGGGTGTTGGGGGGGGGGGCTGCTGAGACTCAATTTGATACATGAGATGATCAACTCATTCACTGTCTCCAGTTTTCTACAGCTATAGCTTTCACTCACATTCAGTGGTTAATTGAATTGGCTAACAACATTACATTGGACTAGGATGTAGAATAGATATATAGATGCACCGGCTTTGTTGTACTTTTTATAAGGACAACAATTCGAGATGTCAATAATCAATACAATATCACATTCTGATACTGCCTAATCTCAGAGCTGAGGTTTTATTTTGAGCAACTGTCCATTCGATCCCTTACAAGAAAACATTTCAATATCGAAATTTATAGAAACTCCAAATTCGTCAAAAACTCTAAAAAAAGAAGAATTGAGGTATAGGTACATTTCTCTTTGTGTTTGAACCTTTCTTTTTTAAATGAATATAATTTCGACATCTCCTGATCATTTGATCACATCATCTGGATATGACGTGATCACACAAGACCCTCACACGCAACGTCAGTGACGTCATGTCACTAATTAACCTCATAGCAAAACCACAAATGAACGTCATGGAACGCCATAGAAGAAAGAACAGCATGGAATCTTACAACAGTAACCACAATTTGCAGCTACCAACCTACACGTGTGATTTCAACTCATAAACTGGCTACCAAGGTAACCCTCCAATTATCAAACTAACAACATCAGATTCTCAACTAACTACTACCCAAAGTCACTTATTAAAACTTCTTAGAAACTGGGAGAAACAAGCTCACCAGCAGTCTGATTGACTGAGATGTGCTCTAACTACAAATGTCTCATAATTATCTACAACCAAAGATGGAATACTATAGTCGTGGACCTGGCTTTAAAAAAGGCAGGTAACCATGGCAGGTATTTTAAATACCTTTCATGAACTACCCATTTCCAAAAACAAAACAAAAAAACCCTGATAAATCACGTCAAAACCCTTGTCATGGTGTTTCATGGAGTCACCAGAAGTCACACTCAAATCACACTGATGTCACAAGAGGCACAGGAGTCACACAACACTGTGGTGAGATCAGGAAAGCAGTTGACAGGATTTAGATCATAGCTCAGATAGTGTCATCTACTCAATGTCATGATTAACTATCTTAACTGTTAATTGTCAGGGATGATGAGGGCACACCCCTTAGACAACTACACCTATGCTATCTGCACGAGGAGGGAGGGTAGGTTGCCCATGGGTTGGCAAGGTAGGATAACCAGGGTTCAGGTTATGGCTTATTATTCCCCCAATTAAAATAATTGGAATAGGTCTAATTAATTCAGTCTGTGAGTTGGGAGTCTCAAATATAAGCCAATGGAAAATGATTCTCTAGCACATGGATGTGACAAACGATATAAGAAGTTAACATTACTTGTATGACATCTTCTATTGAGCAAATACTAATAAATTCAACCTTGTAAATTTATTTAGAATTTTGAATCATAAACTAGTGATGTTGGCCAACACTCCGCAGACCTTACATGAGAAGTTACCATTGTATAATCAGAAACATTCTTCATCAGAGGTACCGAATGATGGATGGATGGATGATTGGGGCTTTACGTCCCGTACATATATGCACTTGGTAGGCTAATTAGGACAGGTGGAGGATATGGCAATGAGGTGAAGGATGATCGAAACAGCTGTCCAACATAGGCCCAGGTGACCCGGCAAGAGCTGGACTCGAACCAAGGACCCAGCCATTGGCAGCCCAGCACGCTACCACTAAACCAACTCTCCCCTCGAGAGACCGAAGTAGTGTACATGTAATTTTCCATATTTTCATGGAACACTGCAAAACCCATGACCTGATTACAGGCTAGTGAATGTGTAATTAGTTTCTGGACTACAAACAAACACAAGACAGCAACAGGAGGCAGGAGGTGTCTAATGATGCTCCTGCCTTTTGTGGAACTTGCTAATTTCATCAAAACAGCAAGAGGTCTGCTGGGTGCCCCTGGACAAATTACTGATGGGAAACTGATTTCATAAAGTCATGTTGACTTGGCAAATTGTATTATTTGTAAATCGAATCAAAAGATCGGGTTCTGGAGTTGAGGTTTAATTACCAGAAACCGGAGCCCTGAAAACAAATTTACACGTCCCATGATTAGTATACCCCCTTTGGGCTGCTGCTGGTTATGGAGTATGGGGTTGGGTGAAGATGAGCATTGAGTAGGGTGAATGGGCAGAAGGGCAACAAACAACAACTGTCATGTCTGTCACCCCAACAGTAGCATCTCTGAATACTAAATTCTCAGGGGATCGGAGAGGATTGATAGATGATTGGGGCTTTATATCCTGTATTTATTTATTGGGACAGGAGGAGGGTACAGCAATGATGAGACGAATGCTGATTGAAACTGCTGTCCAACATAAGTCAAGGTAATCTTGCCCAGAGCAGGAAGATTTTAAAGGGGACGATAGAAAATAAGCAGACTGTTGGGTCAGTTGGGATAAACAAAGGTACCAATTATAATGCACATTTATTAACCCTTCTACTTTTCATCCCTTTGGGGGGGGGGGGTCATTCCAACAGAATCTCGAACGAATTCTTACAAGATATTTCAACATTCAATGTATGCATCTAAAATAACTCCTCTGCCCTCCATTCCAAGAACCCTACCCAACCCCCCTCGCCCCCATCAGCTTCTGCCCAGACTGCAGATGATCTTCCATGACCTGATGCTCGCCATTGTCTGAGGATTAAGGGGGCAGGTCAGATGACAAAGCAGTAATGTCCACATTAGCAGGGGTTACCCATTGAAATATCATCATGGGCAAATCAAGACTTCCTCACAGATTGTCCAAGCAAGCAAAAATCAGAGGCACAATATGAAAGATCAACCAATAAGCAACAAGAAAAGGCACTCTTTAGAGTGCATAGTCTCTCGTAAAGATTCACCAAGCTACAAAAGTGCCCCTGGTGGCTAATTGCGAAAACTGTTCTTTGAAAGAGAGACCACTGACCAGGATCCAAGAACCTGAGACATTTATGTATACTGTATAGCATTCATAGAACTGTTCTTGCCAATAACGCTTCTATTGCTTGACCAGCTATATTGATTTAGATGAAAATTTAATGACATTCTACAATATAATACGGCATAATAAGTGCCGCAGTTTTGCTCTTGGCTGTTCGGAGTCCACTTACAGCAAAAAAGGACGGACGGATAAACACTTTGTACAGTGGTTGCTGCGGCGGTTATCCTCGCCACGATCAACCTCCCTAAGTCATACAACCTCTCGCTTTTGCACTGCGTCATTTATATTTCACAAGGGTGAAATTACCACCAACAGGCATCAACCCCCGTTTTCAATGTTCTTTTGCTAAGCTCATAACAAATCCATTAAATTGACCAAAATAATAAAACTGGTGAATATTGGGGTTAATTGATGAAAATTGATTATTTATAATATTTATCCAATGAATTCAATATTATTTATCTCATGATTGCCAAAAAATCAGCACACAGAAAAGAATAATTATGAATATTTATTAGCATTCATAGGATAATGGGATTTGTGAAATACTGGACGTATTTGTCCAAGCAAGCATATTTCCAAATTCGTCTCCAAATTCCCTCTCCCCTTAATCTTATTTGCTGGGTCCATTGCTGCGAAATAAACAATTACCACAAATAATGAATTCAATAAAACAAATTTCTCTTTTTGCAATTCAAATTAGGTGTCCAAAGTAAAACGGATGCAGATTGAAATAGGCAAAGGGGACAATACATTGGGTGGCATTAAATTTGTGAATAGGACCAATAAAATCTTTTCACATAATTTCAGATTTTTTTGCACAGGTGAAAACAGCAATAAAACACCAACAGAAATTGTGAAGAAAAAAAAACCAATGTGCAAAATAATTTCATAGAAAGAGCCAATACAGCACAAGGAACTACACTGACTGTGGGAAGGAAAGATATTGGTCACAAGAGGGTGTACCTTCTATACAGACTGTATTAGATGAATGAGTATTAAGAATGATGCTCTAAAGACAGTGTATTTCACTGTGGATGACACCAGTCACTCCAGAGCAACTTTCCAGCACCACACTACAGAGTCCATGGAACCCATACATCTGAAAAGGTCTACATTATATAGATAGGAAGGATGCTACAACCCATATAAGGATGGCCCACATTTGCCTAACCCAGCATGTCCACCTCCCAAGTGTCATGTGTTGTTGACCAAATGAATTATTCACAAAGTGCCCACCATCAAGGGTTAACATTAATCCACTAAGGATACAGTGACCTATACTCCTGTGTTCTATACGGCTGTCTGCCTTCTCATGTTGTTTGCTAATAACATTTATGTGCTCTGGATGGCCCTTCTAGAATAGCCATTCTAGAGGATGGAGCTATAGAGAGTATAGCTAGCCAGTCTGGTTGTTTTGTGGCCTGAAATGTATGTACCAGTATCCTGTCATTGTTGAAAATGGAGAATGGTGCGAGATAGATACATACACTTGTAGAAAATGCATATTAATTGTTTCCCAAATGTTTTTTTCACTTGGAGGGTATCCAACATAATGTTCATGAAGTTCGATTCAAGTCTGATGTCAAGTCTGATGCTGCTGTCATTATTAGGCCGATATTAGGTGGCTGACGCTTGCTAATAGACAGATAGATAGACACATGGACGACAGATGGATGCACTGTAAAATCGGACTGGCTGATTCAGCTCAATTGATTGAGTGAGATGGTTGCACAAGTTGATTGAGCTAACATAGATTAATGTTTTGAGCTGAGATAACTCAAAATACTGAGCTGACATAGCTGAAAATACTAAGCTATGTTGACTAAGGTATTCAAGCTGAGAAAACTCAAAACAATGAGCTGTGTTGACTTACAGCTCAAAATATTGAGTTTTGTTGACTTATTGATCCAAGCTGACACAACTCAAAATTTTGAGCTGTGTTGACTTATTTTTAGTTGTTTTTGATTTATATTTGTGTGACCTGTCTCATAAAGTTATTTATGAACATGGGCTGTAATCCCAAAATATTGTTTGATCTCTCAAGGGGATTCACCTGATCCAGTATGCTTCATTTTAGCACAGCATGGACAGGCCCAAGATGCATTCAACAAAGACCATTGCATCGCAAGGAGATTTAAAAATTAATTTCTTGTGAATAAATCCCAATGGCCTTTGACTCATCTCAGTTGGTATACAGTGCTAGAAGCCTATATTTGAACACACTCTGACTTGGAAATGTTGGTTGACGTGTGAAAGCATGCGTCTAATTACTCCCACAAATTAATTTAAGAGAGATAAAAATAAAAAGGTAACCAGCGAAAGTGGTGTGCTACTCATTTTTTCTCTGGGATAGTGTAATATAAATGTTCTTTTTTCTTGTAAGTAAATAATTATTTAAAACTAAATGCAGTGTTATGAGAAGTGCTTGTTATAGATGGCGCTCTATGTGGCATGACTGAGATGTCAAGCTATCTGCAACAACTGAAGCTTCCATGTTTTCACAGCTTAATGTTATGATTCGTTTGGACAACTTACAGCATTGAGCTATCATACCTTGACAACTTATAGGATTGAGCTATCATAGCTTGAAAATTATTAACATTCTCAGTCAGCTCAAATTATTGCTTCAACTCAGTTTTCAAATTTTACAGTGTGGAATGACATTTGTAAAGTAACAGTGAAGAAATTCTCCATAAGAAACCCGCAAACATCTGAATGACTTGTTACATTACATTTGTAGCATTTATATCCTTCTTCACTATTTTGGGAGCCTCAATGCCAATGGTGATCATTTTGGTGTTATAAACATATTTCTTGAAGCTACCTCCACTTTGTCTTACAATTGTATCTGATACCGCTACTTATGATTCTAATCCTCATTTTTTTAGGCATACTGACTATTTACTAGCTCTTTGGTGATTGAGTCTGACTAATGACTGCCTAGCAAGGCTGTTTGAAGGGAGGAAGTTCACGCAATGTTATTAGTGGGCAACTGATGAGTGATGACAAATCATAAGTAATGCAACTTGGGTCATTACTACCCACAACAACCTGTAACCAGCTACAAGGACAATGAAATGTATACGAACAGTTTGCAATACAAATGAAGTCCACAATAGAAATGGAACTTAACGTCCCATACAGGGTAAATTTCTACCAGAGTGTCTTAAGACAACTTTGTGTTTTGGTCATTTCTTCGAAATCATTAAATTCACTTCGAACAAAAAAAAAAAAAATGGCACGACTGCGACTACTTACTGCATAAACGGAATTCGACATAATTTAAAGAGGGGATATTCATAATAAACATGAAGTCAATATATTCTCAATATTACCACAACACGGTTGGATAGAACCAAAACAACATAGCTGAAAATGACCAAAATATAACTGCAATATAACCCACAGTTTCTCTACTATTGCCTGTCACGGTCACCACATGCATATAACTTTCACACTGCTAAAATGCTGACCTACTGCAGCCACTAATTGAATAGAGCAATTAATTAAGTGAACAGCCAAACAGAACCAATACCTGTAATGGACTGGGGTGATGCATGCATCCAAACCATCAACTAATTGTCATAATGTCATATTGACCCTTTGCTGAAGCATGGCAAGTACCATACTACAGCTTGGTTATATTCATTGCACTAAAATGTGCTATTGTGTACGTACAATTGTGTTTGTGCATGTTAGAATTTATCTGTTATATGAGCATTTTTAGATGCAGAGATCAGGTTTATATGAAAGTATAGACATCAGCATGTTTGATATCTCTATAGCCTTTTGCACATCGCCCACGTTATTAAACATCATCATATTTATATCTATACTTAGAGTAGCAAAATGTGTTCTTTTTTGTGTTATGTACTTGGATCTGTATATCAAAGGGTATTTTTGTTGTTCTGAACCTAAAAATAGCACTTGCTAAATGCAGCAAAAGATGAAAAACAAAATAATTGCCATATTCTAACAAGATGTCAAGTCTTCAAAAATTCCAAAATATAAAAAATCCCAGATTCAACAAAAGTTACATCTAGATTATACCTAGAGTTTACCAGACAATGATATTGTTGTTTTTAACAATTACCAATTATTCTAATGTAAAAAAGCTGATTTTAAAAAGTGCAGGTAATCGTTCCGATCCAAACTTTAAAGCTTCCAAAAAGTAAAGCAGCACAAGACATTTTGACAATACAAATTGACAAGACAAAACAACAAAAACACGGGCGAACTTCACTAGATTGCGTCTAAATGAATAGAAGTAGAATGGCATCAATTTCACAGATTTATACAGATGAGACCATACATCGTGCTTGGTGGTATTAATCACAACACCTGAGCTCCTTCATCTCATCCAACGCATCTGAATCTGGTGATAAATGAGGGACCAGACAGGGCCTAATGGTCTGGAGAATAAGAGTGGCATAAGCACATCATCTGCACATGTGCTCAACTCCATTCTACTCTGAGAACAATTGATGACAATTGAGAACAATTGAGAACAATCACTGTCACGTGAAGTATTCTTCTCAAAACGAGGCTCTGGAGTGTTCTGACACAGTGAGTGGTGAGTGGACAGGTCTTATCTATCACACTGATTCAAAGGATGCAGGAATAGAATGATGCAGGTAATCACAAGTGAGGAATCTATGACAAAGGAGTGTTTCTGATAAGTTAGTTACACTCATAAAATCAAGAGTTGTGTAAAATTAGACAAAAAGCTTTGCTTATTTGTAACTATATTTCGCATAACCATTATGTTCGATTTTCACAAATATTTTGAACGGACATCAGCTAACCTTAATTGTTCCATGTTTTACTGAGAATATACCTACAGTGCCGCCTGTAAGTATGTGAAACGCATGACATTGTGCCATTGCATCAATGCTAAACATCCTCAGCAAAACTGCTTGTGGAGGCATGAATTTTCATCGGATGAAAGGGAAACAAAGTGGGTCATAAAGGCCGATGTGTGAGGCAAGTGGGATAAAAATAGCAGCCCATTTTCTTCGCTGTAGTCGGAGTTAGGTATAGCTCAAAGTCTTTGATAAGTTAGTGAAACACCCTCCCCTATGTTTTAACATTGGGCCTGCGTTTCACTTACTTATCAAAGACTTTGACCCATACCTAATTCCAACTACAGCAAAGAAAATTAGCTCCTATTTTTATCCCGCATGCCTCACATATCGGCCTTTATGACCCAAAATCTTTTCCTCTCATCGGATGAGAATTCGTCCTTCCAGAAGCATTTTGATTAAGGATGTTTAACATTGATGCAATGGCACAATATCATGCGTTTCACTTACTTACAGGCGGCACTGTATCACTATAAACCAATGTGCAGATGTCTTAGTTTAACTGTTGAACCAATGACCAGCAAAACCTGATGCTTAATCAGTTTAAACTATCCATCAAATCCAATATTACAGTGCCGCTTGTAAGTAAGTGAAACGCATGATATTGTGCCATTGCATCAATGTTGAACATCCTTAACCAAAATGCTTCTGGAAGGACGAATTCTCATCCGACGAGAGGAAAAGACTTTGGGTCATAAAGGCCGATATGTGAGGCATGTGGGATAAAATAGCAGCCAATTTTCTTTGCTGTGGTTGGAGTTAGGTATGGGTCAAAGTCTTTGATAAGTAAGTGAAACGCAGGCCCAATGTTAAATCACAGGGAAGGGTGGTTCACTTACTTATCAAAGACTTTGACCCATACCTAACTCCAACTACAGCAGAGAAAATTGGTTGCCATTGTTATCCCACATGCCTCACATATCGGCCTTTATGACCCAATATGTTTTCCTCTCATCTGATGAGAATTCATGCTTCCACAAGCAGTTTTGCTGAGGATGTTTAGCATTGATGCAATGGCACAATGTCATGCGTTTCACTTACTGACAGGCGGCACTGTATCCATCCAACACTGATCACACACAATGCAAAGCACCCGAGATAGACCAAAACAACTACACCTCCACAGATAATCCAAGTTATCTCAGAGTTGCAATTGTTTCAGCTGTGCCCAGGCCAATTGCTCTGTCACATACTGTCAGGCGGGAGTAGCAACATTGCATAAGGGTCTACGCAGCTGCAAAATGTGACATCTCTTTAATGTCAAACTGTCATAATTCTGAAGAGATCTTCAACCATTCATGCAAAATTGATAGTATCTTGATATAACCATGACATTATCTTGATGGTCTTAAGTAGGTAGAAATGCAAGTAGAGGGGGACTAGAGTCTTGTAGAGATTAGCCACAAAGGATTTAAAAGGATACAAGCACCACCAGGGCCATCGGAGCTAATGTGGCCAAAATTAGCTGTTAGATCACCAACATTGATCATTATGCATTGTGAATAAAGGTAAGTTTGCCTTATAACTCTTACGTTGCTAGTCGCAGGTAGCAAAGACTAACTTACAGCAACTCATCATTAGCATGAGGTAACCACTATAATGACATTGCCTAGGCTTCCTTCCTTCAAACAGCATTATTAGACAGTCATTAGGGCGAGTAAATTACCAATATATAGCTAGTAAGTGATGATTATTCTAAGAATAGGATATTAGATCGTCAATGGTTATTTACAAAGCTGACAGTAAACATTCACATGTTGACGGTGACCAAGGAATTATTTATCACATCGTCATGACCCTCCCTCTGTGCGGCTCCCAAAAGAGTGAATAATCAAAACTTGCTAAAAATGTAATATGACAAGCCATTCATGATCTATCTATCTATCTATCTATCTATCTATCTATCTATCTATCTATCTATCTATCTATCTATCTATCTATCTATCTATCTATCTATCTATCTATCTATCGACATCTCTTATTTTCTTTTTCCATTCTTTCTAGATCCATCCCAAAGAACCAACATTATCAAATTCCACATTTTCCATCCTCTTTGAAACACTACACATGATTTATGCTAACTCGAAATCCTTTGCTAATCCTGTGACATTGACATCACCAGCCAAGAGGATAGCACACAAACACAGAGGCACAAAGCAAGCACTAGTGGCATTGCAAGGGGATCAACAGGCACACGTGGATTTCAAGCTGGCACATATTGGACAGCTATCAGGTTGGTATCGGAAGGTATGGGTAGTTCAGCCCTCGCTGGGAAGTTCTTGCGATTCACAAGGATTGGTAAATGAGATGTAGAGTTCAAGAGGAGTCCGCAATATGTTATGCTCTTGAGGGTGTGGATGCTTCGAGTAATTTCATAACAGGAAATGTAACTTATCACAGAAGGCAGATGTTGTGGATATATATCTGCATTACATGGAGGTTACTGGTGCGGAGGCACACTGAACAATGTTCATATTTCAGTGATTACATCAAGCTCGAATGTTGCTTATGAAGGTTAGAACTAAATTTTTTTTCTGCTGGAAAATCAAGTCATGAATCTTCAGAGGAACAATTCTTATCAGTCAAGTCCCCTTTGAAAGACCCAACCTCATGCAGCACCTTGCGAGTCCTCTGCTCAAATCTCACAACTTCTGCCAGCCTCCAAACAGTCTCTATCACTCAATGTGCCAGCCTCTCAAACTCATGGAGGCTCACTCAGCTGATGGAGGCTTATGAATACTAGGACTCCCGATTCTCCTGATTCTCCCTGAGCTCACCACACAGGCTGACACAGCAACACAAAATCTTTGATTCAATATTTATCGATTGCTAGAGTTTCACCACCACAGCTTATGGAGCTTAGCATCTGTCAATCACCTGGCAAAGACAAAAGCAACCAAAGCATGCAAGCTCAAATATCCGTAGCTTTGTAAAGTTTACTCCTTGTCTGCTGCCTTCTGCTCCGAATCTGTTACTCCAATGAGTCTTCTCTTCTCCCTTCTGCTATCTGTTGATCTGGAGTTAGCCAAGTGGTAGTGTGCTGGCTTAGAATTGTTGGATCTACGATTCAATACCAGTTTAGGGTTTTTAATACAAAGTTGGGCTACAAGAAATTAGGCCTATTCCTCAGAAGGTCCCAAATTCGATTCCAAGTTTCGGAGGAACATTCCAGCAGGATATTGTTTGCACCATTCATTGTAATTTTTGTATTGGTATCTCTGCTGGGCAAGAAAAATATTTCAAATGCATGGAAACTTTTAAACATGATGTGAACTCCTTTATCTGATACTGAAAACACAAATACAATTTATAAGTGATGCTCAGCTGATGCTGGAAAGAGGGGGTAAAATATTGGTCCTTGTTGTATGATGTGGTGACACAGTGACAGGGTACCTCTCATGGCCCTCTCCTCCTCTCCTCCTCCCCTCCACAAAATCCCTCCATTCCAATCCAGATTTGTCTTACAGCTTAACATTAAATTCCCCCATGTAATCCCAGAACCTGTCCCAAGCCAAAATCAATGGGTGTCCTTGTTTCCCAGCAGGACTGTGCTTTGTCAACTGTTTCTGAATTTAGCATGATAATCTGTCATTGGCATTCGCCACGTTTGCAATAAACTTTGCATTTGCCATCGATTTGAGCTGACTGCTTAGCAGGAGACTTTTCTTGATTCTCCAGATTTCTGCCATTATTGTGGGACTTCCAAACAGACTCATTTGGTAATGGGGATTTGATTACAATACAGAGGCAGCTACACAGCATGCTGAGCTGCTGCTGGAGAGTTCCTGCCTCCATGTGTAGTATTTGACATTGTTGAGTGTAAAAACAAGAACAGATAGACAGAGACAATCGTTCAAGTTGCTTCAACTCCCCATCACCGTAATCATATTTGCATTCCTGCAAGCCTATAACTTTGGAATACAGTCACGAAGAAGTGACGAAGGATCACAAATCATCCTGACATCATGTACATTGTCGTGCAGCATATTAGCGGAATAATGACAACACATCAAGGAATATCAAGACATCCATTCAAAAGGCATTGAACCTAGGACCCAGCTGATGAAAACCAAAATTATTTCATTATTCTAGTAACTAAGCCAACTGGATTTTTAATATGTTTAAGACACATCCGAAATGACATGAATGAAATCTAACCTCCAGACAGAAAAATAGATTTATACCATCGATCTGACTTGATTTATGTTATTTATTTTATTGGAGTGAGCCCCACTTGAACTGCTCAACTGCACCCTTGATTCGAGTTCAATCCTTGTTGGATTTCAACCCAACCCAGCTCAGTATGCCAGCTCAGTATGCATGCCCAGCCAGTAGCCCTGCCCTGATTGATAGACTTGTTTTGGGCAACACTCACAAAAACACGACTCCATGTCAAACAGGTTGATGCAATGCTTGATGCAAATGGCCACTCCCGCAACTTGTGTTAGGTTTGGGACGCCAGTTTGACGCACCTCTTAACAGCCATGCAGGGTGGTCAGTTTTTCTAAAATTGGCTAAAAAAACGACTCAACTTTTTCTTTCTCTGGGCTTCCCTGCTTAATTCTTTTTTCACAAATTCCTTCGAGTTTAACACTATTCAAGGTCGAACTATCGAAATCCCTCAATTCGACATTAATCTCATCAACTAGTGACTTCTTCAATGCATTCGCCCAATCACACCATCTGCCTTTTCATCTCATCATCCAGGTACATCATCAGACTCATCATCAAACCCAGTTTTGTACCATGGCATCTCTTTGCCCAGCCATCTCATCACCAAGTTACTGTATCAGGTAGTAACCTCATCAGATGAGATACTCAGTCCCCTCACCAAGTTACCTCATCATCCATCCAGTTACTTCATCTTGAAGAAACTTATAATTTAGTAACCCAGTTGTAAAACTACCATGTACAAATCAATTAATATTTAAATTAACTATATACATACCCATACCAGTACCAATACAGCAATGAATTAATTAAATTTCTGTTATCCAGTAAGTATCCACAGCAGAAGCTGTAGCCTTGCAGGGTTCCTTAAAACAATCCCTTCCTTCTCTCAGCAAACTCCCCTAAAGCTATACAATCCATCTTTCCATTAACATAATGTAGGATGAAAGATATGATGAAAGAAATGATGAGATTCCTTATCACTTATGTCCTACAAACTCATTTATGAAATGACTTCCGAAATACTTCCATCAGCACTCAAGTAAAATACATATACACAGAACTACACACTCTAAAACATTTCAGACAAAATTGGTTTTTTAGATTCAAAATGGTTTTTTGAAAAACCAAATTTCAATGCAAAAAACCAAAATGGATTTTTTAAAAATCCATTTTGGTTTTGCATTGAAATTTGGTTTTTCAAAAAACCATTTTGAATCTAAAAAACCAATTTTGTCCCGACATTTTTTAGAGTGTACATAAATGCAGTGTCATACACGATTGTTGACATATCTTAAGATATCATGGTGTTTGTTTTTCTTAAACAGATGACATGGTGAAATGGCTGTGAAAGGCTCTTTGTAAAATATCCCTAGGCAATTTGTGGCTTGTTAATGCTTTGTCAGTGATTTGTTTGTGGCATATGATTGGTATTAAGTGCCCATACTCAATTTCAATATCATAGACTCGCAAAATTGGCTGTTACTAAGATAGTTCTGGGAAGAGATAAATAAATATATCATCAGTATTGGCTTTTCACCAAACAAGAGCTCTGTAAGATATATTTATAGCAAACTGAGACATTAGTCCCAGCGACAAGCACCTTGATATATTAATATAATATATATGTACCAGAGAAAAATTCCAAGCCTCATGGAAATTCTTGTTCATTTTTCTCTATATGATATTTTTTTTAGTAAAATCATATTTTTGAGATGTCATAATTCTGACATGAACAAAATATACCACATTTGTATTTCTAACTCACTCTCATGATTTAAATCAATGTCGAAACTGTCTGAATAAATTTCTAACTCAATACCAAATTCATGAAATCATATAGATCTATTTCCATTCATCGATTCCATCAGCATATTCACACAATGCCTTGTCGGCATGCAAATGTATTCAGAAATTGTTTTGCACAATTTTACCTGAGTTTCCCAATGTTTGTCTTTCATAAATGTTATTAGCATTTGGTTAGACAAAGCAAGGAGATGGGAGTGCTTGCAATCCCCTTGCATGCATGGCTGTGCTTGCAAGGTTGTGCATGCAGGGGAAGGGCAAGTAAATATGATTGAAAATTTTGTTTTTATGAATTTGTTTGATAAATATACAAGTACACAAATAAGTTTGTTGAAGTTGCACTTAAGAGTATGAACTTGCACAAGAGGATACATGTATCATACGAAAAAAGAAGAAGAAGAATATCTTCTGATTTCAGCCCTGTTAGCATAGTGTGCTAAAGAAATGATATTTGAAGTCAAAAGAGTGAAGAACATATTTGCAAATCACAATTAATTTGCACTAATCTTAAGAAGTGTTTTACAAAAAAAGTATAAAGAAAAGGAAGGTGGATCTAATTTCTTGTATGACAACATACTAGCAAAGAACATGATGTATCAGTTTATCTCCCCAATGCAAAATACAACACCAATACTACATGTAGGTGTCCAGGGGCCTCCCACTTTTCTCTTTTTACATACAGGGGTGGTCTAAAGAACATGACAAGGCTAACAGCCTTACTAACAAACCATAGACATAAATACAACCACAGGAATTTATATAATTATATATGGGACAAATCTGACCACCCTGAGTCACGCCAGCCTAAAACCCCCCTACCAACAATACCACAGACACACTTATAGTCTTGCATTGAGTAGGGATGGAGCCAGCAAACTTGCAAAGCATAGCATCTACAGGGTCTTTGGAGCCACCACTGCACTGCTTTCTCTCCTAACAAGCAAATGCTAATGAACCCTGAAGTTCAGCCGAAACTTAACTCCACCAAGGCACCAGCAGGGCTAAAGGGTTTAACCCCCTGACATGGCCTCCCATCATATACCCTCACCTATCATGGCTACTTATCCTCACCCTGCACATGCTATAGGATGCTGTAGGCCTACAGGGGCCTGTGGGGGCCTGTGGGTGCATGTCATTCCGCAGCTGTACATGTGTAACAAGGTTGTGTTTTCTTGTCCAACTAATTATGACATCATGACCTATCACTCTTCGGCAGTCTTCGCCCTTCACTGGTGTCTAGTTCTGTCTACCCATCTTACATTAGCCATAAATCCAATGTCTTAGCCATCTCCACAGTCCATCCATGGATCTATAGCATTTATAAAGCCTCCCTGGTCCATCTGTCTGTCTGTAGGTAACTTAGTCAGGCCCAGTCAAAGGATTACTCCATTGCTCCATATCATGACAACTGTCCCGTCCATATAGTCAAAAACGTTTTTGATTTTATATTGATTTTAGAAATATGGACTGTGGACTTGTCTATTTCATATCCTTGTACTTACTGTTTTTTTTGTTTTTTTTAGCGTATCCAGTTACTTTTGCTTCTCATTTATAAATAAATATCATTGACATCACCTATGAGACAGACTGGCATTAAAATTGCCCATGTGAGGTAGACTTCAAATCAACACAACACATTTATCTAACCTGCACAGCCATTGTACTATGCATGAACTTCAGAAAGTTGCCAATGATCCCACTTACATTGTGTATACCCCAGCACCTTATTGATTTCACCAGAATTGTGTTCGGTGCAATTCCCTCCATTTGATTTGATTAGCCCCAGTGCAAAGAATCAGTGCTTTCCACTTCCATATTGGATTTCCATCTGCTTTGTTCTGTGTTTTTGTGGGCGCTAAGTCATCTGTGCTTTCCATATTTGCTTTCTGTGTCATTGTTGATGGTCAGTGTGGAGTTTTTGTGTTATTTTGTTTGCTTTGAAGCATTTTTGTGCAGTGAATTTTGTTGATTTTGGAGCAGACTAGGATAGTGAGATACAGGCATCAATGCTGCATCAGAAATTGTTCAATATAGCACTGCCAAGAACACTTATATGCTTTTATTATTGAACATGTTTAAAGGAATGTGAAGTTGTATACAGTGTCAGTTTGTACACTCACTGTAGAAACACAGAAGAGTGCACTCTTTTCATTGATTTTACTAGTAACCATAACCTACATTTCCAGTTGACCAGTATGAACCATTGCATGCGGAGGTGTACCTACAGGATCTGCTCTGGTTCCAGAACTTCCTTTATAATGGTGTGGACAAGATCGTACTTTGAAAATGGGTATTCTGCAGTAGCCTGCAGTGGTGTTAGTACCCTTGTGCACGCGAAAAATGCATAAAATTTGACGTGTACTAAACATTATGGCTATTTGAAAGCACTGCACAGCACTCGCTTCATCATGCTTGGCGTGACCAGTGTTATAAACAATACGAAATGCATTAATAACCGCCAAGTCATAAAGTCATGATGATGCATGGTCATCCATGGTGATGTCCTGCATTTTGTAAGGCATTCTGAAAGTCCAGCAGGGCAAGGAGCCTATCACTCATGAATCCCAAGACATCACACTGTGAAGCTTTATTGTAGAGACTCCAGCAACCTAGCTGCATGCAAAGTTCTAGAACTTAAGTAGAAGAGAGTAAATCAAGCGATACTTTTTTAAGGAAGAAGGACAGAATCAATTTCGTTGGGAAGTTGCAGATACATTAATTTCACTTCTGGAAGTTCTTAAACTATTTGAATCACTAATTAAGACTTGCAAACCTTGCTGCTGCAGGTAGCAAATATATCAGAGCTATCATAAACTGATACATTTCTGGCATTGTTTGAGAATCCACCAAAACGTCAATATTTTATATAATTGATTTGCTTCTTTTTAACAGCATGTGCTTTTAGCCTTTTACACAGCATCTGCTTATACACAGCAACTGCTTTTACAGCATCTGATTTTACAGCACCTGATTTTACAGTGCAAGCATTGGACAAGGTCACAAGCTCTGCTCTGCAGAACCCAATGGTCCTGTTAGTCCAGGGAGCCCTGCTCAGTTACAGATGACCATTAAGAAGTCAGCTCCCCTGTCCTGGGAAGAAAGAGACCCAAAAGTGCTGGTTGACATGCGAAAGCTGCGTATCTTTCATCAATAAGGCCCATCTCCCCAGTAGAGCCCTACCCCTCTTTCATTTATGCCACAATTAATTAAGTCAGAGCATCATAAGATATCCCATTCAAGATTCTGGGAAATCCAAAGGGGACATCCAAGCCACTGAGGAGCTGCTGACAGTTCTGCATTGGGCTAAACTAAGACATTGAGAATTTTAAGCAAGAGAATCCTAGGACCAAGATCAACCTTTCAATATACATATTCTCTTAGAAATAATACAACCGAGTAACTTCAAAGTGTAGATACAGGTCAGTCAGTCAGAGAAGAAGGAAACAAGCAGGCAGGCAAGCAAGCAAACAAACAAGAAAGGAAGCAAGCAAACAACCAGAACAGAACTCATTGCTGAATATGTGTCAAGCTCACATTGGTCATAAAAATAACAACACCAGAATCCCTGAAAGACAACATTACGTTTCAAATCTAAAACTGTCTGGCTTTGCAATTGCCACCTGTCTAAAGCTCAGTAAATCACCACAATCAAGAAAGCTTCAGGGAGACTCAAGCCAGACTTTCAGGAATAAGAGAAGTTACAAGAAGGTAAATCAACAATATCCACGTGGGACAAAGAGTTGAAGATCAGACGAGAAAGACAATTCTCTTGGGAGTTAAATTGCAAAGACTGTGTCACAATACCAAAGAACACTATTAAACTTGGCTGTGCATAAATATTTCTAAATGGAGCATCTTAACACAAGGGAGACTGTATACTGTATAGTTATACATGTAATTTCCATTTCAATCAGTAAATACACAGCAATCATTAGTCATGTAATGTGCTATACATTCTGTGGTCATGAAATGGTCTTACGTGGGGTTACCCAGGGAGCAGTCATATCTAATGGTATATTTTCTATATTACATATAAAATTACAAGAGAAAAGATAAGAAATTGTCTGGTGCGTTACAAAGTGTTGGGATCCCAGAACCTGACCTGGCAAAGGGCAGAGGAAGTCCAAAACAAAGTTTAACAAACCAGACTCAGGTGCAGGGAGTTGTGAGACTTAGGACTCACATGTGATGTTAAGGCCTTTACAGGATGTCCATCCTTCCATCTCCTCCCAAACAAGACCCTGGAATTGAAATCCAAGAACTAGAGCTTCTGGGTAGAGACCTAACTGTCACAAAACGAGTACGACATGCCATCATGTCACAAACTTGTATGTGCAGAAGGAAGGTCTTCCCATATTCGGTCAACAAGATACAAAGAAGGGTCAAGTGCAATTAGTACATTATACTAGAGTTAGTCTTGAACTTGCTCTAGATTTTTACAGACTACTTTACAGAATACTATCCACAGTGACATGCCACAGCATCAGCTCGGTAGCTCACTGTCTGAGGACAAATTAATGAAGTTATCTGAGGAAAGACCTTGCATAAAAATCCTCACTTTACCTCCACAGCACACTGGATTACAATGAAGCTGGAAAGCTGTTCAGGATTTGGAAGAGAATTTGAAGAAAATTAGAGCAGGTTGTTTCAAGATGGTGGAGGAATCCTGTTGATAAAACCTGTTTAAAATCATGAGGTGAGTCCAAGAGAATTCAATGAAATTTGGAGGTGATATTTTCAATGAAATTCAGTTAAAAGCCACTGAAACTCAATGGAAGGGAATGAATGCTCCAGAGAGGAAGGTGATGAAATGAGATAAACCAGTTACCAAGGATTAAGAAAGAGCGATCTAAGAAGGAAGAAGGAAGATTGAATGAAGGAAGAAAGAAAGAGGGAAACAAGAAGACAGAAAGAAGAAAGAAGACTGGATGAAAGAATTAGAAAGTAAACACATATTAGAGAGAAGTCAGATGTTGTAAGAAGGGCAACTAATCAAGAATGCAAAGTTCCATCAGGCTACATATACTAGTCTTCCTAGCATCTGCCATCAGCTTGAGGAATCAATTTTCATGACTTCAGAAGCAATACTAAGGTAACAGTGGCCAGTTCAGCTTCTGGTCATCATTCTGGTGGCCATTTTGGCAGACATCTTGGATTTCCAAATATGCTCCACATCCATACCTTGAAGCGAATCCCAATACCAAATTTCCTAACTTCTTTAAGTGAAGTAACAAAGTTACCATCACTGTAAAATTTAAAATTTAGAGTCAACTTAAATGATTGAGTGAGATGGTTGCACAATATCTTTGAGCTAACATAGCCTGTTGTTATAATTTATGATAACAGACAGATTATCATAACTTAAAACAACAAGCTATGTTAGCTCAAAGGAATTGTGCAACCTTCTCACTCAAACTTTCAAATTCTACAGTGGTAGGTACTTTTACAAACCTTGACCAGACGATACCAATGACAATCGAGCAATGACGATAGTTCATCGTTTTCGAAGAAAACAGACAAGCTAAAAATGCAAGTAAGAATGCAGTAACAGCGAATAAAGAAAGAGAAGGAATGAAGGAAGCAATAGATGGGGTTGTAGATCAACTGTTGATGCACCTTGATGGGGAGATTTTCACACAATGAAAGTTGAAGCAACTTGGAGGCAGAGGGGGTTACAACAGACTGTGCTACATGCACATGGGAGAATTGAGGCACAAGGGATTTGGCGGGAAAGCTTTTGGCGTGAAGGATTTGGCGGCAAAGATTTAGCGGGAAGCCCACTGTCGTCTGAGATGTCTCAAAATCGTCAGCCTATTGTGAAAGCAACGATCAATATCAGGCAAGAACATCATGAATGCATGCACAACTTGAGAAATCACTCTGCATCTTATACCCTGCTTAAACTCCCACAAGAAAAAAAAACCTTACTGAAATTTTCCATTAGGAGATTAAGCTTGTGCGAAATCTCTGAGCTTTTCTCGGTTACCTCCCAGTTACCTCCGAGTTACCTCTGCAATTTCCTCAGGATTTTTCCCCAGGATTTAGATAATTCTTCCTCACATTTTACAGCTAAAACACCCCTAGGATTTTTTATAACATCTTTCCAGGATATTCTCTAAGGCGTAGATGTCAAGTTGTAAATTTCAGTGAATTATAAAGCAAGCTGCAAGCAGGTAGTGCTAACAAAAAATAAGATAAGAGAAAAAAATGCTAAAGATGAAAAAAGGAGAAAAGCCTGCTCACAACAACCAGCAGAGTTAAAGCAAACACTTAACTTCAGCAGCACAGCTACAGTGACCCCTGTGACAAGCTCCCTCCCTTGAGCAACCTCCCTGTGATATGAAACCTCTTCCTTCTGCATAGAGTCATAAGACTTTTCAAACTCACCCAACGACCACCCCGACCCCAACTAGAATCTAAACCCTCATGAGCAACCTCTTCATATCTGCAGGATGGGATTTTCCTACATGTTATGCTAACTTATCAACTTGGATCTTATTCCATTAGTCTCAATGAGACAACGGATAGTTTGTTAAATTTTGTTTGCAAAACAGTTTTCTCTTAACCTGATTCAAGCACTTTAGTGAATTACCCTTGAGAAAGACACAGACATTCAGGTCGGTTGAGCACACAACACCATCCAAAATTGTGAATAGTGAATCATTTTTAGGCTAATTTTGAGTTAGAGCATCTCCAAATATTTTTCAAGCTGCTGAACTCTAGCGTTGTTGCCTCTCAGGAGTTTTCAACCAAGCTCTCAGCTTCTTCAATTTCTAAAGATTTTTTTTTCTACATTAATTTTTCCTCTACAAAACTTTGAACTCTCTGCTCTAATCTCCTGGAGATGCTGTGCAGGACGGCAGACAACTTACTCATGATATTGAGCTGCGAGTTTGGTAGACTGTAAAATTTGAATATTGAATCGGCTTAAATGATTGATTGAGATGGTTGCACGATTCCTTTGAGCTGACATACCTTCTTGTTCTAAGATAAGAAAATGGACACATTATCATAACTTAAAACAACAAGCTGTGTTGGCTCAAAAGAATTGGGCAACCATCTCACTCAGTCAAACGAGCTGACTGAAAATTTCAAACTTCACAGTTTTGGGTGCATAAGAAGGTATGTTTATTGCATGGAAAGTGCAGCCCTCTAAGGCATATAATTGCTACTCATGAGGTTGACTTGTATATTGGAGTATAAAAAATCCCAAACAAGAGTGACATGACCAATATATATCCCAAGAAATGGCATCATTTACCTCACTTTACCAGTTACAAGGGGCAGAAGTAAGGGGGAGAAGATGACGAGGCTTCTAGAAATGGTGGGGGCTGTCACAAGCCTTCGCCTATTCTAATGCGTTGACAGCAATATCACGATGTCCAAGCAACATTTGTTGCATAGTACCAAAAATACTCTAGATTCACAGGAAAGAAAATAAGACAATTTAAAAACATACATACTGTAGGTTAAGACAAATAAAATATTTCTCAACACTCAATGCATTTTTCATTAAATTATACTGTAAACGACATAGGTGATTGATCAGATGGAGGACTGTGAGGTAAAAAATAACAAAAATGTTAAAGAAAAACTAAAACAGAGCAGTGTTGTAACAAAGGCGTGAAGAGTGAGAGCTAGCCTAAATATTGGTTTGGAGGCAGGAAACATGGCAGCCAGAGTAGACAATTAGACTATAGGAAGTTAGGGAAAAGTTTAAATAACACCATGAACAAGAAATCCGTTACAGTGACCAACAAACACACTGCTGAATAGAGCAGTGGTTAAAGCATGGTGTAAAACAGGGCCACTCAATAGGCCTACTTCTAGCAGTGTAATCCCTTAAAAGAGCTCTAGACATCAATAGCCATGGCCTAAGGCCAACCAGCATGTCATGGCACCTAGAAACCCACATTATCAGGCACCAGGGGTTCCACATTCTAGGATCCAAGGCAGCAAAGGTAATGGGTCTGCATGATGCTCCATGTTCCCATAGACTAAAGTGGGCCACCAAAGGCATGTGTATTATGAATTGCTACATGTTCATATGATCATAGCACTGTGGTTGTTGCTTTAGATCTGAACATCCCAGGTGATTAACCCATTAACGCGAGTTTGTTCTTTTGTTCTTGAAGAAATTAAAGCAGCAAAGGAGATGGGAGATGCAGTAGTTCCTATACAAACGAGCCAGGGGAGTGGGGAAACCCCCTCTTGTGGGACCAGCTTGCAATAAGCGACCCCTTTCCTTCTGCAATAGCTTTATATATTTTTTAAAGTAATTGCACCACAAGGAATGAATGTATCTTGGCGAAAGACCACTTCATGAGAAGCGGCTAGAGCTGAATATTATTTAGGGTGGCTCAAAACGCAGGCACACTGTTCAGTGTAGAGTAGGTCGGGGCAAGAAGCCCGGGTTAGGTGAGAGGCCCCCCAGGCTTATATCCAAACTTACATTTTTGGTGCATTTATCTATTGATAGGATTGAAGCTAGAGGCGTTTTAGGTGACGTTACAAATTTTCAGGGCAAACAGCACCAAACCATAGTAGAAATTAAAGAAACAAAATAATGTGCATGGTTTTTGTAACTTTGATTAATTCTTTGAAAGGGGTTGTCAGAAATAACTTTAAAAATTTTTAAAAGTATAATGGATATCTGCATTGCTTCACTTTATGACTATCACATAAATATGATTTGGATCATGCTTTTTGCATTTTAGTTCAAAATATAGAGGTCAAATTGAAATATGTGGGTTTGGGGCGAGAGGCCCCACATGATATGGGGCATGAGGCCCCCTTCACTGGGGGTTCAAAGCTGCTTCAGGAACCATTATTAATGTGTACTTTACCTTAAATCTTGATAGAATAGCTAATTAAAATAGAAAAAAAATTTGGCCGAAATTGAAACAGGAAAAAAATATTAAAAAATAAAAGTATGAACAGAAAAATTCTGAAATTCAGAAAAAGTGAATAGAATGCCTTAAAAAGGATAGAAGAACCCGATGGGTGGGGTAAGAAGGCAATTTAAATTTTTTTTACAAAAATGGCCGTAACTCCTTTATTAAAATTGGTAGACATTTTTTTCACTAGTTATTAGTAGAGTCAAGTGATATCTTCCTGACAGCATAAGCATTCAAATAATCGCCCATAAAAAGTAGGTCAAATCGCACCTCGAAGTTAAGGGGGGGCGCATGCCCCGACCTACTCTACACTTATATTTCTGTTGTAATTTGTGACAGGTATACTCGATTGTGCATCATTTCATCATCTCGAAAATAATCTAGTCAGCTAAACAGCTTTTTCACCATCTAAAAGTATGGCAATGATTAGACTTGACTAAATTATGGAAAAACACGAGGGGGAAAAAGCTGAATAATTTTTATAAATTCATCCTCAGCATGAATATCAAAGATACAGTTCAATAGTGATACTGATGAGGTGATACATGAGAAATCATAAAAGCAATCAGAGTCATAAAACAGCAAATTATTGGCAATTAAGATCAGATCAGTTGGCTGAAGGGATGCTTCTCTGTCCACGTCACTGATACCTCTCATTCTGGCATGTTTGCCTTCTATATTTTTTGTGAGGGTAAATAATATTTTGCGTGAGATGATCCATTAAAAATCAAACTCATGCCAACATTTTCATCACTGACATCAGATAGTTGTATGACTCTGTAGAGTGCTATAGAGGGATATCAAAATAGATATAGGCCAAATAGATAATGTAAAGGCAACAATATTCTGGCTATTATATTTGGTGATGCTTCAACATCAGCTGATGGATTTTTCTTTCTCTTGCAGCAGCTAGAGCTGAATATTATTAAGCCAACATTAACCTAATTAATAATTCTATATGAAGGATATGCTATTCTATATTTGTGATATATAGCACGAAGCAATTAGGCTAATTGCACGATGTGTGTTTATTTGGTTTGTGGGTTTACAGAATAGACGGTAGTTCCAGTTGGCCAGATTGTGAAGCAGAAGAAGAAGAAGAAGAAAAGGAGAAGAAAAGGAAGAAGAAGAAGAGGGAAGAAGAAGAAAAGGAAGAAGAAGATAAGGAAGAAGAGGAAAAGGAAGAAGTGGAAATAAGAAAAGGAAAAAAAAAAAAGGATAAGAAAAGGAAAAAAAAGAAAAGGATAAGAAAAGGAAAAAAAAGAAAAGGAAGAAGAAAAAAGAAGAAAAAGAAGAGGACTGAAATAGCCTATATAAGTGAGTCAATGTGTCTGGCACTAATGCACATATATTTGAAATTTCAAGCTATAAAGTGTAATGCAAAATGAGGCACCCTAATATCATAAAATTTTGATATATGGGGAATGCTCGCTACTTATAGTCAAGGCATTTTTTTCTGGCAGTAAGTTTTCAGCTGATACTTAAAAACGTACCTGATTCTTGTCAATAATTATTGTTTCCACATAATCCTGACATCATGACCAAACAGTTCCATAAGTATTTGAAAGCTTTAGCATGTTGTAGCACCTGTATTGGGCCTTTCCCATTGGAATAACATTGCTGTCAAAACAGCTCTGGAAGCCATTTTCTTCCACTGTTTCTTCTGATGCAATTGTGACGTCACCACTGCTGCTATGATGTCACAGGTGATGACGTCCTAATTAAGGCTAAAAATAGACTCCAAATGAAGGAGAATAGCTGCAGTTTATCATTGTAAGTGCCTGCAGGTTAAAGCTAGGGGGTTGCAAGATATCAATTTAGTCTAAATCATGCTTGGTCATGGTCTATTTACCCTATTAATTCAAAAATTTTAGCACAAACTTAATCATGGATTGCATTATCAGCTTAAAACTTACTGCCAGAATAAAATGCCTTGACTTTAGGTAATAAGAAATTTCTTATTCCCTAAGCCCGGTCGAACATAGTATGCAAACTTTGCAGATATAAACCTAACAGAGTAACTTTTTGAGAATAGACAAATAATTGTGAAACAAGGAGCTGATAACAAACGGAATACAACTCTAAATTTCTCTATATAATAAATCAAGCAACATTTTACCAAGCCTACCTAAGCCACAAGCTATGCTTGGGGCCATTTCCTGAACTTAGTCAAATTTTCACTTTTGAGCAATAAAACTTAAACAGGACTAATGCATGGTGACCTTGGGTCTATATGACAGGTTATAAAAGTCACGAATTCATTAAAGTCAGCTTTTCACACTGAGACAACAAAGCAACTTGTGACCCTAAAAATTATTGGACACAACTTAAGTCCATGACAATCATCTGTGTTTATTCTGTTGACTATTTTCACTTCTCCATAAAATTGGGAGAAAATTGAACCAATGGCCGTGATTTTAACTTAATTTTAAAGGAAAATCGGTAAAATTTAAGTGTTTTAAGTATAACCATGACCTTTTGCAACAGGGCCAAAGCAATCTTCGCTCCTCATTCAGCAAAATTTAAGTGACTCCAAGTCCTAAATCTGCAAATTGGCAAGATTTGAGGACAGTTAAGATAGGAGGGAGCTCCCTAATTGTCTTTTTACAATAGGATCCATGCATGGTGAACTTTCAAGATTTCAACAAAAGATATAGATCCAGAAAGTACATGAGCATTTTGGAGTGTGAGTAGAAAAGGTACGGCACTTCTGAATGATACTCATATACAAAGAAATTCATTTAAATTATGCATAATCTAGAACAAACTTAAAATCTGCTATTGATTTCATGTCAGTCTTAGTAAGCATCTTTCTGCTAGATATATTATGTCACACTTAAAATATTTTTCAGATGACAGTTCTGTGCATTTATACTCAATGTGTGATAACATAGAAAGATAGACAGCTAGATAGCCAGATAGCGGATATTAATATCATATTATGTGATATACAGGTAGATATATAGATAGACAATTAGACATATAGATAGATAAGTAGATAGATAGATAGATAGATAGATAGATAGATAGATAGATAGATAGATAGATAGATAGATAGATAGATAGATAGATAGATAGTATTGATGTGGCAGCAAAGTAATTACATATTTGCAAAAATATTCACTATTCTTCAATGAAAATATCTGGCCTCAGGCAAAAGGTTTGAACAGCAAGAAAGACAAGATCCAGCCTGGGAGATCCAGCCTCCAAGTTACCATCAGCCTGATCAGCACAGCAACCCCGCCTGGCGGATGGAGTTAAAACTGCAACAGAACAGGTGCAGCAGAAATTTTAAGTAAGGGTCAGTTCGATAGACAGTTTCTGTACCCTGCAGTTTCTGTGCAACTGATTACAAAGCTGAAAATAATATGTAAATGGCACTGCCATGAAATTCGCGCTGCACTTTAAAAAGTTTTTGTAGGACTTATAGTGCTACCATAACTTTCATGTTTATTTCATTGTTCAATGTATGAAAGGCAGTTATGTAACTGTTTCAGAACATTAGAAAGACAGTTACATGTATGGAAAGACAGAAAAATGTAGAATAGCCAGATAAACTAGACAAAAAATATAATAGATAAATAGATAAATAGATAGATAAATATAGAGAGACAAATAGATCGATGTATAGATAGATAGATAGATATATTGACAGAGAGATAGATAGATAAAATTGATAGATAGATATATATTAAATAGATAAATAAGATTGATGGATAATCAGCTAAATGGTAAAAAGGCAGACAGCACTGAAAGCTGCCAAAGTCAAATCTGTTAGATTGTTGATATTACATAATAGTATAAGTATATGATATTACATAATAGTATAAATATATAATAATGCAAAAACAATAACATTGCATGTAGATAGAATTAACTGTTCACTGTTACATAATGATCAGTTTACAAGATTATGTAACTTTAATTTTGTTATGTTTTCTTGTTGTCTGATTGAAATTAAATTAATCACATGTTAATAATTTGATTTAGCTTGTCAATGCTAATTTTACGTTTAATAATTAACTATTCCTAACAATTATTGGTACAGGATATATTACTAGGGAAAATTGAAATTTTAAGACACTTTTGAGGATGAATATGTTATGTTTTGTTAAATACGAAACTAAATCATTGATAAGAAGCTGGACCCACTTGACCTAATTCCCAGTTGTGGACTGTTGATGTTGAGACCATCACTGCACAGATTTTTGAGTCTTCTCTTGCACTCAATTCGCTTCGCTCAACGGCCTTCGGCCGTTTCACTGCGCGAATATCAAAATGAAACCAAAGACTTTCTTCTTGTCTGTCTTGGATTGGGTACATGCAGAAACCGTGGCCGGAAATGTTGCAAACCGTGGTGAAGAAAAGTCTACATTTCTGTCCTAAATATTTCAAATCGTGTCATTTGATTGAATTGGTTTTTCTGATATTTCGCATTACTATTCATTTCTGCATTTCTGAATGTCTTTCCTGCAACCATGAATCTCTAATGGTTTTTAACTCTTTCATAGTCTATCATCATAGCTTATTATCATAGCCCATCCCTTATACTGAAATATAAAGGGGAATGTGACCATTTCTCTGTCTTCATTTCTATAGTCCCTGTTCTCTCCTCTCCTGTTCTCTCATGTCCTCTCCTTCTCCTCTCCTTTCGTCGCCTATTCTCTCCTCTCCTATTCTTTCCCATTCCTTGCTGTTCTCTCCTGTTCTCTCCCGTTCTCTCCCGTTCTCTCCTGTTCTCTCCCGTTCTCTCCCGTACTATCCTGTTCTCTCCTGTCCTCTCCTTCTATCCCCAGCATCTCCCTATCTCCGCATCACCAAACGTCAACATCAGCAGCAGTAGCAGCAGGAGCAGCAAACCCACAGCCCCTAAAAGGATTAGCTCGGCAGAGATAAGCTTACAAACTAAACATGTTTGCAGGTACACTCAAATGCACTCCTTTTTCTCCCATTTCAATAGCATTGTTGTTCTGCTTTTTTAAGCCTCTACTTTTCTATCTATTCTGTAAAATCGTGGATAAATCGTCCATTACAAAACACTCACTTTTGTTCTAGGTATAAAATTGTCTTCTTTAAAGTTCATGTTGGAATCTGATCACAATATGGGTGAAATTGCTAATTTATCCCATCTGATGAGCAACCCTTTTGAATAGAGAGGTTGCTGATGGGGTTTGGTACAAAAGCAAAATGTGTATAAATGCAAGTAGAAGAGGTTACACGTTACAGGGAGGTCGCTTGTTGTAAGGTTCTCGTCCCAGAGTCAACCTTTCACAGTTTATAAGTAGACAGCAATTTACCATTGCAATCAACTAAATTTTAGGTTATTTATCGAACAGCTAGGGATAATTTGAAGGTAAAATGTACGTGCGAACACAATATCCATGTTATTCCCAGATTCAAAATAACCCAGAGTGTTGAAATTTGATGGAATTGCAAACACAAAGCCTGTTCTAATCTTCAATCAATTATCAATTTCACATAGACCTAATTGTTAGATTCACATCAATGCAACAAAATTCTGCTATTTTCCTGCAAAAAATATTACCATCCGTAAGAGAATGAGAGTATTTCTGGAACAAGCAGTCTTGCTGAGTCTTGTAGAGCTTTGCAGGGGTCGATCGTTAGAGTTGATCATTCAGACGAGTGTGCTTTGGCCCTATAACAAGCTTGGCAGGGTGGGGGGTACCAACAGGGGGTGCAGGACTATGAGATTTGGGTTGGCAGGGATCAGACAGGGTGAACAAGAAATGATCTTAAATCGTGTTAGTGGTTAAGGGGGGCTGTGGGCACTCAGCAGGGGCGGGACATGCTCAGCGGGGGGCGCGGCTGAGGATCTTGCCGGGGAAAGGATTGGATGATGACCGGAGACAGCTGACGGGGGGGGGGTGAAGGTAGGCTTTTGAGATGGGCTGTGTCACATTATCCGACAAGCTTTGACAGCCAAAAATGAGTCAAGTTTGGGTTTACGTCCTTCATGTTTGCACCCAATGAAACTGTATCAAGCAATGTGAGATACGAGTCACGTGACAAAGGTTTAACATCCAATTTTTCTGCACCAAACATCTTAAAACAAGCGAACACATATTAAATATAAAGCACAGGCCTCACATTAAGCAACATAGGCCAATAATTAAAATAAAACATGCAGAAATAGATGAAGAAAAGTTTCACTTCATGAAGGAATTTTCAAATTATAAGAGAAAGAAGTTATTCTGAGATTGCGTAGTGCAGCCTGCATCTAGCATCTCAGCACCCTGCAGTTCACAAATTTTCCTGGGACTGTTAATTCGATTTCCCATCTGTGCAGTGCATTGCCACCCGCACCCACCCACCCCGACCTGTCACCAACCCATCATGCTTACCATGGGCTGAATAGGGACACTGTGTCACACTGTGTCAAGTCATGGAGCAAGTTAACATGACCAAAAACACCCACAATTATTTTCATGCTTCTTTAGTCACATTAAATGATGACTGCAAATTGATTTTCTAAATTTTCACATCTCATGCGCTCCTTCTGTCATCTTATTTCACAGCCATTCAATATTTTCGGACTTTTCTTCAACTTATTTGACTCATCCAGTCATTGTAAAAGATTCTGCTTTGATTATTAAAATGATTCTACTCTGCATTCTCCTCCAGACTTGCTTCAGTAAATTTTCAAAATAGTCCTGTCTAAACGACAACCTGTTCTATTGTAACAGTTTCAATGATGTCACACTGTAATTGCACTTTAATCAAAATTGACCCATGAATGATGATTGAAGCATTGTGAAATGATTATATGAACACCCTGCCATCCCCAACCTGTCCCCTCAGGCTAACAGAGGCTCTTTGGTCTACTTTATGACACCTTGACACCTATAATAATTCTTCTTGAAGACCCTAATAAGTAACAACAAATATAGCACGTCGAAGAGCAGGAACAATATTATATTTCAAGAAAAATCTCAAGAGATAAATTGCTTCTAATTTCATGATTCAAATATAGACCTGTGTGCTCCATTTTAATTTCATAAAAAAATAATGGACAATATATTCCAACATATTTCATAATTATGTTAATAGTTTCATATATGTATAATTGCATAAATATAACTTCAAAATTGAAATGTTGAGACTGGATATCATTGGGCACTGGCTGTAACTCGAACTAAGATACAGCATATATGAAATAATATTTTAGGTGGGGGGGGGGGTGTGGGGACTTGCTAGAATGGAACATAACAACTAGTCAGACAGGCATAAAATGTGAGACAGGCGAAAACTCAGGTAGCTCGAAATGCAAACTGATAATTCTCCAACACACAGTGCCACAGACAGCAAGCCTGGCTTTACATGGAGTGATTAGAGTCACCCTGACTCCCAACTGTAACTCGAAGCAGCACAGTGAACTAGCTGCTCATTGACTTAACCTGCATTTAACTTGACGTCTGATGTCCCAAACAAAAGGTTCAGCAAACAAAAGGTAACAGTGTAGCATAATCGATAGTGCCATTTTCATATTAACCCTTGTTTTGCAGACAGTGCTGAGTGGAGCAGCACCCCAGGCCTAAATCAATGGTCAGATGGATGAGCAGGGCCCAGACAGAAGCTGTGGGAACTTGGGAAGCTTGAAAGAGGCAGGAGGGGGTTGTATCTAGAGCTGGAACTGTGAAAGTCTGGAGCGAACTACAACAGGAGGATCTGGGAACAGTGATGGAGGAACTGCTGCTTAAACTGGTCTCAGTGGTCAGCTTGGTTTCACGTGAATAAGAGAGCATAATTTCAAAAACATCACACACTATCTAAAGGGGCCTGAATTTAAGATGAAAATCAACTGAAGTTGTGGATAACGAATTTTCCAAAATAAATTCTATCAAACAAATTTCAGCTTGGACTCTTGACATGTATTTATGCCAAACCAAAGTAATACAAGGTATCATAATTTTGTGTACACTGTGCATGCATGGGCGAATCGGACCAAATTTGTATTGACAATAACCAGATGTAGTTTATAAATCAGTTGAACATGTTCACTGCACATTAAATACGTGATATAGTGAAATTTATAATTTCCCAAATTATACACAGGAAGCAAGATGGCTATATTTGCATTAATAAAAATATGACCCACTGCAATATCAAGTGAAGACGAGTCAAGGTGTGACATCCATTTATGAATTTGTTCAAAACAGCAAATTTACATCACTGCGGATGACACTGGTCTGGGAATAATGTGTTATCTTTTGTCCAACATGGAACCAATTGTACCAAATTGTATATATACTGAAAGTTCTCTTACATGTAAATAAAAACTCAAAACTACTTTAAAACTAGCATAGTCCTCTATCTTACTTTCATTATATATAAGAGGCGAAAATCAAAAGCAACACTGTATAAAAACCATGAGTGCATCACACAAGTGCAACAATCTGAATCTGAACAATATTCTGCACAACATTCCGCATAATATTCTGCACAATCCTACAAATATATGAACCCTCCTGATTCCAGAGAGGCTGACAGCAAGCACAACTCAGAATGTGTGCTGGGAACTTTTGGGCATCTTTGACAAGGAAGGGATTCAAGGGAAGCTCACAGACTCAAGAACCATCACCCTTGAATGACTATCACCAAGTCTATCTCCCAATATGGAACTGAAAAGTAGAAACCACAAGTCCACAATTGCACTGGAGTGCATAAAGGAGAAGAGAGGTAGAAGACAGCTGACTGTCTGTCTGTCTAGATCTCTCTATCTATCTGTCTGTGGCCCTGCCATCTCTGTCCTGCTGTCTCATGCCTGCTGTTCACACTAAAAGGGTTGCAGCAGCAGTCTTAATGGCACTTGACAAGCAGAGATGGCTAATGTCACTTGACAGAGCTAGGGAGAAAGACTTCAGCAGGTTTCTCTTCTATCCATGCTGTGCTCTTTCACTGCAGGTAGGTGGGTTGGTGATCTAGGGCTTGACGTCCTGTATTTTTTGCACTAATAGTACTTACAAAGAAGGGGAGAGAGGCTGGGGAAGAGGAGGGGAAGGGGAGAGAAAGGGGAGAAGAAGGGGGAGAAGAGAGGAAGGGGAGAAGAAGGGGGAGAAGGGGGAGAAGAGAGGAAGGCGAGAGGAAGGGAAGAGAAGAAGAAGAGTGGAGAGAAAAAGAAAAAGGGAGAGAAGAGGAAGATAATGCAGGTGCAGGGGAGAGGACGAGAGGGGGAGAGGGGGAGAGGGGGAGGAGGGTAGGAGGAGAAGAATGGGATGGGGGGGAGAAATGGGGAGACATGGAAGGAGAGGAGGGGAGAGAGGGAAGAAAGAAGGGGGAGAGAGGGGGTGGAAAAGAAGGGATAGAGAAGAGAAGGAAAGAGGAGTGAGAAACAAGAGAGGAAAAGGAGAGAAGGGAAAGAGATGGAGAAAAGGAGGGGAAGATGGGGAGAAGAAGATGAGGAGAATAGGAGGAGCAGAGGAGAAGAGGTGGAGAAGAGGAGGAGGAGGAGAAAGGAGGGGACAGGAGTTGGAGAAGAGGAGAAGTTGAAGAGGAGGGGAGAGGAAAAGAGAGGAAGAGGGGGAGGAGGGTATATAGGATAAATGGAGAGAGAGGAGGGGTGAGAGGAGGGGAGAGAGGAGGGGAAAGAGAAGGGGAGAGAGAAGGGGAGGGGAAGATGGAAAAAAAGGGATAGAGAAGAGAAGGAGATGGAGGATGGAGGAGAGGAGGGGAAGATGAGGAGAATAGGAGAAGAGGAGCAGAGAAGAGGAGGAGAGCAGAAGAAGAGAAGAAGAGAAGGGGAAGAGGGGGAAAAGAGGAGAGAAGAGGAGAAAAGAGGAGGCGGGATAGAGAGGAGAGAACAGGTTACATATTACAGGGAGATTGCTTGTCAGGAGAGAGCTTCTCACAAAGAGCATTATTAGACTTTTTCTAGAACAGAGACAAGGTACAATGTATAAATAACTTGAAAAGCTGATATAAAGTTCTTACAATATTTAAGTTCCAAGAGTGGTGATATAACTTAACTTTGCTTCAGCGTCTTATTTCCAAGCCACTCAATCTTTGAAGGCAAACTAAAACCGAAACAGCATCTTTCTATTCAACATTTCCCCTAGCTGAAAAAGTCATGTGTCATTTTAACAAATTTCCTTCCTTCAATGTTAAGACTGGAGCTTTTAGACTGAACAATTTTGTGATAGTTTCAACTTATAGTTTAAATGCAGTTCTTTTTGTGATAAATTTCCAGAGTGATTCTTGAAATCTAAAACAAAACTAAGAAGGATTGTTTTTGTGATCAATCTTAAGATTCTGTCTACAAGAAAAACTTCTCTAGCTCAGAATAAGTGGAAATAAACAAAGCAACGGACTGGAAATTGATGCATCAGGCAACATCTATCAACAATCTAACTGGCTGTCATCCTCAGGTCTTGGTTTATTCATCACATTTCTATCCATGTCAAATCTTACTTCTCTGAGTATTCCTTCATTGAATTATTTAGATACTTGAATAGATCTAGATAGATTCAACATTTCACATATTCAGCCTGGAGATTCAGTAAGTTTAGCCCTCCAACACCAGTTCTGGGAATCAAAAATTTCAATTTTTGGGAAGAGGATCTGGAGTTCTCCACATTGTACACATTTACCCCATGTAAGGGATCTTTCACTGCAATAAAACTTCAAGTGTGAAGGATTTTTTTAATGAAGTTAAAGGACACTGCAAATAATCATTTAAATATTTCTTAGCAAGTATCGCAATCTATCAATAGTCAACAGATATTCGAGTTTTGCAAGGATCGGAACCAAGGACCTCATATCAACATACCAGAAATCTTAACCACTGAGCCACAAGAGTTACACCCGATGTGATAAATCATGGTTAGTGTGCACAACTTTGAAAGCATCAGGCAGCATAACCACATTCGCATCATGAAGGCCCTCAACATCAATTGTCACGCGCAACACTGTGCAACACTGTGCGATGCTGTGCAATGCTGTGCGTTACTGCGGCATCGGGCAGGATGAAAGATGGAAATGCTCCCCGTCCATTACGACTGTGCGCCATGAAATGATGCAGCTTAAGTGGTCCAGGGCCCAGCAACACATGTGCCCGTTCCGTGAGTAATTCCAACATGATAAAATGCATTTTATTAACGACCAGACCAAAGGCTGGCTCCATGCACCAGGACGGGACTTTTTATCGTCCATTTTGTGGTCCGCTTGTTGCTTGATTGCTGCCTCCTGTCTGTGGCACTGGTTGGTTGGATAGTCCCCTGTGAATTTAGTCTGTCTTTCCTGTTGCATGTCTCTTGTATTGCACCTGTAGCATTTAGCCTGCAATTCCAGTTGTCTAAAAGTCCTGGGACAGCGTTTCTTCACAAACAATATTTTTGGCTATACATAAAAATGAAACCTCCTACAATTGAATATACGGTCACAATATTAAGCCTTGATCCACTTGATCCAATTAACAGGTCTTTTTGACATCACAGGTCACAATAATTGAGGATTGGTCAAATTTTTCACGTCTTTTTGATATCACAGGTCACATGAATTAAGCTTGGATCAACATTACAGGTTTTTTTAAATCACAAGTCACAGTAACTAAGCTTAGGTAAACTTTACAGGTCTTTTTGATATCACTCAAAACAAGAACTAAGCTTTTGGTCCACCAAATGTCTTTTTAATGTCAAAGGTCAGACGATGCAAGCTTAACCACCGAAGACTCATTCCGTTCTGATACCGTAACTCATCTCTGATACCATAAGGCTTAGGCCCTAACAGTCTTTTTGATTTCCAAAAGTCGCACAAATTAAGCTTGGTCTACACCAGACATAACAGGTCTTTTTAATATCACGGGCCATCAGCTCTGGTCCACCTGTAGAGTGGTACTTGAAAGAGGTCTACAGTACCGCCAACCTCAAACAGGAGTGTGTAGACCATAGACTAGTCGTATAAAGATCCCTGCATTAGGCTGCATTAACGGAGCACTTATGTCAAGTTATGACCAGGACATTTGTGATTATCAATGATCCCTGTGACACTACAGAAGCCGAAAAGCCAACAGACCTAAAACCAAATCGTAGCGCCGAGCCACAAGTCCTCAAAGATAATGCCCCACCACACTGATAATGCACTGATAATGCACTCGGCTTTCAAGGACTGTCACCATTTGTCAACCCCAGTCATTCAACTGCCTTCAATGGTCCGTCATGTCGCCAAAAAAGTGCTTAATAAATTGGGGCACGAGTAATAGATGCCGGCAAAGACAATGGTCATTTCAAATAGCCACTCGAACGGTTGTACCGAATGACTGATTTATCTCTCATGTCTCCATTATGTCATTTTGTCGGTAAGTTCTATGCGAGATGAATACCAGTGGTTCTTTTTACAAATTTAAACTTATCAAAAATTTCCCCCACACAAACTCAATTTTAAGATATTGGGTTTCAGGCTAAACACACATACTAGATTGAGACACATTTTAGAACTGTAGGCTGAGAGTAGGATTACCAACTCCACATTCACGTCGGTCATATTTTAAAATCAGCCATTCGCAATCGATCAATTGCACTAGACTAAGTCATCAAACAGTAAACAAATCCAACAATTTTAAATATTTAGATGTTACCTTTTTGAAATCAATCAGAAATTGCACATGCCCAACTGGAGGGTACCTACTGGCATAGCAATGCTTATCCAAATTATCCAAACCTTCATGTAAAAGAGCATCTATGGATGGAATAATTTATCAATATACCATAAGGAATCTCTCAGTCTGGTACTGACACTGTGACACAGTCAGTGGGCCATTTCAGTATTGAAATATATACACAAATAATAGAGCAATAATAATAAACATGCTTGAACTCAACATAATATTTCAAACAATGACCTTAGCTTGAAGTTATTTTTTGTCAAGTGACAGGTTGCCTCAGATATAGTCAATTACGAATGGGGCGAATGGCTATCACCAACCCTCACCAATGCGGCATAAAGTTTTGGAGGAAATAATGCATTACCTCATGGTGCAGTGTACAACAATTCTACAAATGCAATTCCACTTACCTGATTGTCCACATTGAGAACGCAGAAGTATCCGATACACAGGACGACCTCATGCAGCAACTCCTCATGACTGCAATGCTGACAGTACCACAAAAGGTGGGAAGTGATATGGCGGAATTCCAACCAAGTTCCTTCACCTCCTAAGGTGCTCTGGAAATAGATAAAAAAAGAAGAATCAAAATTTGCATAATTACCATAGCAGACCTGGCAGAGATACTCTGAAATACACAGCCCTATGCGATGTCATGTATCTCAAACATTTTGAACAATACAAAACATTTACAAGGAGATATGAATTGGAGATTTATGATTATGCATAAATTAAAAATTTCTATCAACAGAAAATACGGTTTGCACACATCAAATTTATGCTGCTCTTATTGAGTGCTGCATTTTGGCACAAATGGCAAACACGACTCAACTGAAGAAAAGCATTTTTATACCAATGTGTTAAATAAAATAAAATGCATTGAACATTGAATTTGCTAACATTTCATCTAATCTTGGAAGGATGGTGTATACTCTTCCAAGATCTAATCAACTGAAATGTACGCCTACCGCGTATTTGGAAATGTATGATAAAGATATTTATTTAAATAAGAGTGTTTATATTTTCTATCTTCAGAAAGCTTTCGGATCTTAAACCTGCAACAAAGAATCAAGAGAGAAACGAAATTTGTAACCTAACCATGAAGTACAAAATGCATAATAATAGGAAACATCAACCTTTTTTTATCTTGTCTCTTCTCGTCATCAAAGCTACACTTAACTGAAGATTACATGGCAAAAACAAACTGCAAATACTGAAAGGTGTGGCAAACTACAATAGAACTGACAGCTTTAATACTGTGCAATATTATATGTGCCGAACGCAAATTGCAACTGAAATTACTCAACATGAAAATATATATAATCTTTTAACAAATCGCAATGTCATATTCGTCTGCACCTATTGTATGGTTTTTCAAATAAAATAAAAACTACACATATTCGGATAGCTATTATAAATAAAGGATCCAATGGACAAAGTTATAACACTTCAGAAGAGAGCAGATGCTACTCCAGAGGAACAATGAAACATACATGTGCAGTACACTATCCTCCCAGTAGATCTATCAAGGTCATGGGCACTGGTCAAGGTCACTGACCAGTAGGACGTTCCTTTTTTTGTCTGCATTGCAGGTTCACATGTTGCAGATCATCCAGATGTCAAAGCTTTGAGATAGTGCATCGGTAAATCCATTTTCCCAATCCTCTAGATTTAAGATTTAGCATTGTCACAGGGAGAGATGATCTCCAAGGTTATCCATATCCCAAGCGACAGACTTTCCGAACAGGTAACCGAAAAGGTAGTGCGCAGTGCATCGGTAAATCCATTTCTAGGTGCACTACAGCGGAGATTTAGCATCACATTTAGAAGAAACAACATGCAAGGTCATCCAAAATCAAGAAAGTAGAGTCTACGATCAGTCACCACGCAATATCGGGCGAAAAAAGATAATTGAAATGGAAGTACGAAGAAGACCACAGTCGACAGTTTGCAGAGGTCCATCCATGAAGTCCACAAAGTCATTTGCACATCCATCTAGTCCTGCAGCGTAAGCACTAAAGATGAAGACAGTCGGAAGACATCCACCTCACTGCCAGATCCCCAGCCAAATGTGCCCTTCCACCTCAGGTACGCCAATAATAATAGCTCGAAGGACCAGAATCCATTACAGCAGTTTAATTGCACTCGCTATCTCCGATATTTGGCCAGCTACAAGGGGCGCCAGAGGCAGACTTAGCCACCATCATGAGAGCCATTAGACCTAATGCATGTTACTTGAGAATGATGTACTTTTTGCATTTTCACCCATCAATTTCTGCGTGCTCAGTGGGAGCTGAGACGGGGACCACGGGGTCCTCTCCACACCTCGCTCGGCCGGGGCTTTGTCTTGCCCTTCCATTACCATCTCCGATGCTTCTCTGATGGTCTTCCTCTGTGGTCTTTCTCTCTGATGGTCTTTCTCTGATGGTCTTTGCAAGCTTTCAATGCACAAATCAAGTGCAAACATTTGGCATTAGAAAATGCCACTTAATTGAGCCTGATGGCCTGACGTGCAAGCTAATAGAAAGAAAGAGGACCTATATGGGGAGCGAGCGATCAGAGAGGGGGAGACCGGGGGCTTTCAGGATGTGGGGCTCGCTCAGCATCTAAATAGATGGCCCGAGAACACAGAAATGCCATCAAACGGGTCCACTTGTGCCCGCGAGAAGATTAAACTAACGTGTAATGGGAGCAGCACATAATGGCAGCCTAAGACACAAATGGCTGCTTTCCCATGCCAGTCTTCGCTAGGATTTCATGCGCTCCACATCCAACTAGGACCTCGGACTGCGTGAGTCGGACATCACACACACATAAAGCAGCACTGGAACTGTTCCTTACATTGGTGCAAGGATAGCACAGATGCAAATCCTTTAAAAAATATATCTTAAAATGTATCTTGTAGATATCTACACCATGTCAATCAGGGAAAAGAAACTATGACTCAGCACGGATTTAATGATTCCAAATGGATTTTTAAGTACTCGTTGCCATGCAAGGAGCTTTTAACCTGGCAATTTGGAGCTACAGGGATAAATTCTCAAATTACTCTTCAGTATCGCCAAACAGATGTGACATATTGTCAAAAATATATAATCAACATGAGTGGATTGTGTAAGGACATTTGGATCTACTAATATGAGGCAACAGTCTCTGACACAGTAGACTGACCTTGATTTCTAATAAGGACTTAAAACGACAAATACATGCGAAATCTGAAATGCGAAATTAGTGAATATCTTCATAATCTTCAAAAAATCTTAAATACATAGTCTATACTACCAAATCAAGACACTGAAATACCAAGCAAGCAATACGTCTTTATAAGGTACATCTGGGGAGTGGGAAGCCCTTCATCTGGACACATATCTTACGTCGCTAGAAAAATTGCGAGTTCAACATGGTTTGCACATTGTTACATATTGATCTTGACAGTGAAATGCCAACTTAAGAAACCTATCTCTCGTCAAACATATGGATAACATTGGTGTGCAACGGAGGCTGGAGCCTAGACTAGAATGCAGGAAGAGAGAACAGGAGATTCTGTGGAACAATGGAACATATATCTCAGTTTAGGTTCGGTTCTGTAGCTCTAGAAGTTTTTGCCGGTCTAGGACTTCGTGGAAGCAGCACACAGATGAGGAAGCACGTAGGTGGCGGTGGACCTCATAAATCCACGTTGATGTGATATTCATAATGGCAGGCAGGCCGGGTTTAGGCTGTGGCTTTTATCTTGATTAAGCCTAGCAGTGACCCGAACAGCCTGCCTCAGCTTGCCTTGGCCTTGCACAGCTCGTGCTGCTTCACGCTGGCCTGCCACGGCTTGCCAACGGCATGCCACCGGCCCCAGGGTTAATCCCTCAAGTGCGCGTCTCCATTAGATTTATGAATTCTCAATATTGGTTGACGTAGGGTGCACCGTGGCTCAGCACTGCGGCTCACCCACCGACATGTGGTGTCCTCCTCAGGAATTCTTAGCATGATCTTGTCACTCCTTCAACAACAACAATAAGACATGTCCTTCTTTCCTCCTCCTATCCTCCTATCATCTTCTTATCCTCTTCCTTCCCTCTTCGATTTCTCTTTTTCCTCCTCTTTTCTCAGAGCCGGACAGATTTTGTGGTCTCGCACGTGGTCAGAATCTACATCACACAATGCAAACAATATTTCCATCTTCTCTCATTCATTGCTCATTCATCTATTACAATTGGAGAGATCATTACGGATATTACAAGGAATCCATTGGTGTCAAATTTTATTTAACGACATCAAAATTTCCTATAAGTGTGCATTTTGAATAGACTTCATATTCAACACATTGTAATTCAAATAATCATGAAAAGTGAAGGATTCATAGGAGTCGTGTCTCCACACTTGGTCAAATCAATTACATGTTAAAATCAGCATGAGTGATGCCCTTAAAAATAGGATACATAGTGACATCTATACAATGTTCAGGATGACAGCCAATAGTCCAATCCAGTCAATTCTGATTACATTGTGGTCTAAACATTTGATTGCATGTTCTATGTCATGTCCGAAGCCTCAGTTTCTCTACAACCCATCATCATGAACTGAAGTCACAGAAATCATTCACAAAATCATTAACAAATCACTACCTGTCCTTACACAGCTATAGACTAGCTACAATATTCCAATAATCATTTTTCATCGCCAAACGACCTCTGCCTAAGGTCAAAATGACTGACACCTCGAAGGCTCATAAATAATTAACAGGTCACCCCGAGCATTAACCCTCCCTCGCCAATGACACAAAATTGTTGCGGGGACAACTGGTTAACTGAATCACCCACTGGCACCCTGCGACTCGGCCATGTCTTGCCATTAGCAATCTAATAAATTCATAATATTTGGGGGAATAAATTAACAAATCATTTTATAACCTAAAACACGAAATGTTTCTCACAACATACATTGATATTCTATATGTCATGAGGTTATGTGCCAATACACTAAAATTGTAACTGTCAGGTCTAACACAATCAATCATCAATGAACAATCAGGTTGTACCACTTTAAGAAATCAATACAATTATATAATCTAACATATAAAATGTTTCATAATTACATAAAATATATTGAACAATGTTGAAGAGACAAAATAAATCATTTCTATATTTTTTTAGAAAATTTACATTTATACAAATAAATCTAAACAAGCAACATTTTATCTAAATTTATCAATGTAAAATCACTTGGTAAAAGGTACACGCCCTTTCTGAGATAAATACCAGTATATGTAATTTTACATGTTAAGTTCATATCAATTTAGAAATGAATAAGACCTCTGTAGGCTCTGTAATTGCATGCAATTATAAATAATCATATAAAATCTCTTTGCAACTATCTGACTACAAAAGAGCAAATCAATGCTACTTAATATATTTCCATTAGCAACAGAGTAACATTTAAACCAAAATTGTGAATTACTTCATCCTAGTTATCTATATCAAAGACATTAATTGCACGACTTAGTTGAGGATGAGTAATTTTGTTAAATTAAACTAATATTACACCAATAATATAAGAGGGATCACTTTATATTCTTGATTGATACCTGATACACAGATCACTCAATGAAAATGCAGTGACATATCATTACTAGAGAGACTAAGGCAACACATAATTGATCTTTAGCTTCTCGGATCCTCTCAAGGCACTTTTTCTAGGGTCGGTCGGTAGGACAAAAAAAAAATCTTATAATGTCAAAAAAAATTATTTATTTTTTTCAATTTTTTTTTCCATTGGCAGGAAATCTATTGTGTCGGCGGGTCCGCGAAGCTAAGAATCAATTATGTGTGGCCTAAGAGAGTAGCAGTAACAAATAACAAAGGTGATACAAGCTGTCTTCATCATGGACATAAACTGGTACAGTTGAAGATAAAATGTGTCATCAAATTGTATTCAAATTCACAAGTTCCACATTATGTGCCATAATTTTGGTGGACTCTGATTTGGAGAATACAAAATTGGAGGTAAAAGTGAAATCGTGACAAAACTTCTGGGTGTCTCTGAAACCTTTTAAATTCTCTTTAACATTGGCACATTATGCTGTTGACAGTAGCAATTGGTACATTTTCTTGACATATGGATTTCTTACCTGCAACATATTAATGTCCAGGACTGCGATGTGATTGAGAAGTCGCAGGGCCATGGTTGTCACAAGGATGGTGTGCGCAGGGAGGTCCGGGGGAGTGGAATCTCCCCTGGCAGGGGCATCGCAGTGCAGCAACATGCCATACATCAAAGAAACGATGCCCACGAGATCTGTCACTCTCAGAGTACCAATGAGTTGGGTTGTGTCCTCCGCTTTATTTTGGTCAAAGACCCCAACGTTTCTGAAATATATATAGTTTATATACAGAAATGTGTCAAAGATATATATCAATATTCGCACAGAGACATTTATATCACATCATATACATTTCAAGAGTGTCATAATATTATTCAAAGTAAAATTAGACTGACAGAGAAATTTATTAAACAAAACACTTCCAGAGAGCCATGTTCTGATCAAATACAAAGAAACTCGAAAAAACATTTTTCGCATTTGTTCTTGACTACATCATGACTTCCCTAAAGCGTCAAGTTAACCCCACTTTGGCGGACAAGATTTTTTACTGAGGAGGAATGGATGATGGACGGACGATTAGCGCTATAGCCTATACATCCTGTATTTATGCACTCTTGATTGTTATTATCATGGCTTAACATTTGAGTAATTTATCATGACCTAATATTTGATTAATTTAAGTCATATTGAAAAATAATTATTGCATAAAAGTTTCATATCAAATTCTAGCTATTACCTGGCAGACAGCCTGATGAGTCCTAACATTCTGTACACTCAACTGATCGAATTTCATACAGAGTACAGACCCATCACACTGTTAACAGCTATTACCCATTATTGTCATCACATCCCCAAATCAATACACAGTGTCAAGGGTCACACCAACTCATGAAGCAGTGCCAAGATTGGAAGAGTTTTGGCAAGTTGTTTTGGACAACAAATATTCTTTATTTTGGCAATCATCAAGCTCATTTGCTCCTATAAATTATATATCAATAACGCCAGGTTAGTGGAGAATTAAGCCAGGATGACTCAATCAAATGAGATTCATTTTGTGTGTGGTAGATTTACAAATTGAATTGATTTCTATTGTGTATTATTAGAACACACAGATATGTTTAAAAGATGCGCTTACAATTTGATAATAGACAGGCAGGAAATGATTCAATTTGGCAAATACATAGGCAATAAATGGAATAAATGGAAAGTGATTTTTTTTAAATCAAGGCATTTTAAATATTTTCTTTTAAACAATGCACTGAAGTTTCAAGTTTGCTTTCATTTTATATGGAAATAACCACATATACACTGAATTCTCATTTTTAAAATATAGTTTCAGTGCAATATGCTGCTATAAATATGCGAAAATACTTTGAAATTGTGCCTCAGGTCCAATGTAATAGTAAACAGGACACATATCATTGGATTACATTACTAAGGCGTCAAAGTGAACAAGGACTACTGGTGCATATTATGGCTCTGATCCTCAGCTCTTCAGATCCAGTGCAGATCAGAAAACAAGGGGAGTCCTGGAGTATTTTATAGCAAAGCACGGACAACAGAGCAACTGAGAGATAGACAAAGCGCCGAGTGAACTGGGTCAAGCACTGCGTAGTCAGGCAGTCTCAGGACACATTGAAAGCTCGGAGAGGTAAGCACCCAGTGGAAAACACAGTGTGGTAAGCACTCTTGTCCCAGCATGGAGCGCATTAAAGCATTTGCTGACAGGCTGGACAAAGGAGATCGGATTACCAATGCACCGGTGGCACCGCGATGCACCCCACTGCACCGCAACGACAGTGTAGCTGTATCAGGCTCGGTGAGGCCCAGGAGGTTGTGTTAAATACAGTGGTCCCTAAGTTGTAACTATTTCATCCATCTATCTTTCATGAGAAAAAACTCACAAAGACAAAATCACAAATCTTCCACACACAGTACTTTCACAATAACAGAACCTGCGACAGGAAACCTCCCCTTACTCCTATCATAGTTGTGCGTGAAAATTCAGAAGGTAGTCAAATATCACTTCTTAGTTTCACAAACACAAGGATACCTGTAACAGGGACAATACAGAAAACTATTCTCCACATAGATTCGCCTGCTTGACTGCCATGCCAAACTTTCATAACATATGACAATAGCGGCAGATGACAATAGTGGCAGATGTACTGCAATGCAGGGAGAACGGCACTTATGTGAGCTATTAAATTTTTGAATTAACACTGAAAACAGAATTTGATCCTCAATTGTCATAATTTACAAAAGACCATAAGATTATTTCACGGTGACAGAAGTTGTGGTCATGCAACCCATTGACAACTGTACGACTAGTGAACTATATCCAGCATATGAGAACATTAACATACTTCCGGCACAGCAGTTTGGCGATAGCAGTCAGCAGGCCCAAGCAGTGCTGTAGGAAGTCCGCAGCTCTGGTGTCTTGGTCGATAGGACCTCGTACGTTGTTGAAGTAGATGTGTAGCTTGTCGATGACACCACTACTGACACTGTAGCTGTAAAGAGAACAGATATAACCAAGTCAATACCGGTCAAGTTGACCTAGACCAACAACTTTTGAATACAACTAACTGAATATCAGAATTAATGGAGGCCGTTTAAAAACTTCATTGTCATTGTTGAAAAACAGGTCTGTTAAAAGTAATTAACCAATTTGCACTACATTATGACCACATTCCAAAACCAAAAGTTTGTATTTTCTTACGATATAGAAAAAAGTACGAATTACAAAATTTCAATTTCACTAACGAGCAAGAAGTGTTAAAGTTTAACTGTTATGTTTGGCCTTTAGACAATGCAACATCATGTGTAACCTTAGAGAATTAATTTTTCATCAACTTTCCGAGCTCTCATTTAACCACAAAATTGCCGAGCGTTGATATTTCTTGCGGCAAGGAAAGAATTACAACTTTCCAAACCGCATTGATGTCACTGAAAACGTGTTCAGCGTGAATCGTTGAATCCAAATGTTGAGGTTTTAAAGTATTCAAAGTGTTTAATAGTGGAAATGTTTCAAGGAAACTCTAACTTCTTAATTACCATTCTTTCAAAGTTAAATTACCATTCTTTCAAAGTTGAATAGAAACAAAGTCATGAAACTTACTTTTGATACGAGTTTTTAATTTGTATTACTGTTTATTTAATCAAAATGCTGATGCAAATTAATGTTAATTATTAATCAGAGGGCGTGCAGGTCTTCGACACTTTTTTCAATTTACTCACAGAGTAAAGTTGAAAGATTATGAAGTTCAGATCAAAAAATTAGCATTAATAACTACCCAGGTATCAAGACTTTGAGAGTTAAGAAGTTGAATACCCTCCTACGATTTTGACTATCTGGTAGTAAATGCTAAGATAAATGTAAAGTTCTCAGGCTCAGCTAATCAAACTTTCAAAATCAGTAACATTATTGAACTATGTAAGCTTAACATGATTGTTAGAATGTCCATCCTGTGTTCAACTGTTACATTGCCAAAACATGTTGCATAATGCATCGGTTGACGAATAGCACTAATGGGGGACAGAGCTTTGTATTCTTTAAAGTTACACTGAAACAGTCAAATAACAGGACTGGGAGATACCATAGAACTGGCCAAGGAGCTTCCTTGGTAATTTCGTAGATTTGTTTCTTTGTTTGGGTTTAACACCTCTACAGCCCCTTAAATTTCATAGACGGACAGCTTACTTGACAAGACGTGTATGATATATTCACCACAAAGTAATTTACTTCATCAAACATTTTAAATATAGCACCATCAATGAGCCATTAGAGTTGTGACTGACATGACCTCTTATCAATAAATACATACCTGACTACATCGTTGGCTCTGCTCATGTAAGGATCGCCACTGGCACTCATCCTTTCCGCAGCAGCTTCACTGCAGGACATTGAAGGGTTGTTCTTGGCAAGGCACTGTAGGACAGTCGCAATCAAATGCATAAGGGCAGGGGTGACTGGATCGTAGGGCAATTGGAGAATGCCATTCCCACCACTGCTGCTCAGGAGGACGTTCAAGTTCTCAGGAATCAAGACCTGCAGAAAAATTGAGAAGTCACAATGAATGATTAGCTATTACAGCCATAAAACAGTGTTATTGAGTGATCAATGCCACTTTTTGTATAAGTCTGACACCTGTTTACAGCTTGTGACTTATTTGCAGATCAATCATTCACTGAATTTTGCTCATCGTAATGATCACATGTCACCAAAATAAAGACATTGTATCGTATCAAGAATGGAACATTACTGTGAGATACAGTTCTCTGCATAAGTAATCTTATTGAAGAACTTTTAATTTTCCCTGCAAATTCTGTGTTATGATCAAAGAAGAGTAACATAACCTCTTCAAACCCCACATTACTTTACACAAATTCATAATCTGAAGATTACTCTTTCAACCGAAGTGTAAATGGGACTAAATCAAATCTATAAAATCTATTTCATAATTCTCAGGATAAACCCAAGGTTATTAAAATCACAAAGCAAAATTCACCATTTTCAACAGTTGAGGATAAATTGGGGATTCCATGCATGTCATAAATAATTCCAGAATAAGAGCAAATATAATTTTAAGTGCCAATTATTTCAAATCTATGATTACTTTCAGGAAAACACAGAGCATTACATTTCAGAAATCTCAAATTGCTCAATATAATATTCTCTTTGAATCAAATAACACGCAAATAACATTGAAAATTACATAGAAAACATCATATATGGGATAAGCAATCTACAGAAGAACCTCCGGAGGTCTAGAAAGCATTTACTATGACAAGGATAACAATTGTCTATAGAAGAGGACAATTTGGCTGTGATAAATATGAAACATTAATGCCTTGCTTACATTAAGCTGGTTGCTAAGGAGATCTATGAGATGGCCGATCTTGTTGCTAAACAGCATGTAGTGACAGTTGTCATAGCAACCTTTACAAGCCAGTCGCAGAACTGTGCAGGCATGAACCAGAGATCTGAAACAAAGGACACAGTAATATATACAAAGTGATAAATGCTTCTAATATATTGTAACAGTCTATACATTTTTCTAAAGAGAATTGTTGACGCATTGTTAATTTCTACAAGAACAATGCAAGTCGCAGAAGAAAAATACATATGTGTACCGAATTCTAAAGTCTCCGCCAGACTTTAAGATATCTATGAAACCAATTGCCTATTTCGCCAACAATTAAGTCATTCATGATCTACAATCTCTAAGTCTATCTGCGTGTATACCGACCTACCTACCTAGTACCTACCCATCTTCCTCTCTATTGATATATCTATCCATCTATTTATCTGTCTATCTATTCTATCTACTCATCAATTAATGAATCATGTATTAGTCCATCCATTCACCCAAACGGATCTTCATAACTTCACCAAGCAACCTGTTTAATTTATTTATCAATCCATCTATCAAACAATGAAACAAAACTTGGTATTCTGGAATGTTGTGAAGCAAAAAAGTGGCAAATGTTGGCAAACATTGTGAAATGTTCACACTTCTGTTTTCAACACTCGTTTGGCAAACAGATGTTGGTGCAAACAAAAATGCTACACATGACATTTGGAAATAATTTGTTGAGTGGGAAGTTGATAAAAATGAGGAGGGCTCGAGCTGCATTTGTGTCTCGTTTGACCCTCCCCAGAGGGTAGAGTGCACCCCTCCGACATGTTGATTGCACCTACAATTTACACACAAAAGCAGCCGTAGACCATGATGGCAGCATGATGGCAGCATAATGAGCAGCATGGGTAGGGTGGAAATTAATTGTAATGGGCAATTATGACATCATAAAAGACAGGAAAATGAGGTCAGATGGACTAGAATGGGGGTCGCGAAGGGCAAAGTGACCATCAAGGGCAGGGAACTATCTTTACAGCACTAAAGGTCAAGTCGTTTGGCCTTCGCACCCTGTCAATCAGGTTCGATGAGATACAGGTCCCATCAGGCCCATGATGTAGCATATGTGGGTCTGTGGAGGCCCTTTGAAGGCACTTTGAAGGGCAGGCATCACCATGGCAATGATGCAAATGGTCAAGCAGAGTCATTTCCGAAGCAAAAACAGCATTGTGCTTAATTAATTGCACCCACAATTGCTCATCTACCGACCATTTCACTCAGAACCAAGTAGAACCAACTGTCCGTCTACTAGATGTCTTGCGTCCACTGTAATGTCCACTGTAGCGTCCACTCTGGGGTCCACCTACGACACCCAGATGTCAACCTTACTTCTCTCGGATGCCTAGTTTTGACGATAATTACAGCAAGGACACATTTCTACCATTAAGTAAAAAACCCCCGAGGTAACAGTGTCACTCGGTTATGGGTGATTGTGTGTCAAAGGAGTCACCCGAGGGCATGACATTCGGTGACATTCTGACAATTGCCCCGCAGAGTAAACAACAGCCAGAAAATCAAGCAGAAAAATCAAACGGAAAATCAGGCTGAAAGAATCGAGCAGAACTGATATTATCAGGATCTTTGGGGTTAAAATGAGCCAGAAACAAACAAATACTGAAACAAATAGTGCAAGGAACAATTGCAACAATCACTGAGTGAATGAGGACCACAGGTACAATGGGTACAGTGTGTGACAATGGGCAGGTGAATTGAATACGGATGATGAAAATGGATTAAATGATACAGTGCATCATTGCAGTGGCAATGCATTGCCTGCAGTCGGTCCAGGTGAGTCGGACCCACACAATAGGACACTTTCAGCTTAATTTGATTGGAGCGGAGTCGTGTGGCAGTGGAGCTGCACTGGTTCATTGTATGGATACAGACTACAGAAGCAGAGACACAGCACATTCACAGGCTACTGAGCGAGCAGGGAAGACCAGCCTTTGCTTACTCGCTCACTGGCTCACTGGCTCCCAATAACAGGGCTGCCATGCTCCGTAGATAATTCATAGGGTTCGGTTGATCACCCAGCCAAAACAAATAACACAATCCACAGCCGCCCCAGCACTTAGCTAAATCCCTGGCTATCCACAAACATGCTTTGTGGCCGTCCCTCGGAGCTCCATGCACAATGAACAACCCCCCAGCACAACACATAATAAACTTACTCCCCTCATTAATACTTCATGGCACAATTTGTTCCCTCTGTGTGACTTCAGATTTCATTAATCTGCAAGTCAATCCCTCTATACCATGGTCTACACTGACTACACTGTCAATGAGTAGGCCAACAACTAGATATCTGCTGCAATCTGTGGCTTCAATCATTTGCCTCAATCCATTGCTTCTTTGTGTGCCGCTTCAATCTATCCGATTCCCATCATTTCACAAACTTTCCACCAGTGATTTCTGCACAAAGCCAATCTGATTCACGACCGCCATTCAGTACATACTCGGGTGGTCCCCCGCCTAGTGACAGTAAATATACTCAGCTTTCCAGACGGGTCGGTCAATAGATGCCGGAGACGAGTTTCGGATTCACCGAGATGCATTCAAACTCCAACGACTCTTCATCACCGATATAATAGACCTCGCAAAAAGTGGGAAAAAAGAACGCCGCCAATCCCATAACTACATCATGAATGAATGAATGAAATCAACTCTACCACTTGTTTCGCTTGTCTCAATTTTCGGAGTCCAATTTTCCCAACTCCATAAAGCCAATGTTTATGAAAAACTTTATAACAGAAGTTTGTGGAAACTAAAGCGGATTAATTTTTTATGACCACAAAAAGTTTGCGATGGACAAACAGAATAACAAACGTGTCAATACTTTCATTTCCGCCATGACACAAATTCAATTTTTTGTTCGGCACTGAAAAAAGACAGACCAATAAATCTGGTTTCTACAAATTTGTGTCAGCAATTTAGCTCTAAATTATTGGTGACTGTTTCATAATAGGGCAATTTATATATTATTTGAGGGCTTCACCATATCCAAAGTCATCAAATACTAAGAACATTCCATTACCATGGGCACTTGTATTGAAATGATTCCAATTATGTAGCTCCATGGCATAACGGTTAGCTAGTTTGTCTCACAATTGGCATGTCACCAGTTCAAATCCCTCTCTGGCCACTTACTGCTCTGGCTGTTATAGGCCAATGGGTCTTACAGAACATCAGTCAGAGAACTGAATTGTCCATCCTTGTTAATAAAGTGAGTCCGTCACCTTTTTGAAATCTACAACAAGATATCAATCAAGAATGAACTGAGCTGTTCACAGGCAATTCTGCTTTGAATGATGTCAGAATCTACTTTGGCAATGATCACGATTCTACAATTAACATGCTTCAACCCACAAACATTGTATGACATCACAATGCAATGCTGTCACGAGTGACGTCACAATGACTGCAGTGACGTCATGTCACCCTTAACCAGAAAAACCACATTCCTCCCCTTTTCCTTCCTTACTCTCCCTTTTCCTGCCAATATCTGCCTCCTTTACTCCCTCCTGCAGTCTTGAGCAAGTCATGAGCAAGCCCTGAGCTAGCAGTCGAGAAACCCAATCCGCAGTCGGAAGCCCCGCACAGTGGGTGTCTAATGCCATTAGAGAGGAGAAATTAACCTGGGTTTCTTTTCATTGAAGGTGACAAGGGCCCTATCATTGGGAGGACAGCCAGGAAGATGACAGGACAACAGAGAAACTGCAAATCCCTCAGTTTATCGCATTAGAAGCCTTAGTCAGCTGAGCGGAGGGCATCCCTCAACCACCCGACCCTTCGCTCCTGTATCAGGTCCTCTCACAATCCAATAAACCCAACCCTCAACAAACTGACCTCATCTCAGAAGCTTAAGCAGAGGATGTTCCTAGATTTCCAAATGATGTCCTCCACAATTCACATGTCTTTTCGATCTTTTCCAGCATAGAAAACACATATATAGAAAAGAGAGCTTCTTCAATAAGAATCACTTCTCTGCTCCTGGTTAGATTGCAATAACTAAATGTTCACTATATCTTCAGAATGACAATATTGTAACAAGAAGTTATTTTAAAGATTAATTTTCATCATATAAATAACGAAAGCATCAATGATTTCTGTTGGTATAGCGATTTCTCCTAAGCTACTCTACTAGAAACTTATTGAGGTGGTCCGCTTTGGTTTTTGATCTAAAATAACTTTTCAAGTTTATCAGAGACATTTCATTTCAAACATTAGTCAATAATAGTCATCATAACTAAGGACTAACACACATTACAATAATCTTAAGCACACATTGTACATACTTGGGTGGAATGATGGGTGGTAGACTGGGATTAGAATTTGAGGCTGTGTCCAAAATACTCATGATGACATTGAAGCCTCCACTGGCTCGGAGGGTCTGCTGGTCTGCAGCTACAGGCATCTGCAACACAAAGAGGATGAGTTAGATGTGATTAACTATTTCAACATTGAGTTACATTTTAAGATATAATAGCATATCAAATATTTATACAAATCGGAAATAATTCAGGAATCTTTCAACAACTACATCATTGACAATACTTCTTGATATACGCTGAATCGCCGATTATATGGAATTCATCACACAGAAGTTATCTTTGTGTTGAAATTTGAGAATAGCAAGACTCACATAAAAAATATCATCTTGAATTCTATGAGGATTATAAAATAAAAGGATAATTCTAAAACAAGATTATGTGAATCACGGAACATGAAATAACATTGATCGATCAAGTTGATACATTTCTTAGATATTTCTGTGTCTTACTACCTTACTTAGTTTGTTATCATTTGAAGATTCCAGAATGAACAAACCAAAGAACGTCTTCAAGGCCAAGGACAACTGACTTTACATCTCACAAACACAAACCTCCGTCTCATTGCGGCCTTAACCTTACCCTCTTGTCTAGGATCCTGGCGACCTCGCCCAGGGCTCTGTCCAAGGCGGAGACCTTGTTCTGGGGCCATGGTCCTTTCTCCTGGCTGTTGACGTACTTCTGTAAGTCCTTCACAACTTTCTGTAATCTGCAAGACAAAATGATAGATGTAAGAAATATGGTAGAGTGAAATCTTGGTACAATGACGGATGGATGATTGGGGCTTTATATCCTGTATTTATGCACTTAGTAGGTTATCTAGGACAGGGCCACACAAGCCCAGGTGACAAATAGCTGGATTTGAACCTTGGATCCAGCGATTGACAGCCCAGCAAGCTACCACTATTCGGACAGAAAAAAAAATATGGAGAAAAAAAAACAGGATAACAACTGCAAACCCATGGCAACTAGCTGAAAATTCATTAAAGTTCACAGATATCATTACTTGTGCAGCTGATATTGATCAACCCAAATTAGTAGTTATATCAAATTTGTTTTGCATGTTTATTACAAGTTTTCATGACACTTTCTATTAGTCCAATTTAAGTAAAAATCAACACATTTAAAGAGAGGTAGATTTCAACCATCAGTTCATGCGATATCCCCACCCTGATTTTAACTGCCTTTAAAACTTTTTTCTTTAAATCTAAAAAAAAAAAAAATTGGTGGTTTAAAAACATGAACATAGTTTGTTTTAAAATCACTGGAACTAATGCATTTAAATCAACTTGACCATATGCTCATGTGACAAAACAGTGAAAAAAGTTTTGAAATTCTCTTTTTTATCTACATTTTGTCCTCTTTTTTTAGGGTTTCCAGGAAATTTTTCTGGGGACGACATGCAAAAATGACATCGCGATGACAGCGACATGTTTGGCTTGCATGTTACAGGAGCATGGAGGAGATTCACATTTAGAACACAGGTCTACACACACTCATACTGTATTAGTGGCTTGGGGGAAAGAAAGGGAAAGGGAAGGGAAAATGAGGGAGGGAAGGGAAAATGAGAGAGGGAAGGGGCTCCCTTGGAGATCAGCTCTGTCAAGGGGGAGAAGGCAAGTGTTACTGTGACCTGCTGACTTTATCTCCACAGGTAGCTCCTGCTCCATTAGTATAATGGCTGTTCATTTTTCTGCTCATTCTCAGTACAGCTAGCTGAACAGCATCAAGATCCTACCCCCTGCTTATTTTACTGTGAATGTTCAGTTTCAGTCCGCAATACTCAGTTCACCTGCTGTAGCTCAGCTGTAGCTTCGCGTTCTGCCTCCCATCTCACAAAGAAGAGGAAATTACAGGTATTCGGCCCAAAAAGCCCGTTTAATTACCAGCGAAGCTTTAATTAAGAAGGCGTCGCGAACTGCCTTAAAATGCAGGAGTGCTCAGGAAGTCCCTGATCCCCCACGGAACTGACTCTTAATGCACAAGATTTGCTTCAAGATTTGCCTCCTGCTGCCATCATGGACAGCCCCACACAATCACCTGTACTCCCAACTCATTAACTACAACTTTCCACTTTTAAAATCTTAAAATCTCTCACAATTATCATACGTAGTGAACTCCGTACAGCGAATCTTGGTTAAAAAGCTAATAGCTTACGATAATCGGAATGATGTGCAACGCGGTGCGATGTGGGGAGCAAATATCTTAGCCATTTCTTTCAAATTCTTGGCGATTCCTGGAAATCCTTTTATTTTTTTGTAAAGGTTTGCTCAGCAGCCAGGATGAAGCACAGGCAGTGGCTTTAATCAAGGTAATCTGTGTGATTAATGAACTCTACGAAAATAAATTCAATCAGACGTAGTTTGCCGAAACTTTCCCCAACTACTTAGGCGAGGCTTCTGATGGGAGTTCAGGACACTTCTCTGATAAATGATGGCCCTCAGATAAAACAACTTGTTTGGCTTCTGTCTCCTTCCCAGCCAGGATTCCTAGATCCTCAGATTGTGAGGTTGACACAAACAATTAGCCATAATGAGCTCTAATCAGCTTTATACTTGATTGACCACAGTTGTTCTGCGGTCACAACTGGAACAAATTGAGGTCCGGAGAACTCCCATTTTTATTCGCAAGGTTCTCCAAGCCTTCTTGTCACAGTAAAGTTCTCTGGTTATGGTTGGGCTATGTCAATGGCATCTTATCGTGGGGAAACCTGAAATAAGCAATGCCATAGTCTTGAATCAATTACTAGCAGTTAGACTTTTCCAAACACACAATTTCTGATTCAGCCCTAAGTAATGACAGATTGGCTACTTTTCTGATTTTTCATAACCTAAGTAGACATGCAATCACACTCTGAACTCAACTGAATTAATATCCACATAATGATAAAGAAGGTTACATCGATAAGGTATTTTCTCCAAATATATACATTGTATATATATACCACAAATGATATTGTTTTGATATATCACAGTGTAAAAGATGTCATGGAAACTAATGACTCAGTAAAGAATTAAGTTGTCAATTTTTGTGTACGAAATGTATCATTGACCAACAAAGTCACAACAGCAATGATCAATTGCAACATTCATTTCCTGGCAAGCAGACAACTCAGGGTCAAGTCAGAATCACAAGAGCATCATCAGAATTAACAGACTTGGCTCAGAATCTCCTCTGCCAACTATTACCTAATAGAGAAATTCTGGTACCAGCTGTTGCTTAGAGCAATGGACATCTTTTTTTCAAACAATGACCACAAAATGGCACTTTGATGTACCAACTGCTCTTCATGAAGGTGAGGCTTTGTACCAAAGAGAGGTCACTGAGGTCAGACACAGGCAGGCATAAGTCAGATATTACTTGGTGTTGGCAAAACCTTGAAAGGAATGAAAAGAGCAAGAACAATGAAATTTGGTATAATAGTCAGGTACTGCTTGTATGAAGCCTGCAAGTGACTGACTACCCTTGTACTGGCTTGGAATAAGTGATGGTTAGTACAATAGAGACCAGATAGGAGGTAGAATAAAAGAGGCAGACAAAAGTCAGCTATTGCATTGTGCTGGGAGATGTAAGAAAGAGTAAAAGTGAGCAACAATGAAATTTAATGGTCAGGTGCTGGTTGTTTGATAAAAAAAAAAAGCTTGTTTGTGGCTGTCAGTAACTTTGAGCTGCCTTAAAGATGAGAGAGATAAGCCAGTGACAGCAGCAAACATGTCTATCGGGTATCCCCATTGCATCTCCATGTGTCTATCATGCTGGGCATCTTTATGGGTCTGCTGCTGTTGCTGATGATGTTGATTCTGAAGAGGGCCCAGCTGGTCCAGCATCTGCATCAACTACATCAGCAGCATCAGCAGCAACAGCAGTATCGTTTGAAGAAGCATCCTCAGGTGTATCACGGGGAAAAGGGGTCAGTGGGATGTCAGGCGTGCAAAAGAGCCTTGCACAAGAAGCCAGTGTGGTGAGCCACATGTGCCAATTGGCCTATCAAGGATCTGAGGATCTGGAGAAAGAGAAAAGAGAATGGCATGGGAGGGGGGGGGTTGGAAAGGATCTCCAAGGGATATCCAAAAAGCCATCCAAAAATTAATCCAGGCACCCGTAAACAATAACAATAAACACATTTATTTGTCTTTTTATATCTCGTATTTCTCTTTTCCTTTTATCTTCTCCTTCCTTTCTTTTTTTTTTGTCTTTTATTCTTGCTCATTTTTTGATTTCCCTTTCTTCTCTTGGGACATTGTAGGACAACGTCTCTGTCATTTTGCAGCCTCTCCCATCTCCCACATTCTCCCTCTTCCTCCCTAATAGCTCTTTTGTCTTGCAACATGGCCACCATACACCTGTGGTCTCTACCTGGTCTGCACAGACCTCAACCAACCACAGCATTGACAAAAGGTGTTAGAGATGCAGCCACAGACAAGGGATTAGAAGAAAGGAGTCAACATGCAACAGGAGAAGACAGTCACAAAGGAGTCACAGAAGGAGAGTCACAGAAGGAGAGTCACAGAAGGAGAGTCACAGAAAGAGAGTCACAGGAGGAGAGGCGTGCATGCCCCAGAGGAGAGCCCAACAGCCAGAGCCAGAAGACTCAGCTGCCTCAGCCTGACCTATGACCCACACCCATATTTCACCCCAACAATTGCTACCCATGTTGATGGCACAGTAATTTTATGGCACTAGGACAGTCACTCTTGGCATCGGAATAATGAAATCAAAGCCACAAGCTCATAACCCAAGAAAATATGCTTATGATTTTAGCTTATGGTTGCACACTAAAAATATAGTAAGCATATACTTTTTGCCATTGTACTAATTGGTGGTTTCATTACATCATTTTGAGATTGAAAATTGTCAGCAGTTAGTTCTATAACATGGTACACCAGCTTGATATTTTTGGAAGATTTTAACACAGGGATTCCTCAAAATGTGTAAGATTGTCCTTTACCAGTGATATAATCCATTTTAAACATGACCAATTCAATTCGTCATGAGTATATTGAGGTGACAACACCTCAAAAACAAAGGAAGGTGGCGATAAAGAGGGTCTTCGGAGAAAAAGGGTGACGAAGGCCATAATAAGCACCCCTAACAAAGAACCCCTGCTGGTAATCTGTCCTGATCTTATCTCCTACCCTTTATTCCAAGCCAAAAAGGACAAAAAAGCTGCACCAATGGCACAGTGCCTTCACATCTGATCAACTCGTGAAGTTATGAGCTTATGGTTGACAGCTTCAGGGAAGTGGTGACAAGAATCAACCCAATTACACAGCAACAGCATTTTGGTAATATGCTGAGCTGGTCGGGATGCACAAGATTTATACAGGAGTAATGCTAGTGTCTCAAGGTTAATCATCGTCGTAGATTGATCCTAGGACGACGAGGCACTCGTTTTCTACGCCGAATCGCTCGTAATTACGGACGAGGCAAGAAGAGACTTGTGTCGGCGAGTTGTCAGGAGCCTCGGCGCAGTTCCATTGCTTCAATGTTAAACTAGATTCGCCCAAGGAGTCTCTTTCTTCGCCCTAGCATGCTCTTGCTTCGCCCTAGCATCCTCTTACTTCGTCCTAATCTTCAATTACGCCCAAGCAAATACCTTTTACGGTGAAGCAAGTAGCTGTTTCGGCGTTTCAACAGCCTGTTTGCGTCGGCGAGTTGTTCTCTTTTTTCGCCGAAGTTCCATTGACTCAATGATAAGTAGCCTCGCCCAAGCACTCTCTAGCTTCGCCCAACCTGCCTCTAACTTCGCCCAAGCTGTCTCTAACTTCGCCCAATCATTTTGGGGATCTTTAAGGTCTTTTGCATCGTGGCTTCTTGCTTCGTAAAGATTCAACAGGTTGAATCTTTCGTGAAGCAAGTTCTTGCCTCACCATAAGGTCATGTGACTTCTAGGAACTTTTGGCGAGGAAGTTTAAGAAGCGCCGTAGACGAAAATATCGTCGCCGAATTGTTGAATGTGGGTTAAAAACCTCCCTCTTTCCTGGAAAAGCAAGAAGCGACGCGACAAGAACCCTCTGTTACGTCTCCGTGTGATCTAGGCATGAACTGCATTATGAAACTTCTCAATAGTTTCCCTGTTGATTTTTAACTCCTGGCTTAAAATTGAATCCGAAACCTACAATAGCACCGAATCCATGTATCAGTGGCCCTTGCAAGCAGTGACCTCCCATGGGCAACCTCCCTGCTATATGCAAGCGCTTTGTTCATATACATATTTTTTGCAAGATCCAGCAATTTTAGCTGGTGTGAGTAGGAGTCGTACCTCACATTTACTCATGAGTGTGTAATAACTCTCAGGTGTGTGTAACACCTCACACTTGCCAGTGCATACACAACAGCTCACAGGTGTGTAAGTGTAATATCTGGCAATTGCTAATTGGTGTGCAATAGCATGAAAGTTTGTAAATGTAATATCTCCCAATTGCTAATTGATGTGCAATAGCTCGCAAGTATGTAAGTGTAATATTTTGCAATAGCTAATTGATGTGCAATAGCTTGCAAATGTGTAAGCGTAATATCTGGCAATTGCTAATTGGTGTGCAATAGCTTGCAAGTTTGTAAGTGTAATATCTGGCAATTGCTAATGGGGGTGCAATAGCTTGCAAGTTTGTAAGTGTAATATCTGGCATTGCTGATTGATGTACAATAGCTTGCAAGTTTGTAAGTGTAATATGTTACAATTGCTAATTGAGGTGCACTAGCTCGCAAGTGAGTAAGTGTAATATCTAACAATTGCTAATTGATGTGCAATAGCTCGCAAGTGTGTAAGTGTAATATCTCACAATTGCTAATTGATGTGCAATAGCTCGCAAGTTTGTAAGTGTAATATCTCACACTTGCTAATTGATGTGCAGTAGCTCGCAAGTTTGTAAGTGTAATATCTAACAATTGCTAATTGATGTGCAATAGCTCGCAAGTGTGTAAGTGTAATATCTCACAATTGCTAATTGATGTGCAATAGCTCGCAAGTTTGTAAGTGTAATATCTCACACTTGCTAATTGATGTGCAGTAGCTCGCAAGTATGTATGTATCTTGCAATGAACTCTCACACCCCAAGAGCAACATCTCCAAGTTCGTAAGAACAGTGGTACTCATTAGGACAGTTACTGTACAGAATGAATATTCTCAACTTATTTCTCAGGCTTGAATAAATGATTCATCTCACAAGATCAGCTGACACGATTATCCGATACCACAAAGATCGTCAAGCACATGTCGACAATTATGTGAATTCATAACTATGTCTATTACAGAGGAAGTTTGAATAATTACTCGAAGTATCCTGAAGCAAGAAAGATTATCTAGTTAAATGCAATCAAAATCAATAAAACAATTAATTTACAGCAATTATTACAACTTGTGTCCCAAGACCCAAGGCAATATAGTGAGGAACGAATAATGTAACTGATCATAACATTCGATAGTTTCTGTAAAATAGTAAGTAAGAAACCCCACTTTCAGATAACTTGGACAAACTTGCAAAACCATATTTTCACGAAAAGAGACTGCATCCCAAAGACCATCAAATGACGCTATAGAAAGAACAGTTATAAAAGGCATGGGTTGCTAAACTTGACAAATGAACGAAATCTCCAGTTTGGGCCAATGCTGACTTGGTTTTGGGGCAGTTTGGAGAAACTTTGGAACTTGCAAACTGCCAAGAATTGTACATTTAGGCCACGAATGCAAAATCGTTAGGAAGTCTGTGTGTTACAACAATTCGTCTGAGGAAGTATTCTTCATGGTTAAGACTGACAATTCATCTTAAGGAAGTCCTGAACTGACAGTGTACTGTTAGGGGGGTTGCACTTGTCACGTGACCTGGGGGACCTTGAGTAGGTCCATTGTGAGAGGGCAGCACTGATGCAATTGTTGCTGTTGGCATAACAATGACAGCCTCGATCTGATGCGATTGTGCAGGACATACTTCATGATTAGCAAGGGCCTAACAGGGCAAGAGGCCCCACCCCCTAGCCCTCCTCTGTGCCCTTATGTAAGTCCTTGGGCCTAATTAGATTGGCCGTCACCCAGTGTAGGCCTAACGAGGAATGATGGCCTAAAAATGTCCTCCAATGGACCCCAAGCAAGCCACGAGCAAGCCACAGGCAAGTATAGAAGACTTCAGAAGGTCTGTACAACTATGCAGCCCCTCCAATACAGACAGTAGGTTAGGAGACTATGGGAGACAGACCCCAGTAGCCAATAAGACCTCTCTTGGGGCCTTCTCCTCCAACCCTTTCTCTCCGTATTCCTCCACAATGCACCTCCAAACACAATCACATCCTTTCACTATCACTGTCCACCCCTTTCTTTGTTATCTTTCTTATATTGTGGATGCAAAAACACAACTCAATCAACCAGGTAGCCCCTGGAATACAAATGAGGCCAGTAGTGACCCAGTACCCAATGTATTCATAACACCACCCATCCTTTTTTGATCAAGTTGACCTGGAGCTTGATCATGATTTATTGAACTGGACAATGCATTACTCCTCAATTGTATCATTTGTACTGCTGGACAAGAACAAGCAACCTCATTTCTACTACTGCTACTATCAAATCATCTGGAAAGCAAGGGATTGCATTTGTAGCTGAGAGACAAAGTGCTTGGTTGTGGGTCCAAATCACTTGTTCAAATATTAAGACCAAAACCCAATTGAAATGAATTGTTATGTTCAGAAATCAGGACTCTTATTAATAAAGAAACATTCTAATAATCTTTCCGATCATTTCTCGACACGAAGAAATGATTTTGATAGGTTTATCATGCTGTCGAAATTTTAAACAAACTGCAAGGGATTAGATTCAGACTGGTTGATTTAAAAAAAGACTGTTTCCATCCTGCATTACACATTGGACGCCAATCTCACCTACTATCCAAACATTACCATAATTTTCATTTTTAATAACCCCAAAACTCACATACACAGATTATTCAATACCCTAATTAGGCTACAGAGAACTTTCTTTGATAAAACTTTCCAAATTGACATGAGTTCACGAAACTCATCCATCACAACACCTCAATATAAAATTGTCTGGGGCCTAGATCCTTTAGATTACATGGTTTAATTAGAAGTTACACACTGATTACACAATGACCTGACTAAGACTGACTTGTAATGAGGCCCTAATTCATTTACAATAGCCAAATGTTGCCCTGATTCGTTTACAATGGCTAGATAATGTCTTAATTCATTAAATAATTCATTTACAATGGCCAGGGTATTGGCGGGGTACTGCCAGTCTGGAAGGGTAACATTATTGCAGTAGCTGCGGCTGTGATTTTATGCTTCGCTCAACCATCTGTTGAAGTTGCGCTCCACGGGGTCATAAGAATTGCAAATATATTCAACTACTCTCCAGGCACGGATATGAGTGAAATGACAGTGATTCAAATTTGCTACACAGATCATGTATGAATCGTATGATCCCATGAATATTTCTTTCATCTGATCGTTGATGCATTCCTTTTCAAATCATATATATGCTCATTGTTCAATGTCACTATATATAGGCTTACATTAAAACAAATTGTCTATTCGTGTAAATGCAAATACATCTTTAAATATAGATATGTCCTAGAACTGCCAAAACGATGTTCAATTCATGACAAGTGAAAATTCTACAGATACATACATAAATAAGCTAATACTTCATTTCCAACCAAAAAATTACTGCTGGCATTCTTTACCAATTTTGCTTTCAAGATAAAGTATACCCCCCCCCCCCAGTAATAATTAAGGCTAAAACATATGCACGCTGCACGATTGGCAGCCAATTAACTTTAAGAGGTAAACAGACAGTCTGACACGTGTCAGTTAAGTTTATCCAGTAATTAGTCACCAGTCATAACAATCAACAAACCAAACAATCTGATCTAAATTAAGAAATGATAAAATTGATAGATATATATTATTATTTTTGGGAAAAGGGACATAGGCCTATAATATTTAACAAGGACAGAGAAGCTTCCAATAATCTTGAAATGTTACAATTAACAGCTTGGCAAAATTTAGATGTCATATCTATCAATCTGAATTCCCTTGGTGAAGTTGGTCCACATATAACCATGAATCAAGCTCCAGACCAAGAACACCCAACCACATTTTGTCTATAGCTCGAACTGTCCTAATAAAACAAAGGCAAACAACTGAAACAGGCAAGAAAAAGAGAATGAAAAGAGGTTGAGAGACTTGAGTCCACAGCTGATGATCAACTAATGGACCAAGACTCACAGGAGCTCATGGGCAGGCATGACAATGCATTTCTCAGTGAGCATCTCAGCCTAGCATCCTTGGCAAACACTCTGTTGCTGCTACTGCAACGTCATGGCCAAATGCATGATCATGCATCTCCCCAACATCAAAGTAACAGTGAGAGTAAGTAATAATTATTTTGAGTCGGGTTGAAAAACAGAAAACATAAGTGCACACGCACATAGTACTTTTATAGTCGACTAGAAAAAGGTAGACCCATGTTTGTATATTTGAAGGGGTACTGTGCTTATCAGTGATAAGTTCAGAAAAAGCTCAACATAAATCATATAAAATCTATTTATAAACACAAAGTCTCGGGTAGTCTTTAACTATCATTCACACCAGTAAGTGCCACATCCCTTGTGTCATTACACAATACTCAATGGCTGGAACTAGAAACCTCTGAAGATCAAATTACACGTTTTCAGAAAATATTTTGCTCACCTAGCAATCTGGTAAAACCTCAGGACCAATGCCACAAGTTGGTAAAATTTGGAACTTCTGGTGAAATTGACCAAAAAATCAATAATCACTGATATGCTTCCTATGTGTTATTAGATTCCAAATCCAAAAATTTGAGGTTGTATATGCGTTTTTGTGACGTCTATGCCACATTATGCTAGTAAATTTAAACATGAATGTGAAGAAAATACTAACTTGAAATGCAGTTTATTCAAAACGAAACTTTGTTTCTTCAAATACCTCTGCAGCAAAGACTTTTTGTAGGGACCATCTCAGATCTGTGTTATAAGCTCCAAATGAGGAAAGATTTGACAGTGGAGGTCCCTAACTAAAGGGGCAAAAATAATCAGCCAAGTGCTACTTGTCATCAATTTATGTGTACTGCATTGGTGGGGCTTCTTGAGTTTCTGGAGGGGGCCACTAGGAAGGTGGCCTTGCAGATATACTTTCCCTATAGCAGGAGTACCCTCCAAATTTACCTCCAATATTAGGAGGATACTCATGCTAGAGCAAAGGTAACTGTGACTACAATTTACAAATCAAGTATATATTTGCCCCTCTTTATGCTCAGTAGCTCCTTCACTGCATGACCTTGGGAGCTGTCATGGTTGAGTGATTGGGGACCATATCCAAAGCACACCTGGAGCATAATACATTGGGGACCATATCCAAAGCACACCTGGAGCATAATATTATCCCATAGAGATTTCCTTAAAAAAATTATATAGCCTAAGTGTATAAACATTTGAGACAACATAAGACAAGTGATAAAAGAAAACACTGTATGAGAACATTAGATATTCAACTTCTCACAAACTGGTCAGTCTAAAAGTGTCATACACTGTAAAATTTGAAAACTGAGTTGATGCAATAATTTGAGCTGTCTGAGAATGTTAATAATTTTCAAGCTATGATAGCTCAATCCTATAAGTTGTGAAGGTATGATAGCTCAATGCTGTAAATTGTCCAAACAAATCATAACATTAAGCTGTGAAAACATGAAAGCTTCAGTTGTTGCAGATAGCTTGACATCTCAGTCATGCCACATATAGCGCCATCTATAACAAGCACTTCTCATAAGACTGCATTTAGTTTTAAATAATTATTTACTTACAAGAAAAAATAACATTTATATTACGCTATCCCAGAGAAAAAATGAGTAGCACACCACTTTAGCTGGTTACTTTTTTATTTTTATCTCTCTTTAATTAATTTGTTGGAGTAATTAGATGCATGCTTTCATACGTCAACCAACATTTCCAAGTCAGAGTGTGTTCAAATAGGCTTCTAGCACTGTATACCAACTGAGATGAGCCACAGGCCATTGGGATTTATTCACAAGAAATTAATTTTTAAATCTCCTTGTGATGCAATGGTCTTTGTTGAATGCATCTTGGGCCTGTCCATGATGTGCTGAAATGAAGCATACTGGATCAGGTGGATCCCCTTGAGAGATCAAACAATATTTCGGGATTACAGCCCATATTCATAAATAACTCTATAAGACAGGTCACACAAATATAAATGAAAAACAACTAAAAATAAGTCAACACAGCTCAACATTTTGAGTTGTGTCAGCTTGGATCAATAAGTCAACAAAACTCAATATTTTGAGCTGTAAGTCAACACAGCTCATTGTTTTGAGTTTTCTCAGCTTGAATACCTTAGTCAACATAGCTTAGTATTTTGAGCTATCTCAGCTCAGTATTTTGAGTTATCTCAGCTTAAAACATTAATCTATGTTAGCTCAATCAACTTGTGCAACCATCTCACTCAATCAATTGAGCTGAATCAGCGAGTCCGATTTTACAGTGTAATCCAAATATTATGCAAGCCACAATTAGTTTGTTGTAATGGAAATAAAAATTTCATGTTTTTGACAAAGAATTTAAAAGGGCTTCTCATTGCTTGGTTTGCTGTCTATGTTAATAACACCTGTAATTAGGCATGCCTAATCATGATGTAACATGTATTAGGTTTGTCATATCACACATTCACAGTGGTACATTGGAGGTATAGATGCAACTACACATACATAAAACATTATTTGAACATTTGGAAAATAAAATATGTGTTTGAAGAAACCTCAGGTCCCTACAATTCTTTTTTTAAAGGATTTCTTGTTAAGATATCACTATGAAACTTGCACACATTTTGTTGAATAATATTCTTAAAACAAGCAAAAAACAGATTTTTCATTATTTGCCTTCTCATACCTTCTATGGTGTAATTAGCAGGTAATGCTGAAAGCAAGCTTTGCACTTTTTGTCAGCCATAAACACAGGGCCATTATACCATGATAGGTTTGACTAAAAACCATATTGTATATACCAATGGAAAGCCAAGCTCAAGTGTAACAACACAATATCAAACAAGTGAAAATTCCAGCAAAGAGTCTTTATCACAAAGCATTTGAACAAGACATGTCTGAACACACATTTTTACAAAGTGTAATTGTGCCACATTTGTTGTCAGTGACAGAGACAGGCCACTAATACCATGATAGGTTACATTAACAACAACGTTCTATAGGCCAATAGAAACCTGCGCTCGTGGGCAACAAAATCATATCAGAAAAGGTAACTTTCCTTCCACTAGCCTTCATCAAGAAGCGTGTAAAGAAGAAAGGTCCTCATAAATATTTCAAAATGTGAGAGCGTCGCATTTTTTGTCAGTCTCAAAGATAGGGCTCTAATGCCATTATGGGTTGGACTTTCTACCCTATTCTATGCACTAATACAAAGCCAAGCTCATGAGCATGACAATAATACCAAGAATGCAAGAATTCCAGCAACAAGCCTTCATCAGGAAGTACCCGAACAAGAGAAGTCCCACAGAATGTTTGCAGAATATAAGAGCGTCGCGCTGTTGTCAGTCTTACTCAAGCCATCACAGCTCCTGGCACAACAGCCTTAGCCACTTTAAGTGATATATTCCTGACAGACAAGGTCATGAGCAATGCATTGGTTATCAAATTTTTCAAAAATGTTTCGATCAGTGGTTTTTCTGTGGCATCAAAAATCACATTGCACTTTTAAGCTTCACCGGGGACACACCAACTGAGGATTACAAAAGGAGTATTAAAAAAATATAGAAACATCCAATTGCCATTTTTCTGGATTCACAAGATGCCCACCTAATCAGGGAACAGTAATGCATTGCAATTTTGATCCTAAATTCATCCCTTTTCCTGTATTTGAAAGTTGTATGCAAAAATTTTACATGCAGTGTCCAAGAATAAGAATAAGAATAAGAATAAATTTTATTTAGTACTCGAGTATAATAAACAATAACATCAGCTTAAAGCTGGTTTTCGAGTTGGACAAACAACAACAAACGATAAAAGGTAATGATAAAAATAAAGTAAAATAAAATCATCTAAATCGTATCAGGGTAAACATTGCAAAAGTTTTTTAAAAGTACATTAAAATCATCAAAAACATGCCTGACTAGCAACAGAAGACTAGTGGAAAACATAAGCAGCACATTCTTTACAGCTTTCACGAACACATTGCCAACTTGATAATTTCTGTTTGAATTCATTTTCATTAGAACAGTCTTTAACGTGGTAAGGCAGAGAATTCCATAATTTAGCACCAGCATAAAGTAGGGATCAATAACCATATGTCACTGTTTTGTAATTGTTGACGTGTACTCGTTTACTGTCCCTTAAATGATAACATAGGTCTTTCTTTGCATACAAGTCATTCAAGTAAGGTAAATTGAGTCCATGGAAACATTTAAACATAAATAAAGCAATTTTCTTTAGACGCCATAATACAACCGTATTTCTCTGACATTCCATCAACAAGTCACTAAAATCAAGTAAATGTTCATGATCATCTAGGATGAACCTCGTGCTTCTTTTTTGAATAGTATCAATGAGCCCTGAGGGTGTTTTCAAACAAAAATGCCAAACGAGTGGACAGTAGGTGAACTGAGGCGTAACCAGGGCATCAATTAAAGCAGCTCGTTCTGTCTTACCTCTAACACGACTTGACAATCTTTTTACAATATTCAAATTTCGACTTGCTTTCTGACAAAGACCTTTTACATGTTTTCTAAAAGTGAAATTTGTATCAATATGAACTCCAAGCAGCTTAACATCATCAACTGCCGTGATGGTAGTATCATTTATGGTGATTGTCATTGGTTCATTGTTCTGAGAGCTCCTATCCAGCACCATAAACTGAAATTTATCAGGATTAGCTTTCATCATATTTTTGGCGAACCAGTTCAAACAAATTTCAGCATTATATTGTAATTTTGACAATACTGAAGAAATCTGATCTCCAACTACTGCAATAGAATTGTCATCAGCGTAATTGTAGAAATTGTCACCAATGTCGTAAAGCAGATCATTAACAAAAATATTGTATATCATCGGACCAAGGACACTGCCCTGTGGCACACCCTTAGTAATTGAACACCAATCACTTTTAAATCCATAATGTTTCACTCTCATTTTTCTTCCAGACAAATAAGACGCCATCATGCAACATGAATTCAATGAGAAGCCATATGCGGACAGTTTAGCAATAAGCAATTTATGTGGCAAGCAATCAAATGCTTTGCTTAAATCCATGAATAATGTACCAACTACTTTATTTTGATCCAGGGCCCTTTTCCAGTCCTCGACAGCATTTATGAGGACATGTTCACAGCCAATACCGCTTCTGAAGGCTGACAGTTTAACATGAAATATATTTTCAAAATGTGATGATATTTGTCTACTCATTTGATATTCCATCACTTTTGATATGATAGTTGGGCAGCTTACAGGTCTATAATTTTCTTTTTTAAACCGGTCTTTGGCTTTGAATAAAGGGCTTGTTTCAGATGCTTTAAATGATTCTGGATACACATTTTGTTTGAAACAATGATTGATAAGGTTGCTAAATGGCATTGCCAGACTAGCGGAGGCAGTTTTCATAAAAAAGGGTGACACATTATCATAACCACAAGATTTTTTAACATTCAGTGATTTCATATGCTTATGTAACATATCAGCTGTGGTTTCTGTAAATCTGAAATTATTCAGACTGGGGAAACAACTTTTAATTTTTGAAACACTAGGGTGGTTATTGTGACCATTCACAGCTTCATTTACTGTATGTTCATTGATTTCTATTCCAAAATTGTCGGGTTTGCCAATGTCATCAGCCATGGTTTTATAATATTCTTTGAACAGATTACACACCTCGACAGGGTTGTTGATTACTGTGCTACCTTCTTTCAGAATTATGTTATCAGTGGACATAGACTTTCCAGATATATATGGCCTGAAAGACTTCCAAAAATCTGAAGAATTAGTGCCAGAGAGACTCCTCTCACGTAAGAAATTTGACTCTGATGTGCGCCTGATACTATTTACCTTATTACGGAGTTTCCTATACTCTTCCCAGTTTTGCTTTGACTTTTTATTCCAAAATCTGTTTCTCAATTGATTTCGCCTATGAATGGCTTTTCTCAAGACAGAATTCATAAACGGAACAGGATCATGCTTTAGAGTGCGTCTTTTTAAGGGCGCATGACATTCTATCAAATTTGTCAGGAGAGTTTCATGGCACCAAGCTACATCATCTACGTCATCAAATAAATATGCAATATGAAAAGGGATCATCTCGACTTCACTGCAGAAGACAACATCATCAAAATGTTTCATACTCCTATAAAGGATCTTTTTGTTCGTTTTCCTGGGTGCAGTGATCTTGGTACTAGCACAGATCATTTTATGGAAATCACTCAGTCCCGTGTCAAATACAAGAGTATCATTGAACCTTCTTGGATTTGACACGAGGATAACATCAATCAATGATTCATTTTGCAATGACTTGAAACAGGTCGTCTCTTTCACAATATTTGTCAGTGAGTGACTTAGGCAGAAATTATAAAGAGCGTTTACATTATTTTCACCAACGTTTTTCATATCAATATTAAGGTCTCCAAGAATTACAATAGAGCTTGATTCTGCCAACATTTTTTCACAAATATGACTCAATTCATCAATAAACAACAAGTCTTTAACTGGAGGAGGCTTATATGCCGATAGAACAAACCATTTTTCTTTCTTCAGCCACATTTCGATTACGATAAACTGAGCACCGCTTTTTTCATACTCAAAATCAGAACGTCGACAATGTGTTATATCAGAGTTCACATAAGTTGCAATACCATGAGCTAGCCTGGTTCTATCATTGCGATACAGCCTGTATTTCTTTGCTGATATAGAAGCATCAAGTATACAGTCATCAAGTTTAGTTTCAGCAACTGATAAGATATCAACAAGATAGGCGGGACACCAAAAATTTCCCTAACTGCAATCATTGATCACTCATTATCTCAAGACCAGTGACATATGGATGCAATTGCTGCTATTTACATCAAAGAAGATATTTTTGCCTATCATTCGATCCATAATACCGGCATAAATTCCTTTATGGGGCTGAGATATGACCTAAAATGTAAGTGCATATTTGCCCAAAACTGAAATTTTACCAACTCACGGCACTGGACCCTCAATGATGGGTTTGACACAAAGGACAGGCAAATGTGCAATAAAAGCAGATTTGCTGAAACATTAAAGATGGCATGTGGCCAGGTATTTTCTGTGATGTGTGCTTGGGTGTGCATCTTCTCTATTGTCTAGCCACGAGTCTTGATAGGGCTCCAGCAGTCCACATAACAGCAGGCTGTAGGCTGTATAGGAGTTGGAGAAAGAACAAATTCTGAACAATTGTGAAAACTTTTCAGAAGTTCTCAGAACTTCCAATCCAATGCATAAGAAATATAGCAAGATTGCCAACGCAATCCAATGCATATTTGTAGATGGATTGAGAATCATATGAGGAGGTCTTTAAATAGTCACAGAACAATGCAGACTGGGACAGATGTAGCCCTATACATTATGTATCTCCCTTGTTCAGATGTTCATATCAATATATTTAATTTTCTTTTTGATTGACAAACTTGATGAGTAGCCAGTTGATGAAATAGAAAGATAATTTTTTTAAGAAGATATCTTAGGGGTGGGAGGTATGCAGCCCCTCAGAAAAAAACTAAACCCAGCTTGGCAATCAACCATCAAAGAAATCTGGTTTGTATTATTCAACATTTTTTACAGCCCCAGCCAGTTCCATTCACAGATAAGACATGACAATTGTCCAAGAATTTTATATGAGTCTCATGAAACTCAAAACAAGAGCCTAAGGTTTGGAGAATTTCTGGAAAAGACAACAAACATATGCCAAAAGAAACCATTGTTGAGTCAGTCATCTCTTCAGAAGCTTGAGTCATATATTAAATTAATCACAATATTGGGACTTGCTTATTATCATGACTCGTGTGTCATGATTCATTTCCTCTTGATTTCATGTTGTGTTATTGCAGCTAATCAGCTTCTATCAAGCATCTCAGCCTTTCTCAGGGAAGCATGCAAGCAGAAGACTCCAGAAGCAGCAAAGCATATCTTCAGTATCTACAGCATTGTCTCATTCAACAGCAAGAACATAGATACCAACAGCCATTTCCCTTCTCTTACCACACAGAAGGATCTAAAGTATCAACTGCAGCATGATTTCCTTTAACAGCATGATAACTTCTTTTAAGATTGATGGATGATTGGAGCTTTACATCCTGTATGTATGCACCTGGTATATTGGCTAATTAGGACAGGACGAGGACATAGCAATGAGGCAAAAGGATGATTGAAACAGTCGTCCAACATAGGCCCAGGTGACCGGGTAAGGCCTGGATTCGAATCCAGGACCCAGCGATTGGCAGCCTAGCACGCCACCACTAGATCAACCCTCTCCCCAGCTTTTTTTTTTTCCAGAAGAATGTATCAGTTCAACAGCAATATCAACAGCATAACCATGCACTATCAGTTTCAACAGCAAGTCAGCAGCCACCAAACCTCAGCAAGTCAGCATCTTCATGATCTTGCCTGTGATGAGCAGGGCATCGCGCATCTGGCCTCGGATTCAATCAGGACGGAGATAACAATCTCTATCTGTTATCGCCACAAGTCTTTATTGGGCTTCGTTGTTAATTTAACTTGTGTAGGGCGAGCAGGGGACCGTGTATGTGTGCGGAAATTAAAACGTCCGGGGTCCTTGGGGGTTAGAGGGGCAGGGCTGACGGAGGGAATTCTCCCGGGGTAGGGTGCCCTTTAGCCCTTCTTGAGTCAATCTTGACAAGGTGACCTGTTGGTGGGGCTATCAATGATGACTTGAGGGACCCAAGATGCCCTCGTTTCCCCATCACAATAATCTTAGACAGACCTCAGACAGAGCACACAATGATATGGTGGCACCTTCAAAAGACTGGGGAATGATCCTGATCTCAGCTGGATCCCATTGGATCCCAGTTGCATCCCTGTTGGATCTCGGCTGAAGTATCTCCACCTTAAAGATCTAACCAGATCTAACCACCTATTGTCCCCAAGATCTAATCCCTTAAGATCTAATCCAACTGAGCTAATCCCCTTTTTACTCCCCTGGACCTTGTGCCCTGGGGCTGCCAGCTTGACACCACTGTAAAACCAGTTCTGCAAAATATTTCACTAACATTGCATAGTTATTTTTGTAAATCACACATTAATTTTTGAAAATGACGAAACTGAGACTGAAATATCATGGCAATATGAACCGAAATTCACATTAACCATACAGGTCTAGATATCAAATCAAATAATTTATACAGCAATGAATTCTCAGAGACTGGTATAGCACACTAAATTATATTATACAGCAATACCATGCAACTCTGTAAATTTATGAAGTAAATTTAAGGCAGCTCAAGAATCAGAAGATAGTCTTTGCGAAAATTAGGCCTACTGAATTTTGGTGATTTGGACTATGGGCTTTGGAAAAGGTATTCTCAGACTCCAATCACTACTCTCATTGAAATAGTGTGCAATTGCAATAAAAACGTGATATACTTGGACACACAAGACCTCTGAAAATGAATAGTTGAAGACCTGAGGTGTGAAGTGCACGATTATTTTACAGTGCACAATCTTGACAGGGCTTAAATAAAGCCAGAAGAAAAGACCTTCCATCAGACCCAGCCATCGTCTAAGTAGCCTGAAGTAGGTGTCTCTTTCTATTGTGTCTGTCCTCCCAGTGTCCTGGCTCTGATGGCATCCTGGAGAATCTTGGAGAATCGTATTCAATGCCCAGAGCACATTACAATGCCTGACATCTTGATCTGCCATGACACCCATAAGCTGGTACATCACATAGGAGGTTGGTAATGTAGGAGGGATACATTTGGGACCCCAAGGACAAGGACAAGCCAACAGAGTCAAGGACATTGTGGAGTTTGTGGTGGTAAAGTATTGTGGCAACAGGCAAAAACCTCTGCTGTAATGCTGACTGCTAGTTGTCAGCAAAGATGGATAGGTGGATGGATGGTTAACGTTTTACATCCTACATTTATGCACTGATGTTGGCTAACAACTAATTAGAATAGGAGGACACAGCAACAAGGTGAAGGATAATTGGAAGAGCACCAGCAATTCATATTGAAAAAGAGTAGACAGGACAATTTCAGCACAATTCTACTTGTATATATTCATATAGGTCGACAGTGTATTGGTTTTGTGAGAAGCTAATATCTATAAACGTAATTGAAAAATAAACATAAAGTACTTTTTTTCCTGGACACTGAACAGTCTTCTTTTTTTCTTTTTACCCTCGGCAATGTATACATTGCCGACGGGTATTGTAGTTACTTTGGGAAAATTTGTCCGTCCGGCAGGCGGGCGGGCGGGCGGGCGGACGGGCGGGCGTCCGGATAACGGGCGTCCCACTTGTGTATTGGGAGTAACGCCAAAAATATGGGATGTATACTTTTTATTTTTTGGACATTATTGTATCTTTTATCCTAGTTGTGTCTTTTAGGGGTTTAATCCACATGAGATTAATACTTTTCTCACAGTTATTGAAAAATGTGAAAAAATATTTTTTTTGTGTATTGGGTGTAAAGCCAAAACTATGGCATGTACATGTATCATTTTTGGGTAAATATAGTATCTTTTATCCCAGTTGAGCCTTTTATAGGTCTAATCCCCATGATAAAAATACCTTTGTCACAATCATTGAAAAATGTGAAAAATTGTATTTTTTTGTTTCTTGGACATAACTAAAAAACTGCTGGACTTTTGACACTGAAATTTGCATACATCGTATGCATTAAGTGCCCAAGATGTATTTTTGTGGGTCTAAATGCTCTTCGAAAGTTGAACGGATGACAATTTACCAAAAATATGAAAAAATACTATTATTTCAAACCTGTATGATTCAGTCAATTTTGGAGTTAAATCTATGCAATTTTTCAATTAGGTGTCTAACTAATGCCTCTTTAAACAGCTTGACTCAGTTGGAATGTTGGTCCTATAAATTTTTATAAAAACACAAAAATTAGAAAAAATCCCTATTTTCCAACATTTCTGCGCGAAAAGGCCAAAATGGTAATAGGTAGATTATTTTACTTTAAAGCTTATTGTCGTTAGACACACTATGGACTAATATTTACAGCCATTGCATGAGTTTTTGCAAATTTTTCTATTGAAAAAAAGTTGGGGAAAGAAAAGTTGAGCAGAAGCAGCTATATGAAATTGCGATTTCAATTGTATATTACGGTTTGCAGGAAGGAAAAAAATCCATGGAAATAGGCTCATGCATTGGAATGGCCGTTTTTTAGTTCACCTGGGAAGTCTAAGGTACCTGAGGGGAAAAATGAAGAAGCCTCAGACGTTGAATAGGAGGTCCAAAACGAGGTAAAAGCGAAACGGCTGTACGAAATCGCGATTTCAGTAATTAATTATGGCTGAGACAAAGGGATTATACGAAATGGAATAAGCACATGCATTAGAATGGCCATTTTTCAGTTCACATCAAAAGTCTGAGGCACCTGGGAGGAAAAATGAAGAAAACTCAGGCCTAAAATGGGATGTCCAAAACGGACCTGGGATTTGTCAAAAATGCATACTTATACAATGTCATGTATAGGCCTATAGTAATTATTATATGTATGACTCCTTTTGAAAATGCAGGATTTGGGAGAAATGTGAAATGAAATGTGGTCTGATAAATCATTGTATTGTATGTACATGTTATGATAATTTTGGAGAATTACAACATTTTGTATGAGCACCTATAAATTCTTCCTCTTAAAGGGACCTTTTAGCCTCCCCCTTCCCAGCTGCTCAACCCTCTCCCCTATAGGCATGAATTGGCCATTGTCTGCTGTACCTCAATCACCTTATATAAGATGATGTAATCTGGGTAAAGTCTCACTAAAGAATGGAGGGTGCATTAGCCTACTTCACAACTCAGATGTGTATGACAGCCAAGGAGGGGGGGGGGTCAAATGTGAAACATCACTGAAAATCAATGGTTATCAAGATATTACACTTTAAATTATACATGTAAATAATATAAATATGTATGGTTGCACATTGTACACGGCCCATAAGCCTGCATGGGCAATAAAAATTCATAGGCCTGTCTTGTCTTCTACTGATCTCAGGTTTGTCTGGAAAAGTTATAAAAACGATTTTGAGGCATTTTTGTCCATATGAAAGTCAATTTTCAAATGTTAATATTTTTGATTTCGTGAAAGATACCACCTTGGTTGTTTCTAAACCTGATATCTGGGTTCCACACAGTGGCTTGGACCAGTATTAAGGGCAATCTTTCATATTGGATTATTTCTACAGGCATTTCAAAATGCCTTTCCATTTGGCGCAAATGCTTGATGCAACTTTTTCAAAAAGCTACAACTCAAAAACCTATTTTCTACAGGCTTCTAATCTTGGATTTATAATCTGCTTTTGTGGCTGAGGTAGCAAGGCCAGGTACTGGTCATATGCAATGATTAGTTCCAGAGATAAAGGACGTCAAAGTTGGACAAATCACAATTTCACAGACTTTCAAAGCTCAAAGACAAAAATATGACATCAGTTATCAATGTCAAACCAATGGCATTTTAAACGGTTATGAGTAAACATCATACACATAAGTTTCTTCGCGGTAATCCTTTTCATTAAGGTTCTCTGAATTATGCAGATATGAAATAATGTTAATTTATTATATTTAACCACATCAATTCTGAAGAAGAATGTGATAACAAATGATACTTTGGACATGTTGTTTGGCACTTTTGAGAGACCAAGACTAAAATTTGACTGAAATGTTACAATTCAAAGGTCTACAGTTTTTACCTATTTTTAGCAATTTCTGTCTTTTCATATTCAAGTTTAAAATTCACAAAAATGTGAAAATACCCACTTCCTGTCCATTTTGTGTCTAATAAAGTTATGCTATGTTCTTGAATATGAACAAAATGGATAAACATCCATGAAATACATGGTTTTTGTGCATACATCTATTAAACCATCAGATATTTGAATATGAAGACAGAAATTGCTAAAAATATACCAAATACTGTTATCAAAAGGAAATATATAAATTTTATATATAATTATGTGGATTTTCAAAGCATTAATTAAATATATGCAAAAACATGCATTAACATGTGTTAATATTTTAAAATGTTGACACTAAATCTTTAACTCCCAATTATTATAACTCTATGGTTAATATCTAAACTCAGTGATGTAAATTTTAGAAGATAAATTAATGTCAGCCCCTTTTATTTAGTTGTTTGCATGAAAATTAAATGTGAATGAATCAGACAGATTGGCTTTTGTTGAATGGAGCACTGGAGAAGTCTTGATTATGTAATGTTATGTCACAGGGTAATTGTCTTCCCTGCTAGTCCTTTGAAAAGAAATCTTAAACTCTCAATTCTAACTTAATGGTTTAAATCTAACCTCAGTTATGTACATTTTAACATATGAAGTACTGTCAGCTTACTTTTATTTTGGTCTTTAATGAAAATTAAATATGAACATATAAGACAGAATGGCAATAAGACCACTATGTATATAAAGAGGGTTATTAAAGAAAATTACTTAGCATGCAAACCCCATTTCTGTAAATTTCAGTGTGTTATTTTAATTATTGGATAAATCTGTCTTTTAATTCATTTTAAAACTCACTCCAATTGTATTTTTAGCATTTTAAAGAAATATTGTTTAGGGGGTAAAAGTGGAGACACTGTGGCTGTGCTTCATTGTACCCCTCCCCTCCAGCTATTCATGTTATGTAACATTGTGTCACTAATCCTCTCCATTGACCAAAGCTAGGAACAAAGGAGAACAAAAGCAGTGCACAGCACCCTCAACTTTTTAACTGAATTTTCTTTTTTCTTAGAAATATATCAAAACTGCATTGACACAAACTTTTTAGTTTTATATTGAACAAATAAAGAAATTTCCAATTTGAATAAAAAATTTAGGCCAAGTAGAAGCTGAGATATGACTTTTTGTAACCAATACAGGCTGTACAACAGAGTTGGGACATGTTTCTTTTGTTCTGTTTTTCTTTACAGCTATTGTTATTCTTCAAAGTTTGACCAGCATTTAACCTTTGTATTAACTAGCAACTTGCTTAGTCTTAAAAGATATATATATACTGGCATAAACCTTGTTTTAGTCTTACTATTTACAATGGTTTTGGTTGGAGACATCTTATCTATAATTTATGTTTTTAAACCCATATTCCATATTTTTAATTTATGATAAGAATAGCTAAGACTACATAGACTAGATAGATGGATAGATGGATAGATAGATAGATAGATAGATAGATAGATAGATAGATAGATAGATAGATAGATAGATAGATAGACACATGTAGATAGATAGATAGATATATATATAGAATGCATACATAGATGGATAGATAGATAGACAGATAGATAGATAGATAGATTGATAGATAGATCAACATGTCATCCAAGAGATTCAGACATATTGTCTTAGTATCAAAAACACCTAAATTCAGCAAATGGGACTGAATGTGCCACTTTACGGAGCTTTTGGTCTTTTTTATTGTTATTTGGACCTATAATCTGACTGTCGCCTGGCCCTGGTTGTTTGTACATGTATTATCTATTTGCAAGGTTGTTCCAGTGTTTGATTGGAAGCTGCTTTATTAGAATTATTCTTCTAGTTTACATGTAGGCCTATTGGAGCTAATATTTGAAATGAAACTAAATAAAGATAGCTAAAATTATATAATTTAGTGCACAGTAAGCTTTGGAGCAAATTCTCTGTGTTTTTCCGTGATTGTTCCTGCTTCATCAGTCACATTTTCCTGACATCAATTGCATTTATTGCTGCGTTAATGGAATCCTTAAACAGACTTTAACAGATTTTTTTGATAAAAAAAGGTCTCTTTCCATGTGTTATCGCTTATCACAGATTCAACCAAATTTCTTGTTTTATCCGAAGTTAAAGGGTGGCAACCTGGTATAAAACCAGGTTGGTTTGATTGACTGATCTGCTGATTGAATGATTGCTTAATTAATTGTTTGACTGACTGATCGAATAATTAATTCCTTGTGCAACCGGATTTTAATATTGCATTAATAACATACAGTATTTGTATATTACTATTAGATCTGTAGATTTCATAGAATGGGTGTAGACAAATTTCAGTCATATCCAATAAATTCTAATTTTAAAATTAATGAAATTTTAAAAATTAAACTTCTGTATGCAATAAAAGAACAGTATTCTTAAGATGGATGGATGTTTGGGGCTTTACATCCTGTATTTACACACTTGGTAGGCTAATTAATTAGGACAGGAAGAGGACATGGCAATGAGGCAAAGGATGATTGAAACAGCCATCCAACATACCAGGCCCAGGTGACCCGGCAAGAGCTGGATTCGAACCCTGGACCCAGCGATTGGCAGTCCAGCACGCTACCACTAGACCAACCCTCCCCCCTCAAAACCCTGTCTTTGTTTACAAATCAAGTGTTGCTTAAGTTTTTTTTAACTGTATTTAAGTGTCTGCTCTGCAGTTAAGGAAAGTCAGGGAAACTCATGAAAAACAATGTGGTGATGGAAATTCAACAAATTACCAAAACAAATTTTGGCCTTGATTCTCGCTTAAATTTTTACAGATTTTCATTATGGCACTTGCTGTGACCTGGTGGAAACGGACATCAATTAAAAATTTTTAGGGACCTTGCCCCCTCAAAGCCAGCGCCTCCTGAGGGCCACTTGATTTAACTCCCTCCAGAATACCCACTGATTAGCCGAGGGTATGCTGCCGCGCAGCCTATGTTTTTTTTTGCTTTTTTTTAAGTTGCAAGACAATGGGACTTAATAACATCAACTGAAGCAGAAGAGCACTTTAAGAGGGGTAGGCCAACTAATTTACATATTGTAATACTTAAACTGTGAAATACCCTGTGTGTGCACCATCACCTATTCCAACACTATCCGACACTTGAGTGGCAGTCCATCAATTTTGTGCAAATTTTATCCAAATAAAAGAATCTGTCGGTGGTCACTTAAAACCTAGGAGTAGTATTAAGTCAACATCAGACATCTGTAGCACAATCTGCACTCTGTATTCTGTAGGGCCTGTGCAGGCTTATAGACAAGGGTAGGTACCTTTCATGCTGATATTGATACTATTGGGAAGTGACTTTAATTTCAGTGAACGTTTTGAAATGAACAATCTTGTTAAAATTCAGGCACTTTTATGATTTACAAAACTGAAGAAGGTAATTACATAAGTCAGGAGTAATTAATTCTCAGTCTCAAAAGCCTGACTAGAGGCAGATGTAATAATGAGATGATTGCTGACTATACTTTCATGGTACCCCTGTTCTAATCACCCTACATAAATACAGGGCATAAATCCCTATTCAACCATTCGCCCATGTTCTCAGTTATCGGTTCGTTTCCATGCTTTGGAAAGCCCTACACAAAAATGTACATTGTAACTTCAAAAAGAAGAAAAATTCAATTCAATACCAAGTCAATCAGTGAACCAAGGGCAAGCCAACTGCAAAATGACCAAGCATGCACAGTCCACAAGACTGAGCAGAACTAGTCAGAAGTCAAGCATATCATCTGGTGTCAAATACATCCCAGATAGGTTTAGTCCACTGTCAGGAAATTAAAATTAACAACTTTTATGTTTGTTATTTAAATGTGCAGCCACTGGTCACCATTTCACCCAGTTAACAAGTTGAGTATGGACTAAGTCTCACTAACTCGAAGAGCTTCTATAAGTCAATATATCACAATACTCTTGATAAATTCAACAAATACAACTGGTGTACTCTGGTCTTAAACAAGCAGATAGCATAACAAGACATCAAAGAGACTTGGGGTACCACAAGATTCTAAGATGTCACCAAACCACAAACCAATATCTCAGGTGTGCAGAATGACTTCAGGTGTGCTTCTGAAGTGACTTCAGGTGTCTTCAGGTAAATCTCAATTATCTCAGGTGTGCCTCAATGACTTGCAGGTGAGTGATACAGTTAATAGTCAACATTGATACCCAGTTGGTAATGTTGACAGTACATCATTCAATTGACTTAATTTAATTTTGGACTATTTCGGTGGCGAAATTCTACAAGTAAGAAGAATTTAGAAGAATAAATTTTATACACAATCAGGGTACTTTTACTATAAATCAATTATCAACAGTCCTTCATGATTATGATACATGACAGATAAAAATTTGAAAAAAAAAGTGTATTAATTTTATCACTTCCAGAAAGTTGATTCTCTGAAGAAGGTAATTTAAAATTGTTATGTAACTTTTACATATCCCTTTTAAAAAGAAGCCAATTTCTCAAAATGCTACAAACAACACAACCATTCAAATACATGTTGTTGAGTTTAAAATGACATAAAATACAATATAACGACATTTCTTTTGTCAATATCAATTATCAACCCTGAACCCATTGTTCCAGTAACTGTTGCAGGTTCAAAATTCCTGATCAATCACTGAATCATCGGACACCTGGAAAAAGGTGTAGCCCCAACCAAGTGCAACCAACCTTTAACCTTACACTAAATAATACTAAATAATACTGGTAGAAGTAAATTATTCACACTTGACTTGTTTCCATCAATTTAGGGACCACCAGAGTTGAACCATGCAAAAAGATGAAATGTAGAAGTCAAATAAGGCTTGAAAAAGCTGTTTGAATGCTCAAAATGAATAGCAACGTGAATGCTCCTATCAAGTTCATTAAAAAAGTTAAAATGGATGAATAATAGGGGTACTACAAGCTATTATAATTGGGCGTAAGGGATTTCATGGTTGGGAGGTTGCATATAATGGGTTACATCCAAAACACATCCAAAAACAGCATCAAATTAATTTCTGTTATTTGAGATGAATTTTGAGAAGACCATGCACATTGATGCAGTGTCGTACCCCCTCAGACCCTCACAGGCTGTGACATTAGAAATTAGTATAAATGTTCCTAAACTGAGGCAGGTGAAAAGCCCTCTTTGTAAAGGGCACACAGATGTAGTCTGTTCCACAGCCCTAGTATACACAGATTAGATTATGGCCAGTGGAACAGGCTAACACAGATGATCCATAGAAGTGAGTTGACTCTCATATAATTATTACCACCAATACCACAATGTGTGTGACAATGGGATAAACACAGTAGGCCTAGCACTACCAGAGTGGCATCATGCACCAGTGGTATTTATGAACAAACCTGCATATCAACATTTGAATATCACCCTCAGTGGCATATCACCCACAGTGGCATATCACCCACAGTGGCATATCACCCATAGTGGCATACCACTAACACTGGCACATCACCAACACTGGAATGTCACCCACAGAGACATATCACCCACAGTGGCATATCACCCACAGTGGCATATCACCCACAGTGGTATCACCACAGTGGCAAAGGCATCAACCAAGCAACCACCCAACACTCAGCGAGTGTCACAGACACAAGTCAAAGCATCATGATTGCCAGCATCTGGTCCGCTCAGCTGACATGCAAAAAAGGCTTTAAAAAGCACTATAGGGTGAACCCTCCTAAAGCCCAGTAAAGAGGGGAGGGGGGAGGTTGGAGAGGGGGGGCATCAACACCTACCACCACAAGAGTCCCCACCTGAGCCTGCCTTTAACACTGCATCAGCAACTGCCGCCAAGAAGTCATGAGATCCACTGATCCACCATAAAAACAAGAATCGTTTGGTTTGGGAGAGTTGGGGGGGGGGGGGGACTTCGATTATTTGGGTAATAAACTTCCGTTTTTCAATACTACACGGAAAGCCAGGGGAAAAAATCTTTTTAAAATTTCGTCATTTGAAATTTTCTAAATCTGGGCATTCTTTACAAGGCATTATAGTTTTCAACAGTTTGCTCCTGAAGCGACCCAACATCAAGGAAAAATGAAATGGCACAACTCGAAGTGCTGGGAAGACCATTTTGGACAAGTGGAGAGCTTTTGTATAGATTCAAAAGTTCTGATAAAAGTTCTGAGACACTATTTTTTTGGTGTCATCCGCAATGCAATGTTCACCTAAGTTATTACACTGTGGATGATACCAAGAATATTCAGGTTTACAATAAATGGACAGTAGCCCCCTTGCTTACACTTCCACTAAAACCAACTAGCCATCCCCCCCTCCACTCTTTACTCTGGAACAACCACCAACTGCATTTGACGGGGCAGTTTTAATGGGAGATTGACTGCGCTTGCAGCCAGTTGGTGCAGACCGCAGGTAGCAGTCCACAGCCACTGACACGGGCTAACACAGTCGTGGAAGTGAGTGATGTTGAATGCTGTTGAATGCAGCCATGCAAGTTGCTGATGGGCCAAGGTGGTGCTACGTGCAGTGTGTGACCACATCCCCATCAAAGCTCCACTCCTTCAGCAGCAGGTGGCCCCTTGCATGTCACTCTGCAGTCTCTGTGAGTCTGAGAGGGGTAGGCATAACTGACTATCGACTACTGGGCAGGGTAAGCTACAAGCATGCAGGTAGGAGGGTACTGTGGTAGGCAGGTAGGGAGACAGAACTTTGATGCATCACCAGCATTCACTACACAGTTCAAAGTTCACCCACATAATCTCTGACATCACATAACCATGCATGTGGTGACCTGACTTTATTCACTTTTAACAGCTTCCCAGTGTGGTTTAACTTGTTTTTAAAAGCCTGTTCGACTTTAAACAGCCTGTTGTTGTTTAGACTTCAGATCTCAACAGCTCTGTTTGTGTGTCTCATGCAAGCACTGTTAAAGCATGTGCTCTGTAGTGGTAAAGATAATTATAGCTCTCCATCCCAGAAAAAACTACACTGGAACACCATAAAAAGATGAGGGGGGAAAAACACATAACAAATAGGCAAAAGCATAAACGATTATGTTTTTATATCATTTTTTTCTGCTAAGAAGTCAAGAGACCATCATCATTACTAACACACTAACAAGTGGTATAAAGATAATAACCTAACTCTTAATGCAAGTAAATGTGAAGTCATGTTAATTGCATCTCAAAGGAAATTTATTTCTGATTCACTGTGTATAGATTTAAATGGTCAACAGCTTAATAATGTTTCATGTGCCAACTATCTAGGTATGAAGATTGATGACAATATTTTAACTGGAATTTGTATGTAAACAAACTATGCTGTAATGTTTCTCTTAAACTTAGACAACTTCGCAGATTAGTGGGTTTAGTTTCGGCAGAGTTGTTAGCTAAAATCTATAACAGTACAATACAGCCATGCATAGATTATGCCATAAGTGTTTGGGGTCAAACAACAGATCAAAATGTTTATAAAATACAACGACTCCAAAACTTAGCTGCAAGGATAATTACTCAGAACTTTGATTTTATTAACAGTAGAGGAATTGATATTGTGAGAAATTTGAATTGGATGAATAGACAGAGATGTCAATATTTTACAGTTTTATTAATGTTTAAAAGTATTCATGGTTTGTGTCCTAATTATATGAGTGATAATATTACAATGCTGTTTGATGTGACTGGAATGAATACAAGAAGCCATCCTATGAATGTTTATGTGCCAAGGCCTAACTGTGATATGTTCAAAAAGACTTTTGCTTATTGTGGTGCTGTTTCCTGGAACTCTTTACCTGATCAACTTAAAGATATTAACGATTTTAATGCATTTAAAAGATGCCTGAAAACCCACATTTTAACCTCTTAATCTATTTACATGTTTTATCGTTTTTAAACTTTTACTCATTTTGTATATATCTGTACATTTATATATTTGTTCTTAATGTACATATTCATGTTTTTAACAGGGTCTACCTGAAAAACAGTTTTACTGAGTGTATACACCCTGTGTAAATATATTTAATAAATAAATAAATAAATAACACACTAACCCAACAACCACATGATGCCTGACAAAGTCACAAAGAATGAAAGAACTGAGGTCACGTGGTCATCATGCAGTGCAGCCCTCACACAAGGACCTTGCATGACAAGTCAACAACTATAAAACCAGAGGGCACCATCATCTCCGTTTAGGCTTTAACCCTCTCCCTCAATGCCTTTCATGGTCAAGATTGTAGAGGATCAAAAAGATAACCAACATCAATTATACCCATACCAAAAAGACTGAGGATAAAACACTTATGAGAGATATAAAAGTTATGAGAACCAAATAAAGCGAAGACTTCAATAGACGATTATGAATTGTCCAGGGCCAGGGGTATTCCTTGTACGAGAACATACTTCAGTCGAAATTAAGTTTTAATATTCGCAGTAAAGGTCCACATCCCAAATTGAAGTCTTTTTTCCAAACTGAGAAAGAACCAAATACAACTTTATTTATGTATCTTGAAAATAATACAAAATACTTCAGCATGGATTTAAGAATATCAGCTCTTGTGAGACCCTGGGAACTCACTTCAGTCGGCGGAGCCCATGGGACATCAAATGGAGGCGGGTTGTATCCAGTATTCTATGCTGGGGCAACTGAAAGGTCCTGGGCATCCCTGAATTAATAAGGTATGTGCCAGAATCACAGTCTTCTCGTCTCATTATCATACGGCGATCGCCTGCCTCGATATAGCCCACTAAGGTACTGCAGTGCAGAGGCGTAAAACAAAAACAAACAAACAATCAGCTCTTGGGAGTATTTCATGACATTGAAACTCTCCACTACTATAGTGTATTACTGTACTAGTCCTGAAGACTTTTCAACAGACAGAAACAAACAGTCTCCAGAGGACCAAATTGAAGTCTTTCCGTCTCCACAAGGTCATTTTCTGATTCACACGACAGATGGCGCTTGTTGAGGACCGGAAACTCATCCGGGTCCTGCTGCAAGAAGCAGGATGTTCTTGTGTGCCCATCTTACAGCCTTTCCCATTGTACATTTAGATTCATGCAAATTTGCAATTCAGCCTCAACTCCTGCAAGCTGTCTGATATTGCCATCATGAATTCTGAACAAACTCAAGGCATTGCAAACTATTGTGAGGCACTGTGATTTCATAAAGTGAATAAATAGCATTACACATGACACAATAAAGGAAATTATTCATATTAGCAAGTTCAATGTCAAGGTCACGGTGCAAGGTCATCTCCATGACACCCTAGGTCACTACCAGGTCAATATCAACAACCATTCGTTTGACCTATGACCTCTTGGTGTCGAAACCAAATATATTCATTCCATGCTATGACAGATACGGCAGAAGTTAGGGCAAATGTCAACATTGGGAGATAGATAGATAGATAGATAGATAGATAGATAGATAGATAGATAGATAGATAGATAGATAGATAGAAAGATAGAGACACATTTTTAAACCCCCCCCCCCTATTTTTCTCTATCTATAAAACTAAAAGTAAGCTTTGGTAAATGGTAATAAATTTATGTGACACTTTTCCTTTTTATAAACCCATTAGTAAACCTATCTGAACTCTACCATCGAAATATATTTATTTGCGAGTTCACTCGCATTTGTGAGCAAACAGGGTTAAATAAGGGTAGTCAGAAATTTTGGATCGTTTGTGAGAGACAAGGGAGCACTTTTTAAAGTTTCTTTTTCATGAAATTGATGAAGAATTGGCTAACTTGAGGCGCCTTGCTCACATTTGTGTCTTTGGTGTCTTGTTTAATTACAATTTAAGTTTTTAGTTTCAACAAAATCACGGCAAAACAGGAAATAGAAATACTGTTGTTATTGTTTTACTGCCCTCTGATTGGCCGAAACAGTTGCGATCGTTTTTTGGACACTTCTAATGGGGCTAAAATTATAATTTTAGGCTCTTTAGAATCCCAAATCCTTGAACCATATGAATCCGTTTTCTTATGGAGATATCTTTATTCATTGTCGAGAATTCGTTGAAAAAAAATTAAAAAATATGCACAGTGTTGATGCAGGTGTGAATCTTTATAGGCTCATTTCAGCCGCTTAGAATCATCAGATTTTCACCAAATTTTCACACAACGCAGTTTAGAACCTCCCTGAAGAAACAAAACCATCATTTCCTGTCCGACTATTCATTAAAACCCCTTATTTTCGCTCGTACGATAGCGTCTTTTTACCGCAAATCACTTCCTTCTTTTATCAAAATTTCAGATTTTTCACTCTCAACTTCTCTTCAATTTTTAAACCACTTGTAATCATCGTAGAAATCTCTAAGTAGGCTCATTGTCTTCGCAATTTAATTCTCTACAAGCTGGTGTTTTTTATTTTTCAAAACAATCCATAATAACTTCTATAAAACGTCCGTTTCACAACGTTGTTTCACCGCTATACTTAGTGTAGTATAGGCCTACATTCCAACAACCAATCAGATCTCTCAATTTCTAATTCCCCTTTACTCATCAACCTATTCCTCTCACGACCTCATCTATCCCCTCATAACATCCCTCTATCCTTCCTCTCTTCCCCAGTTCTTCCCTTTCTTTCTAGAATTACTATATACTTCAATTTTTCACTTCCTTCTCATACTGTCAGCCCATTGGCTGTCAATATAAACAGTGTATCCCATTTTCATAATCTAGCCTTTTGTAAACATTGTATCTCATTTTCACCATCCAGCATCACATCTTCATTTGTAAACATTGTATGCCATTTTCACCATCTAGGACCCAAACGTAAACATTGTATATGGTTTTCACCATCTAGAACCAAACTCTATTTTGTAAACAGTGTATAGCATTTTCACCATCTACATCACAACTCCCTTTTTCGTATAAATCCCTCACTTCCACTTCTCTCTCATCACCCCTTTCCCCTCACTTACCCCTCCCTTCCTATACATAACCCCACCCATCTCTACTTTACCCCCTCCTACCCCCACTTACCCCCACCTTCACTTTCACCCAAAACTTCACTTTTTCACTTTTCTCCCTGTACTTAAATTACTTCATTCACCCTCACTTACCCCCACTTACCCCCATTTACCCCCACCACCTTTACTCTCTCAACCTCTCTCTCTTTCTCCCCTTACATCCCATACTTAAATTTCTCATTTACCCTCATTTTACCCTCACTTAGCCCCACTTACCCCCACCACTTTTTCCACCCAAATCCAACTCTTTCTCCCTCTACACCTCCAACACTTAAATCACTCCACTTACCCTCACTTAGCCCCACTTACCCCCATTTACCCCCACCACTTTTTCCACCCAAAACTCCTTTTTTCTTCTCTACTCACTTCCTCTACTTAAACTACCTCAATTACCCCCACTTACCCCCATTTACCCCCACCACCTTTTTCACTAGTAACATCTTTTTTCTTACCTACACACTTCCCTTACCTAAATTACCTCAATTACCCCCACTTACCCCCATTTACCCCCACCACCTTTTTCACTCTAAACTTCTCTCTTCTTACCTACTCACTTCCTTTACCTAAATTACCTCAATTACCCCACTTAACCCCACTTACCCCCAATTACCCCATTTACCCCCACCACCTTTTTCACTCTTAACTTCTCTCTTCTTACCTACTCACTTCCTTTACCTAAATTACCTCACTTACCCCCATTTACCCCCACTTACCCCCGTCACCTTCCCCACATAACATATATCTTTCATCATTTCTCACCTCATCATCACTAGTTCTCAATATGAGCACCGACCCCAAAAAGTCTAATGTTTCCACACGATCGCGTAGCCGCTCCGAAACTCGAAAAGAATCAGGGTGTGCAGATTAATCTTTTTATGACGCTGTCAATGGTCCTTTTTAGGTTTTCGCGTTCCTTCTTCGTAGTGGTTACTGCTTCCCATGCATGTGGCAATTGGTATTATGCAGGCCTTTACCACCTGCCACACCATTCTCATCTTAATACCTTTAAGGTCTGTAAAATTGTAAATTGTAAATTGTTTATTTGATATAGCGCTGTCTTTGAAAAAACAAATCGTCAGATGCGCTTCACAGATACAATCACATAAAATCAAAGTAAAATCGAATGTACAAATAAAATTTACAGAATGTATAAATAATGTATATATCACAAAATAGAAGGTAAAGTTAAAATTGAGTATATAAATGTGTCTTTAAAAGTTTTTTAAAAATGTCCTCATTTTCTGCCAGTTTGATGTTGTTTGGAAGTGCATTCCACCACTGAGGTCCGATCACGCTAAAGGACCTCGAAGCAAAAGTCTTTCTTTTTGTGAAGGGGACTCGCAATGGCAAAACATTGTCACTGGAGCGCAGACCATCTCTCTTTTTAACTGCAACGTTGATAAGGTCCTGAAGGTATTTAGGTGCTTGATCCTTAAAACACTTGTATATAAGTGTTAGCACCTTATGTTGCACTCGCAGTCTGATTGGGAGCCAGTGTAGTCGTTTTAAACTGTTATGAGAAGAGTCGCCATCGTTGAGAACAAGTTTAGCAGCAATATTTTGAACCCGCTGGAGCTTTCTGATGTCACATTCTGGGAGTCCTGCGTAGACAACATTGGCGTAATCCAACTGTGAAATTACAAGGCCCAGAACCAGCGTCTCACATGCCTCTTTGGTCAAGACCGATCGAAAGTGCTTGACTCGTTGGATGTTCCACATCGCTGACTTACATTTAATTTTGATGTGATCTTTGAAATTGAGTTCTTCATCTATTGATACTCCAAGATATTTGATGGTGCTTGATCGATGGACTATATCGCTGCTAACTTCAATGCTGTTGGTATTGCACTTCATTAACTGTCTCTTGGAGCCGAACATGATGAACTCTGTCTTGGAAGCATTCATCTTTAAGCGATTCTCATCCATCCAGCTTTTGATGTGAACGGCACACTGCTCCAACTTTTTGACTGTCTCAATCTCATCATTGCTATCTTGTGTGGGGAAAGATAGCTTCACTGCATGATCATCTGCATAACCATGCAGTGCAACTCCTGTTGGTATAACCTCCTGCAAGGTGCCAGCATAAGCAAGGTATAATACAGGACCCATGCAGGATCCCTGTGGAACGGAGAAGGTGAGGTCTCTCTCTGTGGAGTAAGATGTCTCTACATTCACCTTGCATGTCCTAGGTCGTAAGTAGGAGTCGAGCCACGTCAGAGCATTATCATTGAAACCATAATGACACTGGAGAACATCCAACAGGATACGGTGGTCAACTGTATCAAATGCAGCACTGAGGTCTAAAGCCATCAGTGCCGTCACTTGCTGTCGCTCCATAGCCCACAAGATGTCATCGATGATCTTGGCTAGTGCAGTTTCACAGCTGAAGTTTTTTCGATAGGCTGATTGATAGTCTGGTATCAGGCTGTTGCTGTTACAGTGTTCCATAAACTGCTGCAGGGCTACCTTCTCAAGTACCTTAGACAGAAAAGGCAGGTTGCTGACCGGACGATAGTTGGAGAGTATGAGGTCCAAGCCAGGCTTCTTGAGGGTAGGTCGAATGACAGCAGACTTCCATTGTTCAGCGAAAAGACCAGTTTCAAGTGAGGAGTTGACAATTTTGGTGATGACTGGGAGAACAACAGAAATCACCTTCTTGAGCAACTGAGTGGGCATGGAATCTAGTTCACATGATGTAGTTGACATGGACATGATGACTTTGTGAATGTCCCTTTCACTGACACGATGGAAATTGTTGAAATGGGGAACTTGATGATGTACTGGTTTATATTTAGGGATATCTTCCAGGGATTCCCTAATTTGAGTTATTTTGCTCATGAAAAAGTCAGCAAATTCTTCAGCTAGTTGCTCTGGATTTCCCTCTGGAAAGGGATTGACTGTGGATTTGCCTGTGATCTTATTGAAGATTTTATACAATTGTTTTGTGTCCCCTTTACAGGCATTGATTTTATCACTTAAAATTTGCTGTTTTGTTGTTTTCAACAGTCTGTTGTAAGATTTCTGTTCAATTTTAAATGTTCTCCATAATTCTGGATGTCTGTACCGCCTCCAGATCTTTTCATGTCGCTGAACTGTGCGTTTTTGTTTTTGGACTTCTTCTGTGAACCACTCATTATAGTGCCGAAGAGTGACAGTTCTTGTTGTTTCAGGGGCATGGTTATCAATAGCAGTTCTCACAGTGCTCTCGTATTTCTGCACAATGACCTTTAAGCTGTCATTATCCATCGGGTCAAACTGGAGATCTTCCATGAACTGATGAAGATCAATCTTTGAAAATTTCCGGATGGTGGTAGTTTTCCGAGTAATGTTTTCTTTAGGAATATTAAGCACAATTTTGATGATGCAATGATCAGATATAAAGTCTTTGACCTCGCACAATTTAACCGTGATACTACCTCCTTGCTCGGTGGAAGTCTGGGCTTCCTGCTATAGCCATAATTGTGTTGTAAGCCGCTTGTACTTTCTTCTTTACTTCATTAAGTTGTTTATTCCATTTTTCCACTTTTTGCAACCATCAGTATCTGAAGTTCGGGGGGAACGGGCACTGCCCCCCCTGGTCATACCACTGCTAAGTTTATCGTCTGTTATATTTCTCCGATCATGTATGGAAATCTAGGCCCCAAATTCGACACCATTTTCCCAAGAATCAACACATCAAAGCAAAACAACATAAGCATGGTGAACTCGCATGTGTTCCGCTTGCGACACAAATTCTAGTTTCCTGGTGGTTTATTTGGTGAAAGTTTGGGATTTGTTAGGGGCAAACTTATTCTGTTAAAACTCTTGTTTCACTTTAAACAAAACTGTTTGCTGTTACACTACTCATATGAGAGTGATACCAAACACTGCACAAGTCTGCATTGTTATTCAATGAAACTACTCCTGAAATATGCACGTTTGTTTGGCATTCTCAGATTTGCCAATCCATTGAGAAACATTACCTTCATCAGATGCAATATACTTGATGAACAGAATCCAGCTCAAATATTTGATGGAAGACTTCTTCCTGTATTCTGTGTAGGCCTATATACTGATGTTGTTGGTGTTCAATCAATGTTATTACATGTATACAACTCACAATTTGTTTGCTCAAGGATTTTCGCTTATTTCCGTGTTCCGGTGATGTTCTACTTCTACCAAATCATGGACTTGTCGTTCAGATAGGATTCAACTAAGGGACCGTTCAGAATTTATGACGGGGGGGGGGGGGGGTGGGAGTTTTGGCCGAGGAGGTACTATCTTTTAACATGTGTTTCAAGGGGGGTATCAATTTTCGACAACACTTCCAAGGGGGGTAAGAAATTTTAACAATGAAAAAATGTAAAACCAGAACCGCAAGCGGTTTCAACGCTCGTCTGTTAAAGTGAAATCTATCAATGTGTGGCAGGTTATCACCCACCGGCCAATACCTAAATTCATAACCCTAAGCGATATTTTAAGGTTACAATGGGCAGGTCAAGAAGAAAGAAGGCTGCCAAAATGGCCGCCATCTTGGATTTCTCAACATGTTCCCAATTGATACCCATAGGCCAATACCTGTACCGAATTTCATAACTCTTATAATATTGAGATCGCAATGGGCAGGCCAAGAATGAAGAAAGATAGCTGCCAAAATGGCCACCACAAAATGGTCACCACAAAATGGCCGCCATCTTAATATTTCTCAACATGTGCCCGATCGATACCCACAGGCCCATACCTGTACCAAATTTCATAACTCTAAGTTAATTATTGAGGTCACTATGGGCAATTCAAGAAATAAAGAAAGATGGCTGCCAAAATGGCGCCATCATGGATTTCTCAACATGTTCCTGATCCGCATCCACAGGCCAATACCTGTACAAAATTTCATAACTGTAAGTTAATTATTGAGGTCACTATGGGCAATTCAAGAAGTAAAGAAAGATGGCTGCCAAAATGGCCGCCATCTTGGATTTCTCAACATGTTCCTGATCCACACCCACAGGCCAATACCTGTACCAAATTTCATAACTGTAAGTGAAATATTAATGTCACAATGGGCAGTTAAAGAATGAAGAAAGATGGCTGCCAAAATGGCCACCACAAAATGGCCGCCATCTTGGATTTCTCGACATGTTCCCGATCCATACCCAGAGTCCCATACCTGTACCAAATTTCATAGCTGTAAGTGAAATATTAAGGTCACAATGGGCAGTTCAAGAACAAAGAAAGATGGCCGCCACAAAATGGCAGCCATCTTGGATTTCTCTACATGTTCCTGATCCATACCCATAGCCCCATACCTGTACCAAATTTCATAACTCTAAGTGCAAAACTAAGGTCACAAATGGACACTTACAAAAACATTAACCGGGACAACGAGGACGAGGACGACCACGACGCCGACGACGCCGATCGAGTGACGACAATAGCTCTTCGTTTTCAAAGAAAACAGACGAGCTAAAAAACCGCATGCATAAATTCATTTGATTTGGACTTTACACGCAAAATTCAGTGAAATGACGCGAATCTGTATATGTGTGGCTGTGTATAACAGTATATGTGTGCATTGCTTTGTATGTCGAGGGGGGTACAAAAAATACACATGAAACCTAAGGATGGGGTACTAAAAATCCGCATGAAACTCAAGGGGGGGTATCAACTTTTGACGGGAAGTTTTGGCAAAACTCTCACCCCCCCCCCAGTCATAAATTCTGAACGGTCCCTAATACAAAGGTTATTGTGGATAGTGGATAACACATCAATTGCACAGTCAATCAATCAGTCTTTTTCTGTTTATCTATTTGTCTATCAATCCCTTTATCAATCCGTCTGTCAATCCGTCTGTCAGTCAGTTAGTCAGTCAGTCAGTCAGTGGCACTACACACAGGTCCTTGCGGATGGTAGTACCAGGTCTTGCACACACAACGAAGTCCACCCCATCAGCCAACCCTTATTAACATGAAAATTATTCCGATTATGGAAATCAATGCTGCTCTTGATGGGACGGATGAATTAACAGGGAAGTTAATCAGGGAATGGTGGGCCAGGTGATTATGGAACTTGATTACATCGATTTCAATAAAAAAGAAAGGGAGAATATTGAAGTGGGCTTTCATATGCTCACGGTGTCCAAACAATTCATTTTGATTTTGAAACAGCTCAGTCACAGACGATGTCAGGCCTGTCACAGACAAGTACTTGAGACCTCATGAGATTGTTAACCACATATGAAGGCAGCGGCTCAATCATGAGAGCATGGTCCCATTCATTCATGCAGAACTCATTAAAACGATGATTTGGGGATGATTTGGAGTTGATTTAGAACTGATTTTCAATGATTTTGCCTAGTTTTGAGTTAATTATGGCAAAAACCCAGCAGCATGGAGATGGGGGGCAGATGGTTTGTCAGGGGAAAGTCAATAGGCCATGTTTGTTGAGGTGGACCTTTCCTCACACCGCCTTCTCCCCTTCACCTCCCATAACGAACAGCAAACATCATCTCCCATGGCTGCAAACAACACTGGCTGCCATCCCTGCTAACAATCTGTCTGCAAAATACCTCCTTTGCCTCTCCAGTTTAAGCCATTCAGTCTTATTATGCCTTCTTTGCTCTGAATCAGTCCTTTTCAACTCATATTAGTCCTTTTCACCCTCTTTTAGGTCTAGTCCTTTGAATCCCATTCAGTCTCCTTCCCACCCCCTGGTACTGGCCTATAGTAGCACTGTTGATGATTGTGGATTCATTCTGTAAACCCTTGCTGTGAGCAAAAACCCATCTCCACCCCCTATTCGATCTTCAAACATTTTCCTTCTGTTCACTATTAACCTGAACAAACTTGAATAAACTTGAATCAAAGTTGTGACAATAACTGAATTATGATTAAAGTTAAAACTTTAATCACACAACACCGGCACACAGTCACAATATTGTCCTTCATTCGACGAAATAGAATACGAATCATCAGGTGAATTAAACTTCTTATATAATTCTACAACTATGTCCCACCCAAGTAATAATTAACTGAAATACAGCAAACAACACATAATTGTACAGGTCACTCATAACATGGCTTTCATTGAATAAAGGTCAGCTCCCTAATTCCCTTTAATTTATGCTAGCCCATTGCCAGGGCATTAGGTCAATTGATATGACGCAACAATCCATCACGTCTTGACGTCATCAGCGCCATGAACAATGCCATGACGTAACGTAAAACGTCATGAATATTTAACAAGTCAACAACAATTGTGCATCACTGCTATGCAAGTCCGTTGCATTACATTGCAGAATGGTGATATCTGATTGGGAAATGAAAGAATATCGTGGAAATATTTTACAGATAGATAGACATAGATAGGTAGATCTGACAGATAGATAGATAGATAGATAGATAGATAGATAGATAGATAGATAGATAGATAGATACGAGAAGAAAGATGATTGATTCATCGATTGACTGATGGATAGATTGATAACATGTACATGGGGCTCAGCCTGTTTGTTGAATTTTGGCATTGTGACTGAAATTGGACCTTCAATGAGGACTTAAATTTACAATAGAATAGAATATGGGTGAAGTCATTTTAAATGAGGCCAAAAGTGTCACATAAGGGTAAATTTTTAAATGCATGTTTTAGGATGTATTCCTCGTCCAGCCTGTGCTTCATAGTCTTAATATTTATGAAATATACTTTTTATGTCCTTAAGTTACACAGACACTGCCCCACATAGAATTGTGCTGAGGAGAGTCTATGTCGTCACGTAGGTGAGAAATTTTGGTTGACTCCACTTTATTTAATCCCTATTGTTGATAATAGCAAACATTGATCGTATAATCATTGTTCCAGGTATAGATGATCATTTAAAACAATTTTAGCAGACAAAGTATTATTTTGCTTTGAAATACACACATTGACGGAACAAAAATATATGTTCGTCAATTTTGCTTCTTCGATGTTCTGTCAAAATAAAGCACATAGGAACACTCAGTAAATTTTTGGATTAAAATGTAAAAACACACATAATGTATGAGAGAATGGTAAAATCCAAGCCATCTAACCTGTTGTGTAAAAGATATAGGGATATTTTTAGCGTTACATCATATTTGACATAGTCCTGTAGGTGAGAATTCTGTCACACGTACATCATAATTGACCAAGTTTCAAAAATTATGTCTAATTGTGTATAAATAAACTTTACCAGTAAATGCAATTATAAACATTTCAATAAAAACAAACAAGGCTCAAATGTTAATTCCCCCTAATATAACACAAAAGAGAAATTTCACCAAGAAGCCGGAAAATAAGTTGCCAGAAGCTACACACATGCACCAAACACACATTATGAATAGCCGACTCAAGCTAGAACTTAAATTCTCTGAAATTCCATAAAATATATAAAAGAACAAGTAAGGCAAATTAGATTTGTTAAAATCCTCATTCATGACAACAGTAAAAATACAAATAATCAGAAGAATTTTAAATGAAGCGTCAATTATGATGTACGCCTATTAATCTTGGCTGAACGAAATCAAACACAATGTGTTGTTGAGATAAACTGCATTAGTAAAGGAAGCTAGCCAAAATACATGATAATTCTTAATTTAATGTTGAGATTACTGTCATATATCTATGATTTATGCTGTACATCACATTTGACATTACAAGTGTCAAATGTGATGTACATCAAAGAATCTTATGTTATTGTCAGATAAGAATGAAATGCATGTGCGAAATCTCATGACAAGGACTACAAAAGTCTTGGAATTCAATTAACACAATTTTTCTCTATTTTGGTAATGTTTTCATATCAAAAAGCACGAAAATTCATCTGTAAATCATAATTGACCAATAATTACTTCTTGGTCAATAATGATGTACTGTCCATTATGATGTACCAATTTGATACTTTTTGACATATGAAACATTTTGTTGTGTGACAGTCCTGTATCTTCATGCAAGGCCAATTTCAGAAACAAAACTTATTATTCATAGCAAAATGAAAAATTTTGATTGATGTGATGCTTCTCTACACATGAGAACACCTCTATCAGTGACGTTACATCATATCTGTCCTGTAGGTGAGAATCCCAGAATTATTGACATTCAAAATTTGCATCCTCCATATCACAGCCTTTGCTGCTCTGTAGGATATTCTTTTAAACATTTTAGATAAATCTTGTGGAATACTTATTTTGGCAGCATACAAACCCATAAAAATATTACTGGGTGTGTCAAAATTTTTGTTTTGAAATTTGGCCGTCCTGTAGGTGAGAATTTTTTCAGTGACAGCAGGTGTCATGTTTGGACTGCAACCATTTGCCTATAGCTGGATATTCCTTCCAAAGCTGACTGGTATGTGATTATTTATCATGGACTTTCTTGATTCAATGGAAAATAAATCGACCAAACGGCACTTAAATAGGAAAAAAACCCATTTTTAGAGAACGTTTTTTCTGGATTGACCATGTTTGACATTTATGATGTACGTGACGCGAGGTTTCGGTGGCCCGAGAAATATTCCCAGAACATTTCACATACCAAATGGAATTAAAAAACTTAAGTTCAGGTATATAGGTAGTCATTAAAATTAAAAAAACTGAGCATAACTTACTTCAGTTGCTAACCATCAGCTGTCAAAGTAACACCGTTTGAAAATGTGACGTTTGACATCCCCAAAAATGGACCATTTTGAGAGTTTTCGGTCCCTGGTCTCAATGATGAAGCCATAATCTCACATAAAAGTGGATTTATTATGAAGACAAAATTGTTTTCTACATCTCAGGGAATTTTAAAGAACTTATTACTAGCCAAACATTTTTTATGTCCTGTTAAAGGTCAAAATCCTGGCTGGCCTCGTTTAAAATGACTTCACCCATATAATAGAATAGAATAGAATAGAATAGAATAGAAAAGGTACAAGGCAGCATAGAGATAGCAGTGTTTTTATTTCATATTTTCATCACTGTCTAATCATGTCTATGCCTGTGTTTCTCAAGGTAGTGAGCAGTGAGCACTCATTTTCAGCAAGGCACTGATTCTCAGAGCAGTGCTCACCAAGGCATCGAGCAAGTGGGGAGCTGGAGAATGCTCAGCGGGAGCCAAAATATAATCGCATTTGCATAATCATTTTAAAGCACAATCACCCTGCCTCTCATCACCCCTTCACGCTTCTGCGCATTATTCCCACATTTTTCACCACACAATCTAATTGCGAGGATTTTTCTCCCAACATCTTGTCAGTTCGATTGAAAATTTGCACAAGATACACACTGCCTAAATTGAATCTCTTAAGCGCTTTCACATTCTCCAAACAACATTTGAACAAGGGCAGTTCGTTTCGCAGTAAACGTATTAAAATGAAGCCTCATTTTCATTCCATTCCAAAAGATGATTTCGTCAGAATTTCGTCTTATCAACTCAACGCAAGTGTCACAAGAGTTGAAGACTAAGTTGATTTAACACTGTTCAATACCTGAAATGTGATCAATTTGCACACCAACGATGTCATGAACATTAACTTGACAAGGCAGCAACGAATTTGCAATGAAACAATAACTGTTGTTTTGTATTTCCATTGAAAAGTGCATGGAACACTGCAGACGTTCCTCAGGTTTAGTTCTACCGCAAGCTGCGAGGTGGCAGCAACAGCTAGCAGTCAGAAGCAGACGAACTCTTGCTTGGAAACTTCGTCTGCATTCAACATTGTGACTTGGTAAGTTTGATCTTCTCTTGACAATAATTCTTAATCAATCGATGAAACTACCTTACAAATAGAAAATAAAATGCGTACTTAGCTCTGTGTTGGCTGTCCACGGCACTGGGTTGCTTGCCAGCCAAGGAACTTTCATATTCTCCACCTCTGAAAAAGAAAAGATGAAAAGTCAGTTGAATCTCAATTCACTATTTTAAAACAATTCATTTCTTTTCAAGAAATGATAATGAAACAAAAAGAGTATGATATCGATGCAGAAAATATAATCTTGCCCAATCCTAATCGGACAAAAAGTTGCAAGTCGTGAAGAGCAGTAGCTAATTATAGGCCAAATATGAATTTTATGACATCAAGCATCTTAGTTTGAAAGACACAGGTTTTATACAATATGCCTACTAGTCTTAAACTTTTTTTCAGTTTATATGTATAGGTCGTTCACGTGGTTTTATGTGACACCTTTTTTACCATAAAAGGTAGTCCTATCACAAATCTAATTAATCTATCATGCCAGTTGCTTTTAGTTTTTTGTTGTAGCCCATTAAGCGTTTCTTACTGAGACAATTTTGAAATCTTAAACTTAGCTTAAGAAACAGCATAAGGCAGGCATTAATTTCCATTGACGTAATTTTACCCAGAGTGAAAGTTCTTTTAAATCTTTTCTGATACTAGAGACACAAAACCTGATCATCTCAAAGGTGAGTCTATTGCGGCTGAGACACACGGAGTCTCACTGAGTCACTAGAACAAATTGACAAGAATAGTGAAAGCACTTTGTTGTGGTGGGGGCACTTAGAGGTGGGAGATTTGACCAAATAGACACAGCTCAGGTGTGACACAGGGATCTGCATTTCACCCTGTGTTTTTCACTCTGCAGGAGTTGCACCCCTTGTTTTGCAAATGTTTTGTAAAGGTTTCTACCCTTGTTTTGTGATAAATCTGCCCACCTTTGGTTAGAATGTTTGCAAACATTGATGAATGTTTGATGGGGCCAGTAGAACATTCACCTAATTAAAACCCTCTTCATGACAAGTAACTTGTCTCACCTAGTCATGAATATTCCCCAGCAGTCCTGGGCACATGGCCCCTGTGTGCTCTAGTAGCAGCTCAACTCAGAACAGTTTGCTTTAGTTTGCTTCACAGTTTGCTCTGCAGTTGCTTTACAGTTTGCTTTGCAAGACTCAACTTTCAATCAAAATCGCATTTCTTGGCAGACCGGATCTGTGGTTCAGGTTGATCATGTGACCATCAGGTGAGGGCCATGTCAGGATCATGTCCATATCAGGACCAAAAGGGTGCATCTTTGGACAATTATTGAAACACTGCAGAATATAGGCTATCAAGAGGCTGAGTATTGTTTCTTAAAATGGAATGCTTCAGGCAATGGGATTCATGAACTTTAACACAAGTATTGCCTCAAAGTAAGATTCAGTTTCTCAAAATTTTTGCTTCACACCAAGAGATGCAAAACTGACTCAGCAACATTTTCCTTGGGAAGAATGAAGAAACGTTCGCTGTACACTTCATCATATATATTTGCCACATCTCTGAGTTACAACTCATGGTATCGAAGTGGATTCCAAACCCAACAACATACACCCCTTTCACTGTGGCAAAACTGGACGAGGGTAACTGAGTTACCCTCGTCTCAATTTCTCAAAATTAATTGAAAAAACTAGGTCATCCCATTGGATCCCATGTTAAATAAGGACGAGGGTAACTGCTTTTCTTCAAACTGGATGACTAAGGTAACTGTGATTGGTGACGAGGGTAACTGCTTGTAAATTGTGCATTGAACCATACGAATACAGAAAGAAGGACAGCTCTGTGGTGTGTTTGTGTACATTATATTCATACCACATTCAAATGAAGCCAAATATATCTTAATAAGTCATATATTTAGAGTTACCCTCCGGTTAATATTTGGATTTTACGTGCATATCAGGTCAGAATACATTAGTACTACTGTGGATGAATTGGGCTGATATACAAAGTTTTTAAGTACATGTATAAGTGTGTGCATATATGAACGATTGTGTTGGAATTTAAAAGTGAAGGTTGCTGTTGAAGTTGTTGAACATGGGCAGAGAAAAATAAGTATGGTACTTGGGAATGAATTCATAGATTTCTGCAGACATAACACTGCTCAATGTTGCTTGAATTACCAAAATTTTGCACCGTATAATTTTCTTGTGAGATAAAAAGCCAGAGTTGCTCCATTTGAGCATCATACGAAGAATTAGTAATGAGACGTTCAACCTTCTTTTGTTATTTCATAATTTTGATTTGTATTGAGAACCCCATAGATCAATTATATATAATCAAGTGAGGCATTGCAAATGAACAATAAATGGTTTTCAATACAGATTAGACAATGGAGTCTCATGAGTTGAATTTTCAAATAGCAATGTAAAAGATTGTGAGGAGATGTCCATTTTGAATAGTTATTTTGTCTTGTCTGATCCCTATAGTTAAAAAACAAGCACACACTTCAATAGGTGTTTGTAGATAGTTTATATTTACCTGTGTATCTTCCTATCTGCCTCTCTATCTATCTATATGGAACTTTATATTAAGCAACACCGCCAATTTCTTCTGCTGGGCTATAGCCAATCCATGCTTCATTGAAATTCAGATTTCATAGAATATTCTTGATTTTTCTTTTTTTTATATTTCAAAGTTTATGTAAAAATGTCACAGCCAAATAAGCATTTTTCCCTTTCTGGTGTCCTTTTAGTTTGTCTTAAAAACAAAGAAACATACATATCTCCATGTTAAAATTTCCCTGGGGAGGGGAGGGTTTATCTAGATGTACTGTGCTGGGTTGCCAGTCGCTGGATGGTACATTGTTCGAATCCAGCCCTTGCTCGGTCACCTGGGCCTTCAATCATTCTTTGCCTCATTGTCGCGTCCTCTTCTTGTCCTAATTGGCCTACCAAGTGCATAAATACAGCACATAAAACCCCTGTCGTCCGTCCATCCATATAATTTTCTCGGTAGGGGAAGTATATATTGTTGACCTACTAACCTTTTCTCCCCCATGTAATTACATATTATGTATGTTCTGATCAATCAAATCAAAGAAAAATCTATACTAAAATTAGATCTAAAGATAGATCTATATATCTTCTATCTATCTATCTAACTATATATCTATCCATCTACCTATCCATATATCGACCTATATATTTACCTAAATACAATTAAATGTATCTATCCGTGATATAATCTATTTTCCTTCCTTTCTCCCTTTTTCCTTCCTTTCTTCAGTCATTCCTTCTTCCTTTCCTTCTTCATTACTTCTTTTTTCCTTTTTTCCTATCTTCATTCTTCCCTTCCTTCCTACATTACCTTCTTTCCTACTTTCCCTTCCTCTCTTTGTAGTGTTTAAAAACTAATAGCTATCGCACGTGAAACCATGGGTGGGGGGGGGGAGAAGATAAAAACATCACTTCTATTTCTTTGGCAATTACAAAAATCAAACCGGGTAAGGACATTGTGACTAGTGCAGAAAGGCTGCTTGCAAAATGGACATTGCTGATCAATCAGTAGTTTTGGCTGGTGTATCGTGAGGGGTCGATGAAATGATAGTATGACTTAATTTATTAACACTCGCTCTGGCTGTCACAAGACTGCACTGCTATCACTGCAGCAGGCATTCAAAATTCGTGGTGAACACCTACATTTCAGTTGTGTAAATGAGCTAATTTAACATAATGAAAGTGTACCAAAAAATTCTTCAACACATGTTAAATTAAAGTTTAGAAGGTATTCTAAGTTTGATGAGATAGGTAAAAAGGCACGACCTCCAAAGTGTTCAATTGAAAAATTTAAGTAGGGTGCTTAGTGCTTACATTTAGCTGCTTTTAGACATCAATGACATCACAACAGGTTCGATCCATCCCAAAGAAATGAACTGCCAGTCTGTCATTGGGTAATTTGTGACCTCAGTGATGATAGACACTTGCACAATGTTGCATCCAAAGGACTCTTGAAAATGGACTTACCTGACTAATCTATGTACAATGTATAAAATGGTTGAGCAACAATTTTTTCACATACAGTATACTCCAGGAGTTTTGTGCTGAATGCTTGAACAAGAGTTTTCTAAGCTTTTGTGGTGGTATGGGCATGTCTGGACAATTCCTGTAGTCTATTCACTTTGAGTTTATGGATATAAACTTTGAGTGACAATGGGCAATTACCCTCGTCATGGCAACAAGCATGGTTACAGTTACCCTCGTCTCGAGAAGCAGTTACCCTCGTCATTTGTGTGGTGCTTTAAGCCATTTCTAGAGTCTTCCAGCCTGAATCAGCATTCGCTCTCTCTTGTAATGTTATTTTGAATGACTGATAATGATCATACACCACTTTAATAACTTGAAAAATCACCAATATGCTCATATTCATGATTACATAATATTTAAGGCTATTTTAGAGACGAGGGTAACTCAGTTACCCTCGTCCAGTTTTGCCACAGTGCCTTTGGTTCTGCAACAGCACATGTGATGATCATGTGAGGGTCATGTGATCTTGTTTTAGGTGCCATCGATCCCAGGTGCCTCCCATGCCCGTGCATACATAAAGCCTGTTGCCTCATCCCTCTCAAAGGGACTCCTCTCTTTCTGCATTCTGCAAAGTTTGCATTTGCCAAGCATTGCAAAAACCTGGCCAAAAGCACTGACTGTTTGTTCCCCTGGATCCAGTCTTTGGCACTGACTGGCCTTAGTGTCCTGTCACTGAAAAAAAAAGGTGAAGTGTGTCTGCACATTTCCTGCCCACCAATCAGCCAGTTCCAGCAAGCTTCAGATGCTGCTTCAGTTAGGCTTCAATGGGTCCTTTGTAATGCAAACCTGCAAACCGAATTACCTGTTGCTCTCATTCAGCCTCAGTGCTGTTGCCCCGAAACCCTTTGATGACCTAACTTAATTCACATCCACAAGAGGGGGCTAGCTTGAGTAGGATAGAATAAGAATAAAAGAATAAAAAGAATAAAATACTTTATTTAACGTCGATTTGGTAAAAACAAATAACATAAGCACTGTGTGCTTTTCATCGACAGGATAAAACAGAACAAAAAGGTAATAAATTTACAAAAACTCAAATAATACTTATGGCATTTGACATCCACATTTGACGCAAATTGTACAGTCACACTCCTTGACTTCTAAATTCTTAACAGCTTGCTTAAATTGAGCTAGATCGTGAATTATCTTAACATTTTTTGGAAGTTTCTCCCAGACAACTACACCTTCATATCTAAGGGAGTGTCTTCCGAAAGTGACAGTATTAATACTAGGCCTTTCAAGGCTTTTAACACTTCTGAGCGAATAACTATTTTCTTTACTTGTATAAAATTCACAATTTACAGGTTTGAATTATTGATAACTTTAAATACACTTATGGCTATCTTTTTAATTCTACCATCATACAATGTATTTCTCCCTGCTTTGTCAAGTAAGCATAAGTAACTAGCATCATAATTCTGATAAATTAATCTAAGTGCTCGTTCTTGAATTTTCTCAACCTTCCTAGATAATCTTTTGCCACAGAAGTGCCAAATGATTGTACAGTAGCTGAAACTAGATCTAATAAAGGCATCAAATACTCTGACTAGACATTCATAATTCAATAACTTGGACAATCTGCCCATACAATTCAATCTTTTAGCAGCCTTTCTGCAAAGTCTGGAAACATGAGTGTTAAAATTTAATAAATTGTCAATATCGACACCTAGAAGTTTAACATAGTCAGTAGTAGGAATACTGATACCATTAACAGTAAAATCCAAATTACAATCTGATCGTGATAGCACCATTGACTGAAATTTTGAGGCATTTGCCTCCATATAATTTATATTAAACCAGTTGATAGCTGACTCTGTTGCATTTTCTAAAACAGTTTTAACTTGATTGACATTTGAATGATGGTATGATAAAGTATTGTCGTCAGCGTAATTAAAAATAGAGCAATCTCCTATATCTAATAGTAAGTCGTTTAAAAATACATTGAATAGGAGGGGACCCGTCAAAGACCCTTGAGGCACTCCACGTTTCATAGTAAGCCAATTGCTTCTTACGTTACCAATTTTAACCCTTTGCTTAGGACAGGTAGGGTACATTCCTGCCCCCCCAAAAACGAAATTTTAAAGAGTGTTCAAATGTTGGATACTGCAAGAGCTTTTTGTAAATATTATCAAAGGTGTTACCGAACTGTCACTATCTCCGAGCTGCAAAAATATTTCACAAATTCATGCATCATCCAAGAGACAGGTGAGCAATTACACTTCTGAATTTGGTTACATCACGACCATCCAAAAATTGCTATTACCAAAGCTCTTCAATGGAGGGAGGTTACTGAAATTGAAGAGCACATCAGCCAAACCGAAGCTCAGAGATAAAATCTGACTTTAGAGGCTTTGGAAGCAGTTTTTGTGGTTGCCAGCAACAATATGTGCTAATGTGACCTTCAAAGGCCCAGAAGATGACCTTGGGGTCCAATCAGCTTCACATAGGACCTCACAGAGGGCCAAAAAGGTCCAAGTGAAGACCCACTATAAGCAAGTGACAATTTGGCCACTAGCCACTCCAACATGTCCTTTGTAATTAGGTCTTTGGGAAAGGTCCTTGAGGGCAGCCTCTTCAACTTTGAAAGTCCCCCAGCATCGCCCCAGCAGGTGCTAATCACATCTTACAGTATTACACAGGGCCAGTACTGTACTGCACACTGGCTGTATAATGCAAAACACTGAGCACCTGGAAGTTGATTTGAAGGAGGCATTTTATGAGCAATGTAGCAGCTAACTAAACTGGTAGTTACTAGCTACTCAAAATTCTCAATAGGTAGCTTCTATAGTTGGAGCTGTTTATAAATTGAGATTTGTTCTTCATAGATGACATTGCTTCAACCCTTGGGAGTGTTTCTGCTCTCTGAATTGTTATGCATGAGTTTATTGCATTTGGGAGCTATTGCTGACAAAAAATTGGCATGCACATTTTTAGTGTGCTCATTTCACAAACTTGTTCGCTAAAGTTTCATCTTTTTCGTCTTTTTGATCATCACATTGGTTGATAAATTGGCGGTGACCATTTTCGTTCATAGCCCATTGAAAGTGAACATTTTTCCCCCATAAATCATAATTTGGTTCCAGGGTTCCGGGGGAGTTAAAGCGAGTGGATCAAGCATTGCAATAAAGCAGAGTAACAAAACATGGCAGTACTTAGGCGAGGGCCCAACAAGATTATTTCTCCGATGACAGCACGGATATAAAAGTGAGCTGCTAAACATAACTGGGGAGCGGTGGGTCAAAGTGCTACATGTGTCACATGCAAGCGGGCCAAGCAAAGCCAAGCGGAGCCAAGCAGAGCTCTTGTGTCATACAGCTGTGTGTGAGTGAGTGTAATGCCCCAGTGTCTACTCCACTCATGCATCATTGACAACTATCAACTGGCTGACGAGTGGCCCCGGCTAACAAGCTGTTAATACCAGCTGGGCTGCCTTAAAAGCCAGTTTCGCCACGTTATGGCCAGGATTAAAAGGTGTCACCGGGGAGTTCACTGCCGAGAAATTTCAGGGGCCAACACTCGGTTGGGCACCCTTCCGTCGCCCAATCATATTTCACAAATTTCCATTTGGCTCGCTCAAGCTTGTCAAAATAATCATGTCAATTTCTGCGGCAGATCGGGCGATCAATAACCATTTGTAAGTATTTGGCAGGCAAGTGTTCTCCTAATTGACACATTCATCTCCACCGTTACTGCGGCCAGGGTGGGGCGTTACTTTCGCCTTGCCATACTCCGCATCACTCACCCACACCCAGCCTCCCACACCGATGCTCGCTCGTCATCGCCCTTGCTCACTCACCATTGCAGCCATTGCTTGCTCAAGGTTGGAGCCTTGCGATGACAAATGGACCTCGCGGTAACAAATGGACCTCGCGGTGAGTGCATCAACAGTTGCGGTCCACCAACTGATACAGGAGACTCATTGGTCCCTCTCGGAGTCTCCGAAATAGCTGTATGTCCACCGTTTAAGAATGGACACTCAAAAATGCGTCAGCGGCGTTACAAATTGATGGTACCTACAGAGCGACGTTAGCTTCCGAAAGGAATCCATAGGCGTCCAAAGAAGTCCGAAGGGCACAAAAGCAGTTGGGCCAAGCTGAGGCGAGCCAGGGTTGTATCAACTTGTGTGCACCTGAGACTCCTGAGTGGTGCTTCTTGGGGGAGAAGCAAAGGCGAGCAAGCCAGAACAATACCCCAGCCCGCCATTGTCTGGATGCACACCCATAATGGACACACACACAGCTCCTTTGAATTACCTTCTTTCAGACAGCACAGAACCAAACAGAAAAGGAAGAAAACTTCGGACCCATCAACCAAGGCGGTCACAATGCCGATTCACAGAACTAGAGTCTGTCATAAAACTCCTGTGTGACTAAGGGACCCATCACATCATAATATCATCAGTGGATATCATCTCTGGGTGTATCAATGCAAACAAACTCCCAACTAACTTTTGCTATAAAAGAATCCTAGCTGACAAACATAAGAACAAAGAAAGCCACCAAATTATATATAATGCAGCTATATATGATACTGCATTAACAATCCATTATTATCATGCTAATAGAGGCTTCCATATGTCATACTTCTTTATATTGGCATCTGAGCAGACATAGGTCTGTATATGTAGACAAAGGACATTGAACTGGCAAATAAATGAACATGTAGCTGTATGCCTAAATGCCTAATATATGTGTGATGATACAAAATTGCAGATACTTACTATATTTTGCAAAGAAATCACTTGTGACAACACCTACACATTTCAAGAACTATTAACAGATTAAGAAGGCCAGAATTCAGTTCAATTCACCATTTGCACACTTCAGCAAAGCCATTTTTTAAAAATGTGTACAAACTTGACAAAGATGCAAGTACTTATATATATTGTAATACTTTAGATAGGATGAAAATCTGCGAGTTATGTTGTGATGCTAACTTTAGGAAGAGCCTGGCACCTTTGGTGTTCATTGTTAAATTGATTTCAAAAGTATAATATTTGCACTCAAGAAAAACAAGGATATGTTATAGATATCATAGGAAGGCAAATCTCAAAGTTATGTAGTAGCGTTGTTGAATAGATTTATAGTTTCTTGTTGTGAAACTTTGGCAGGAGTCTTAAACCTTGAGGAAGGGCATTAAACCTTCAGCGTGAACATTAAACCTTCAGCAAACTACCATTCATCAATATCACAATGTCCTACTACATCATGATGTCATCATTTAGTGCGTGGCGCACATAACATGATGGCTAAATCACCCACTTCCAAGTCTCCAAGATCTATTACGTATTACACAATGAAGTTACGAATGAAGTAAGGACCCATTAAACACGGGCTGGGTGAGCGATACAGGGAGCCTAAGGAGTGAGGCAGGGAGGAGTGCAGAGATAGACAGACGCACAGGGATGCAGTCAGGTTTAAATATTCATAACGGACCATTACCATATTAAGTAATAATCAATGGGCTTTGTTGCAGCGAGCTGGGGATGCACTTTGCTAACTTCAACCTCTGACCTGTGTCTTGACGCTGAAACATTGCGAACCAGCCAATTATTGTCTAATCACAAGCCAATGCTTTGCTCCCCTGCATAATTTATAGCTCAGCGACAAGTGGTTCGACTCCATTCGACTCAACTACAGGTCTTGCCCGACCTACTTGCCTGGAACCCATCCACCTAGAAACTCCCATTGAGTCTTATTCTATCCCATTCTACTCCGCAATCTCATCAGCTCGCTTTGGTTCACTTTAGTTCGCTCAAACTCTCGCTAAGTGATCTTCGTGTTGGACAAAAAAAAGAGCCATTTTTAATACCACCAGATGCGCCAAGGCGTAAAATAAGAATTAATAGTCTGCATGATGTAAAGCCGTTCTAACAGACCTAATCAATACTGACCCAAATTCTTTTCCAACAACATGACAAATTGACTGTAACGTTAACATTCTATTTCTCTGAGATTGCCTTATCTTTTGGAGTAAAATATTTATTTTAGATCTAACATAGAACTAGGTATCGATCAACAACAAAAGAGAAAATCTGTAAACCTCAACTAAGTACTAATCAAGCTTGTAAGGATGCTCTAAGTAGCAAAGACAGTCTTAGACAGCTAGTCTAACGTGTCTCCTTGCTCATTTTATCTTCAAAATATTCTACAATTCACATTCCATTATAACTGACCTGGATCATCAGACTGCACAATGCTCAATGGAGAATGCAAATTAGGTAGCCTTATCAATTGCAACTTATGGCAACTAAACCAAAGAAGGCTCTCATTCCTTATAAACATACCTATGGCATTATGCGGTGTGAATGCCGGACAAAATGAATGTCACATGTATTTCATTCTTTTTTAATGGCTGAGAGGACATCAAGAATAAGAAACGGGATTCATTTTGTCTTAAACCTTTTTCTTCTTCCATTTTTTTGGCTTCATGAGCGCCTTGCTGTTCAACTTTTTCATTGTTACTTTTTTTTTACTCTTCTTTTTTACTTGCTTCATTCTTTGCTTCATTTTTTACATCTTCTTTTTCACGAGTTATTAATAGGAAACCATATCTCACCTCTGGACCATTCTTGTGCGCAGCTTCTTGCAGCGTTTCTTGAGAGCTTTCTGTCGTTCTTTATCGGTCGTGTTCTGGTGGTCGCTCTTCTCCGCGGGAGCATCCGCGATGTGTTTTACGTTAAATGCTTCCTGAAAATTAAAGAGCAACGCAAAACTGAATTAACAAATCAACATCTCCCGCTGGTTCCCGCTGCATCCCACGGCATCCCGCTGTAATGTTTAATTAATCTGAAAATTATGCACTGACCATTCAAGCAAAGCATTTCCTTCTCAAACTGAGTTTAAAGGGAATCCCTAAAATCTTCAGATAATGTTTTGTGTCCCAGAAAAGCCTCGGATAATCATCCCACAAGAGAGGAGACAAGAGAGAAATTCAGTATTTTCTGAAGTTAGGGAACGGCCCAGAAGACAGATAAGGTTTACTTACGATTTCTTGCTTGGATAGCTCCTTCCCTCCGTTGCTCTCCCTCAAAGCTTGACGATGCTTTTTCCCTTGAAGATGACTTGACAAATAGACTTCTGAGGGAATCTGTGATTAAAAGAAAGTTTACACTGTCCATTGCTTCAGCACTTGCCAAATCAAGACAACAAAAATGTATTCAAGGCATGAATGTACACAAATTACAAAATTAAGTTAATCAACACAATATGTCTACACGAGTAAAAGACCAAATCACAGTTATACAAAGAAAATGGAGACTCAAGCATGATAAGATTAATAGAGATTGTTATTATAAGTTTCAGGACTGCCTTAGTCCCCTAATTTTCCAAAGATGTATGCTGGTTTTTACCTTCGTTCCAACACTAATAATACAACTTTACCATGTACATTGGCCTACAGTTACTAAGGTCCATGAGCTTACGACAGCCCAAACCAAATTATGGATCTTTCCATCGTTAATTTTAAAAGATTAACTACTTATTTCTTTCAACAGCTATTAGCAGTTTACTACAAACATTTCATTTGGAATTACAATACGAGACAGAGTAAACAGTGTCATCTTCAACAGCCACCAGATGTCCCTTCAGCAAGCATCAGCACCCTCTAGTGTAAATCGAGTTTAAACCCATTACTCACCAGCCTGTTGCAGACTGTGCAGAACTTCTTTTGATCGTAAGGCTGTATTTTAGGCACTTGAGAGTGATCCTCTACAGAAAACTGTCTGACGCTCATTTCAAAAGCTTTCTCTCTGATCTGATCTAGCGTCTCTTTGTGACGACGGGCACTTTCATCTTGCTGCAAAAAAAAGTGGCAAAAAAAAATTGAATCAGTGCAGAATGGAGCTAAACACTAAAATAGGACCTATCTTCGCACTGAGAATTAACAACAGCATCTAAATTCACCTAATTATGCAGAAAACAAGTAAAAGAAATAGATGCACAAGTGACAACTAACTTATTAGCATTTAAAATGTATGTCAACTTGGTTATATTTTTCATTATCGTTTCAAATCAATGCAATCTTTGAGTTAAAGAACAACTTCAACTTTTTGGCTACAATTATATTATTGTTGAAATTAAATTGATTCTGTTAGTAGCTTTCAAAGTTTAAACGGGTCTCTTATAATTATAGAAACTGATTTGAAGAAGGCTTCTTAGAAGAATCTAATCGAAACCATTAACACAACTGACAGTAAAACAAGTGCTAGGTTGAAACCTAATAGAATCGAATAAATTCTATTTGTATTAATTGCAAGATTGCACTTGCTTTAATAATTAGGAAATAACATTGAAACATTACCTTTTGTTGTATCTTTCTCTGTAGTTCCTGAATATGAGCAACCTGTTGAGCATTTAGAGCGGCAATTCTTTCTTCTCTTTCGCATTCTTTGGTTCTTGCAGCTTCTATCCTTTCTTTCTCTCTTTCTAGTTGACGCTGCTCAAATTCTGATTCCCTTTGTTTTCTCTTTTCCTGCATTTCCAGCAGTCGAGCTTGTCGTTCTGCTTCTAGGGCCTTGCGTCTTTCCTACAGCAATGACATTTAAATTGTATAATTATTATATTATATAATTATGTAGGTTTACCTTTATTGGCATCTTTATGTACATTTGAAAACATCAAGTTTAGACGTGCCCATAAATAGCAGAGAATAAATGGTCTTTGTGCCAGGTTCCATATTTTCTACACATTAGAATAAACTGCTCTGACAAAAGAAGAACTTGAACAACAGCACACATTATGCCTTAACTTTCACTTTTTGGGCTTAGTAAAATTGAGGACAATGCATTGCCGCAAGTGGAATTTTATCCAGAGATACAGTGACACTGATATTTGATAAGCATAGACTAGTCAGGCCAACAAAGTAGCATGACATATCTTTATTAGTTCCTATGCTTGTAGCTTAGTACCATTTCAGATACACAAATATTCCACACGGATCAATCAATAATTGGCACATTCCACCAGAGGTCTTCACTGTTGCCAAGAGAATGCACCCCTGCCCCCTAGTGTAAACCAAAGCAGCTTCTATCCTTTCTTTCTCTCTTTCTAGTTGAAAGAGAGATATGCCTAAATAGAACATACATGGATAACCACAAAATGCCGGACAAATTGCCTTAGCAGACATGTGTTTTTAATTGTCTGTCGACCACTGTTTTTACCGCCTTTTTAGCAGCTTTTAGAGGTTGTAGTGGCTTTAGTAGTTTTTAGTAGAAACTCCTGCTTAAACATTTTAAGCAGAATGGATTTTACTGTACATATTTACAGAACTACTACTCCTGAAAGGAGGTTCGTCTGAAATCAAAAGACGGGAATTCACTTGAAGAAGAAGAAGAACTCTTACCTCAACAGCAGCTTCTTTCGCAGCCTTTTCCTCATTTTTGCGATGTCTCTCTTCAACAATTTCATGGAGGCGAGCTTCACTCTCTTGGTGTTTGACGATAATGTCATGTCTTTTGTTTTGTGCCTCTAAGGTGTTGATGAATGCTATTTCCATTGCCTGAAAAATCAAAAGTCAATTCAGAGGATGAGATCTTACTTCTACAGAAAAAATTACAGCATTTTGGACATTTAATCCATACTTATATTTGCCTGTCTATTCTTCTATAACACCATACTTTTCTCTTTAACAAGGAGACAAGAGGAGTCTGTTTTATCAAAAGATTCAAAACAATAAGTACCTCGCTGATATTTCAGAAATTCATTCAATCAAGGTAGACAAATTCATGAGAAACAGAGGGGCATGCAAAAGTATGATGACCAAAAAGTATCTAATCTCTATATATATTTAAAAGTATTCTATATTCGTCTCACCTTGGCTTCCTCATCTTTAGCTTTTCTGACTTTCTGTTTCAACTGCAATTGTCTCTTCTCCTCGGCTCTGCGCATCTTCTGTTGAATCGTGTCTCTCCGCTGACTCAGTAAATCTTCTTTGAGCGCTCTCACTTCTTCAACCTGAAAGATTAACAAATGACAATATGACATTATGATTATGATGGTAAATTTAATGTGGGTTCAAAACAACAATCACACATCATACATATAATATATGTGTGCATAGTCTTATTAGTCTACACTTCGAACGTAAACAAAGCTAACTTTTCATAAGGGTACCATAGATACATTTGAGATTCAGTATACTAACAAGGGTCTATCTTCTATTAAAAAAAAGCAACACGAAAGGAAGTGGTAGCATTATAATTAGGGTTACAAATGCTTGGTTGAAGCTCATTACAGAGACTACTGAACTTAAAGATCTTCAATTAAGAATTACCTTTTTCGTCAGAGTGCTCAATCTATCGGCCTTCTCATGGAGCAGTTTTTCTCTCAACTCTTGTGCCTTCTGTTGCTTCTCTTCATGCCTTTTCCACGACTCAGTAGGTGACCTGTAATTTCAGTTACTTGTTAGAGAAGAAGAGAAGGAGTCCCTGACTGCAGTGAATATTGTTCTAATCAGTCTTCTCAGTCAGTATCATAGTAACAGTGCATGCTCCTTTTCAAAATCAAGAATCTTAGACAAAACGAGTTCACACCTAACAAACCTTTTGCGGGAAGGAGAGGACAGCTTCTCGTGCATAATGACCACTCTGCCTGGGGTCCGTGTGTCCGCTTCATCAGCCAGTTCTGCCCAACTTCTCTTCTGTCTCTCTGTTGTGAAAATTAATTTAAAAAAAAAGTGATGCCGCTACGGATAAGGTAGTAATCTAAGGAAAGTACTTGAAACTCATCCGGATCGATGGATGAGAGAAGAGCCCCAAACATGTAAAAATTTAACTCAGGTTATATTTTACTTGCAACTTGGACATTAATGTAACAATTCATTAGGAAACCATCCAACTGGGATGCTACTCATAATAAGGTCAACTGATATTCCTTTTATAATTCTGATATTCTTTTTATGATTAAGTACATCACGCACCGACAAAAATAAGGATGCGTTGATAATTTGAAATAGTTTTTTTCATTCGATATATTTCCAATTGCTCATTTAAAGTCTTTATTTTCAATAATAGTTATCAGATTTTTTTTACAACAAAGCTCACCGTCATATTCTTTGATCATTGTATCCCAGTCGAGAGTTTGAGCGGACAAACTGAAGGAGCTATCCAGGGCACCCTGAAATTAGAATCACAAAATGCAGTACAATCACATGTCATACAAGCAGATGCCTGTAAAATTATACAGCAGAAACAATCATTCAGAATACTGGAAAAGAAAACAAGTTAATAACTTCTTACACAGAGTTCATTTTCGGAGTGTTCAGTCTCAGGTTCCGTCTCGACCAAGACCTGCCTCTGTTCCTCTCGTTCTATTTCTTGCAAATACGATTGTTCTTCTTTAATTGCAGATTCTAGAGCTAGCTCCTGCTCTTGTTCCAATTGTGTGGCTAGCTTTTCTTCTTCAGTTAAGGCTGACACCAGTTCCTGTTAGACAGAAGGGAAATTGTGAAAGCGTCATTAAAGTTTCATCCATGGAGCAACAGCAAAATTAGCTACCTATCATTTTTGGGCAACATTCAACGGAAAAATCTTGATATACAGATTATACATAGCAATCATTAACTTTAAGTTGGAACCGACTAGGCCTAATCTAAACCACAAAGTGGGCTGTTCAGGAGACAATTAATTCTCAGCAAGAATTGAGTCCATGGATGACATGTCCATATAAACATTAAATGATGCTTTAAAAAGTTTTGAAAAGACAGCATTTTTATTTTCTGGGAACAAAAAATGGAAGCTTTAAACATAAAACAGGATCATATTTTGTCATCATAAGAAGGAATCAACACTTCTGCAGGTTAAAACTCGAAATTGCTCCAAACTTTTACCATCACGATATGGAGAGCTCCTACTTATAAAATTTCAACACTCACATCATCCAACCTCCTTGCAAGGTCTTCATCCTCAGTTTCATCGTCTTTCTCATCGTCAGAACTGAAGATATCATGCGCTCTGTTGGTCTGTGGGACCGGCCAATGTTCCCTAGTTTTCTTGCGTTCACTTTCGTACCTGAGATTCGAGTTAACTGGAGATAGATCTCTGTGTTTTAATATAGGCGGAGGTGAAAGATCTCGTATTTTTGCTCTTAAGTTTTCTTTGGCATCTAGTTTTCTGTCTTTTTTCATTACTTGCTTCTGGTTGTTTATATCTTGTTTGATGTCTTTTGGTTCCAATTTGATATCTGGCTTGGCGTTTTTCAATTCTTGTTTGACCTCCCTTTTGTCCTCTTTTACTTGTTTCACCTCTTGTTTCGGAGCATCGATTTTTGGAATGTCTTCCTTAGTCGGAGTAGCAATGGCGACACCAACAGGCCCTGTGGGACTCACAGGACTTGCTATATCTGAGGGCGTTTGAGCGTTAGGATGATTTTCCTTTTCACTCTCTCTGCTGTTAGCCCTTGGGCGAATGTTTTGACTGTCGTAAGAGTTCCTGTCCTTTTCTGCTTCGTTTCTGGCATGTAGAGCCATGACCTTCTGACCCGTGTTTTTGATCATTAATCCAATGTTTGACGTTGTTGGGGGTGTTCCTGATCCACCTTGGTGTCGGTACTTCCTCCGCCCAAATCCTTGGACTGTCTCCCATCCTTCCATGTCATCTGTACAGACACAAGACACAGAATTTACAGCAATATAAAATTGGCAGTAGATCAATTAGGGACTACAATTCCATCAACAACTTCTTAAACTTAGGCCACACATAATTGATCTTTAGCTTCTCGGATTTGTTTTAAGGCACTTTTTCTAGGGTCGGTCGGTAGGACAAAAAAAAAAAGGTGAAAAAAAATAATTTTATAATGTCAAAAAAAAATTTATTTTTTCCATCGGCAGTGTATCTATTGTGTCGGCGGGTCCGCGAAGCTAAGAATCAATTATGTGTGGCCTTAAAATCCAATTGGTGACCGGCCATTTGCCTAATCACTAATAGCCTGATGCTTCAGCCAAGCTTTAAAAGGCAACCTAAAACTGACATGTTGGCTTCAATCATAACCATAAACAAAGTTTCATCTTAACAATTTGTATTTGGGCAAGGCTTCGGTGTCATGACATTTTTGGTTACATCATCAGACATCATGTTTTTGCTGATTTTAAGGGGTTTCTGATGTAACAACTTCCATGGTGTCAACTAACATGCAATGTCTTCCCTCCATTTTATAATTTCATTGTGTTTTTAAGTGCATAGTATGTATGCGTACTGGGAAAATTGCAGTGAAAGTGTTCAGGTAGGTGGACATTCGTGGTGTCCTACTGCTACTTTTGGGTATCATTATTTTTATGCTAGCTGTAAAATAGGTCCTATAATGCAGTTCTGGCAGGTTTTAGTTACTGAACAATCATGAGATGATAATGAATGACTTTCCACAGCCCATTGGTGGTGATGTTGGTAATCAGAACGAAATGAATTTTTACCCACTTTTCGTGTCTTTTCCGTTACATCATCAGTCACTGTCAATTGTTCCCAGATACCTTGGCACAATCCAAGCATGAACAAGTTCAGTTTTAGCAAAATTAGCATGGAAATTAACTGGAATGACTTAAAATGGGACATACTCCCTTCAATAATCAAAATAACCCTTTCATATAGTTGATGTTGTAACTAAGCCAAAATGTTACATCATAAGACGGATATCAATTTTTGATATAATTTCATTCTCCATCATTTTACAAATAAATTTGAAGAAGTTTTGTGACATTTGATCATAATTGCTGACTTTTGATTTAGAATGGCTGTATTTGGCTAGACGAGTAAGAGCCAGTGAATCAAAATTGTTACTGCCCAAGTGGCTCTTTTCTTTGGTTACATCATAAGATATTCTCATACTTGACGGTTTACAGTAGGTTTTTCTCAGTGCACACTATCACACACAGTTCATTGTGTGCAAGAATCAATGAAGAAAGGACAAATTTACCGGATTTCTCTACTTTTGTTGGAAAATGTTAAATGTGGATATTATAAAAACGCATTGAATGTTCAGTCTGTTACAATACTTTGGTGTCATGTTACATCATCAGATTAATATTCCTATTTGTCTGTTATGGTCTGTTCCAATGTCTTTCCGCATGAGGCACATAACAGAAATGGAAACAAGTATAGTGTATAACCGTTTTATTATTCATTAGTTAAATAACTTCCTTGATTTCTGGATATTCTTCCTTATTATGTAACATGGACACAATTCCATGATTGGCTGTTTTGTGTCATGGTTACATCATAAGGAAATATTACTGTTTTCCTGGGAAGACTACACTTCCGGGAAGTAGTTAATTTTTCTAAGAGACGAGTTATGAGATTGATATCTGGCATAGCTTTTTCATAAAGCTCCTGGATGCAGATACAGCTGAATTGTCTTTTATAAATTTTCGTATGAGGTAACAAAGACACCACAAACCAGGTTATGATCTACAGATTCTTCTTTGAGCATCATTGCCAACGCTAAATTATGATATAAGTTTTAAAATCAAAGCTCATCCCAAAGCGGTACATGTCTTTAATTATCTGGACAAAATTCAGGCAGTTTCGATGGATTGTTTCTTTAAAAAAACTAAATTTGCGTTATACTTTCTGTGCTGATGATGTAACTTAGACACAAAAATTTTTAAATTGAAAATTAACCATGATGCTGTGACAATAAAAAGTCTGTTTCAAAATAGAAAATATCTGCAGGTGCTATTTAATCAAAAACAGCAGTAGCAAGTCATATTCAGTCCTAGATGAAGACACAGAAGCAAAATAAAATGGGTTTCGTGTCCTCGTTACGCTTTGCAACTTCTAACCTTCTTATACAGAAGGATAATACGATTTTAATCAAACTTGGATGTTGCTTTCGTAAAAACTCCCATACCCTACCAATTCAGACGCTAATTTGTAATATTAAAATGGTATTTATGCTAAAAATATGGCTTTAAGTTGAAATTTGTGTCCTCGTTACATCATAAAAAATATTGCTAAATTTTAATTTTACTTCTCTTCCAGTACATGTTCAGCCAAAGTGACGATGTGAAAAAATGCCCAATTCTATAATTATTGGCATCATGCAAAAACATAATTGATATTTGCTACTTTAAATTGCAAAAATGTTGAATTTTGAGGTCTTATGATGTAACCAAAAATGTCATGACACCGAAGCCTTGCCCATTTGGCTCAGTGCATGGTCTCAAGTTCCATCAATCGTAAAGCTAGGAAATATGCAGATTCTGTATTATTAACATAGGCCTAAGGCTGCAAGTTTTATTCTGAAGATAAAGAAATGGGCAGAGAATGTTGCAAACAAATAAATCAGTTCTCGTTGTGCCAAAGAAAAAATAAATATTTCAATACACGTAGAGCTATCATCAAGTTGAGTTTAACAAATAATGACCAGCCAATTCACATCTACGATTTATTCACTATGCAATTCCGCAATGCCAATTTTAAAAGTCCTTACCATCATCCTGGATGACAGTGACAATCTGCGGCAGGTCCGGTATCATTTCTGGATGAGCTCTGGATATGCTTTCTGGTCGCATCATCGGATCATCATCCTCAAAAACATCTATGGAAGAAACCTCTGTGACAGGCACTTCAACCTTCGGAGAGATTCCTTTCACTTTGTCTGCCCAACTGTTGCCAGAAGTGGGTCTGAAAGAAAACATATTTCTTTTTACCCCTTTCATTCAATAGAATTCTTGATTTTGCTTTTCTTGCGCGCATTTGTGGCAACGCACACCATTGAACGCACACCATTGGGTTCTTTCTTTCCTCTTTTTTTTAATGTCAGAATGTCCATAGAGTGAGTAATTTTTGCAACTGAGATAAAACTTAAATTCAAATGCAATGAAACCTACTCCTTCAAACCTACAATCTACAGCAATGTATCACAATTTCTGAAAAACCAGAAAACTTTTGTCCATTTGATGCGAGCGCCATCATCACAAGTAAAGAATATATACATTAATTTTAAAGTTAAAAACACAAACCTGGATGTGTCTGAGAAATTCAGGCATCTTGAGACCGTAGGACTGGGATTCAGATGTTCCTTGTTCTGATTGGCTGTAAGACTTTTCCCAGGAGAGGATTTCCGAACTTCCCAAGCAATTGACAGAGGCCTAAAATGATAAGTAAATCAATTATGATGATGACACAAAGAATGTCAGAAAAGGCTGACAATACTCTCAAATAAGTAATGACAACTGTTACAAATGTCTCACCCATGAAAGTCAAAATGTTTACAATGCATGGGGATATATCAATAACTAAGATTTTACATGGATATTTCATCAATCTATAAAGATATTGTCACAATATTTTAATTTACCAGAAATCGTGGAACATTATCAAACATGCCATGTGACTTAGCACTTTATAGATAGGGGAGACCGGGGCTGGTTGTCACAGGGGCAGGTTGTCACACTTTTTATTGCACTAAACTATGGAGTCACACAGCTCAACCAATCATTGTTTTTTGCTTTTATAACCCACTGGAGTCTTTTTGAAAAATCTTGACCCCTGGAAGGGAGTCTGGTAGGCACAAGGACTGTTAAAAATTTCCTGTCACAAAAAGTAATTTTTTACCTTTAACTTGCATGCAATGCTATTCTTTATCAAATAGTTGTTGAAAAAGATACAGTTGATACACTTACCATATAAACATTTCTTTAAATCATCATTAGAACAAATAGTGAAAATTTTGATAACAACGGCTTTGGTCACCCATTTTTGGAATTTTCATCAGTCGGGGCAGGTTGTCACAAAAAGGCTGGGCAGGTTGTCACACTTTTTGGAGCTGGTTGTTACCTATTAGGACCAGGCTTTTAAACCAAAAAAACTAACACAAATATAAATTTGTGCTTTATACATGCTATTGATAACTGAAGATGTATGCAGATATTGCATTGTGTTTAAATAAATCGATTTCAAATTGATATGTAAAATTGTCAAAAAAAATCGTAAAAATCCTACTCCGTATCAGAATACTTTCCTACTGATTGGTAAGCCTTCATTTGCAGCACTCTTGTACACAGTAGCATGTTTGTTAAGGTCTTCACTTGGCAAGTAAAGGATTCCTCATATGTCCAAAATAACTTTTCTTGGTCAAGATTTGCCCTACAGAGTTCCACTTCCTGCATTCGAGCTCATAACCAAAAGTGTGACAACCTGCCCCGAGAGTGTGACAACCTGCCCCGAAAGTGTGACAACCTGCCCCGAATTCTGAATTTTAAAAAATGTCCTATATCACATCAAGATTTTGATTGATATAGGTATATATTCACCAGATAGGTTTAAGTCACTCCCCTTTTGCCATTCATACAGAATGGCAGTGCTCCTGCATGCTTTATATAGAAATAGTAGCATGTTTAAGTTTTACACACTGTGACAACCTGCCCCTGTGACAACCAGCCCTGGTCTCCCCTATCATGTGACTTATTATAATATACATGTCCTATGAGTCTTACTTGTGGCCCTCCTCGGCATTCTCGTAATCTTTCAGTAAGTTGAGTCTCTTGATCAGAGATTTGAAGTCCTTGGTGCACTGCTCCAACATCATTATGACCTCCTGTAATAAAAGAACACAAAGCATTACAAATTTCATCTTCGACATCACTCAATGCATTAACTATGTCATCCCCTGCATATATATTTCGAATTTAGCTACATTCAGATACATATGTAGGAATCAGAGAAGAGTAGGTTTGTAAATGCGGATTTGAAAAGATTCTGACAAACCAAAGAATGAACATGATGAATATAAGTTTTAAAGATTCATTTTCTGAAGAGAATCCCCACCAATATAACGACATAATTATTCATTTCAAAGGAAGTAAATAACAAAACTTGCATCAGACAATATATATGTTAAGTATAGGTTATACAACGCATTTGAGGTGTATAACTAACATTTCAGGTGGTTATTTACCGAGGGCTTTAGCCCGAGGTAAATAACCCCTGAAATGTTAGTTATACACCGAAAATGAGTTGTATAAGCGACTTATACTCCATATGACTCCTGAAAGATTTTTAACTGAATTTTGTAGCTTTGTTGTCATTTTTAGGTGCGTTGTTTGCAGAAAAAAACAGTACAACAGGCTAACTTAATCCCCAACAGTGGTATAACTAACAAATCCGTTGGTTATACCACGGCAAAAGACAATAGAAAACTGTCTTGGTGGAGTATAAATTATGTATACAGTATTACTGTATAACTTACTATTCTAACAATTCACAGAAAAACAAATCCACCCACCTTGCATTCGACCACACTCTCATCAGTCTCACACGTCTGGTAGATCTCATCAACTGCCCGAGCAAGGTTGTCAAACAAGAAAGCCCAATATCGAGCCCTTAAATCTCCCTTTTTTCCAGAACCCATGCTGCTCTGGCTCGGCGGTCTACTTCCTCCCATCGCACCTTTTGCATCTCCTTTATTAAGGCTCGGGTCGCGAGGTTTGTTCCTGTCTGAGGCTGACCTTGACCTAGATTTCCCATTGGAGGGTGACCTTGCAGATTTGTAGGCAACTGTCAAAGGCTTTCCTGGAATCAAATAAGTATTTCAAATCAGATTGAATTGACTTTTTTAAAATACTTTAACTTCTGTTGTTCGAACTGGGATTCTTAAGCAATGCTGAATCATATCAATGAATAACAATGATACACATCATGCACGGAATTAAAGTATCAATGATACATATCGTATCATTTACTTCTAATGGCGGAGCCCTACATTGTCTGCTAATTTTGCGCATGTTTAGCTGGTTGAAGCAAAAATTGCAGTTCAGCTGAAATTGTGTCAACTTTGTGTCAAATATTTATATTTATGAAGTAAGAAACAGTATAAATGTCAAGTTTGAGGAAGATAAACCTCAGAAATGTCATAATATATAATATGGACATTTTAAGACTTTAAACCACAATTTTTTTTCAAACCCATTCATTGAAACTGCATTTCATCTGCAGTACAGTGACTCCTCCATTCCCCAAAACAAATCACACATTATTTTTAAAGCAACAGCAAGGCAAAATCTCTTCAAAATACAATGTATATAATAAATTGAAAATTACCCGGTTTAAAGACAACTTTCTTCCCTTGTCTTACAAAGTAGGAGCCACTCCTTGTCTCCTTCAACCTTGACATGTTTCTTATCCAGTTGACAAACTTATTCCACAAAATACCTTTTGCAACCAATTCCAAGTCAGGAATGTCTCATTACCAAATTTATAAACTTGCACAGACTTGCTTCATGTTGTGATTTCACATATGGCTGACTAGCCATTCCAGACATGTTAAAAAATCAATACAGTATAAATATATATATTGAAAGATTAAAAGACTACAAGAACATGTTAATGATGTCATGCCTCATTGGATATTACTATTTGATAATAGTCAGTGTATATCAGATGAAACATGCATTGACTGGCTTTCCTGTACAGGCTGTATGTACTTGAGGTAGGCCTACTCCTGATCATTTTGATGTTCATAAAATCCTACTTTACCACAGTTTATCAACAACATGTACTAAATCTACTGCCATCAAGGAATTTTTGAGGTTTTAAATTGCTGTAGTGCTGAAACACTGCCATGACTTTTTTTTACAAACTATTAAGAACCATGGTGTGACATAAAACTCTGACGTCAAGAGGTTAATACATCTCATACAAGAGTGGGTTAAGTTACTTGCATAGTCTATGACTCATAATGAGGTTTAGATTCCAGGGCACTGACTCCCAACTTTTGAAGTGGGAATATAATCATGCTAGGAATTAGAATTTCAATGAATAGCCAAAATCCATTAAATTAATTGAAATACGAAGTTAAGAAAACTCACGTTCTTTGCCATCCTTGTCCTTTTCCTCACTCTCTATGGGGACACTCCACTGGACCAGGTTGCGAGCTGTCCTCCCCTCCTCCTGGACAATCTTCCTCACTCTGTCGTAGGAGCCTTGGCGCACGTATCCCTGAAAGATACAGCTTGATTAAATATTAGACCAGCAGCCTTCCAGACCTAATTAAATATATATAAAATTGCAGAAGACCAAATAACACTAAGATTGGAAAGAAAGGGTAGTGATAGTACTGCGAGTGCTACAACTCAGTCAATAGAGTCTGTTATAATATTTAGATAATTTAGTCTTTTGCATTTATCAGATTATGGAGAAAGCAACCTTCAATGAAAGAGTTATGAAACTAGTCTTCCTCATACAGGCAGACAATATATGTTTCAATTGTTTATCAGATTTCAGAAATTTCAAAAAAAAAAAAAAAAAAAAAAAAGAATTCCTCTTTGGCTTCATATGTAAATTATGATTGTTGGTCATGTAATTCTGTTTGCACAGAAGCTAAAAAGATTGAGCATACATCATCAGTAATTGTAAATATTACCCTGTCAATGATTGCAATTAACATGATTAAGCCCTCCATGGGTGTCAAACTTACTTGATTAAACAGAGCTTCTTAATTGAGTAAACAGAATATAATCCTGATAGCTTGTTGTATAACAAGATTACCCTAATTGCAATTAACACCCCGGGGTTCAAGGGGTGAACTACATATTTCCAGAAGAATCTCCACTCAACATGCTCAAGATCAGAAATTCATCAAGTGATTGTACCTGCTGGAATCACAGGATGGATTTCCATGAACATTGAACAATCCATTATTGACTGAATAATCTCAATATTTTCTAATTTCTGCAAATCACCATGACATAAAAGTGCCCCATATCTGCTCAGACTTAATTTCTTTTATGCCCAGCACTTTTTTGGGGGGGGGGGGAGGGGTAAAAATTCTTATTATATTGAAAATGACTTCCCTGCCAGAGACGTGTATAACTACTAGACCTATATTGTATAACATTAGGCCTACACATAGGCATGTCATAAACTAAAGTCAAATTCTTTCAGTGCCTCAGATGGCAAGTTGCAGATGCTGATATTCTCTCTTCAGCCAATTCTCATCATTAGACATCACCATGACTCATGTCGATGAGGGCAGAAATACAATATCATTGCAGCTGACAATATTGATGGTTAACCAGATCATTGATAGTATGGAGTCCATAGTTTGACAATCATTAGTGATTATGAATGAACTTGTCAATAGGCTACAACAATCAATTCCAATACACAGAAATTCTTGAGCAGTGATGAGACTGATGACAGATGCATGACAGAAAGGAATGCATGACACTTTTGACAGCTCTTTGACAGCTATCAAACCTGAGCGATAATGCAAAGGCACAGCACATACAGCATTGAAACACATGTCAAGAGTGTGGAAAACAAAAAGAGGGTTGTTTTCTTTGGAGGGGAATACAAAGAGAGTGTTAGAATATTTTGGGTTGGTGGAATTACTTTCATACCTTGCCAGTGTTGAGATGCATTTTAGATCTGTTGTTTTGAGAACTGTTGCCCCTGTGAAGATTATCACCACTACCTGCCCTATTTCGCAGGCCAGAGTTTTGTCTTCTCTTCCTGGGCTCACTCATACTGATGATATGACCTGTACCACTGTATACTTAGGCTGACTATCATTGAAGAACCCAAAATAGTCGTGATTCACATCAATGCTGTCAAGCACCTGGGCAACCAAAACGTGCAAGACACTAGAGCGCGCAACTTCGACAAAAACAAACGAATATTTCGCTAGATGTCGCCAAAAGAAAATGTATGGAAAATTGCCCAAATCTGGTATCAGGCCTCATTTATGTCCCTAAAATGCAATTTTACAAAGTAATTTTATGACTTTTTCATGGTAGTAAAGTAGCTTGAGATGCTCAGAGCGAATTTTAAACATGCAAGATATGCAAAAAAATGCATAATGGTTTTTACAAAAGACATTTTTAGAATGCAATTTATTTCATATCCACCAGGTCTCTGTGTGTGGAACATAACTTGGGTTAGTGTCGGTCATAAGACTACTTTGCATGTGGATCAATCGAACGAAATTGAGTGGTGCATGGAAAACGAAATTGGAAATGGTAAATTGCTTGTACTCGTTGAACTGTAATTATGCTGGGCATTGGGGATAGATCATGTATAGTCAAACTCAGAGGTAGAAGGTGTGGTTAGCCTGTTGTACATGCAGTGACGCAGCGTGTGAGTGCGTGCAGGCGTTTGCAGGCAGGGAAAATACGTTCTCTGTTTCAGTGTTTGCACTTGCTGCAGGTTTGATAATATTTTGCAATTTTCTCGTTGTTTTTGTTTCGTTGAACTTGTGAACTCTTGAAGACTTCAGTAACTCTGAGTCTGAGAAGTTTCTGTCAACTCCAGATAGCCTGCATAAAATGATAAATGGGATGGGGGGTGGTCAGGTGGTGCCCCCTCGAATCCCAACGCCAACCGGGGGGGGGGGGCTTGGGTACTAACTAGTTAACAGGTTAAGTTAGTCTTTTGACTCTTTTCACATGTGGTTGGAATTTTCTACTTTCTGCAATATATCCTTGGCCCTGGGGGTAAAAATCGAACCTAAAGTCAAAGGGGGCGTCTAATTTTAACAGCAACTTCCGACAAAAATCCCATACCCCTGCCCCTGGTCGCCTAAGATGAGACGTACAAGAGTGAAATACAGTACATTATAACTAGTGCTCTGTATTGATATATTTCTTCCAATACACGACAGGTATCTTGAAACGAGTGAAACAGCACGCTGCACCCAGGTCATTCCATATCTATTCAACAGTGTTCAAGGCTACACTAACTTTTAATGGCATATTGGGTGCAAATGTAAGTAAAATTGCATTATGAAAAACCTGAAAAATGGGTAAAATGCAATGTTCTCATAGCCAACAGTAAAATCTACGATATTAATACCCCTACCGATGCCATGGTTTTATGAGGGCCCACAAGCAAAGTTGAAATGAGACAGAATTACGGTATCATCATCATTTACCCCATGCCAATATTCTGGTATGCTGTACACTGTGTAACATTGAAACCAAGGCTAATTAGGCCTTAAGGTGGCTCGCTACTCGTGCCAAGTGGTAGTGAGCGCACATCCACGCGCAGCCAGGCAGGCCCTATCTACGTAACGTCACCATTGCAGCTGAGAATTTCAGCATCTTTTTTTAAATTCTGAAAATTTCATGCGTCGGCCGCTTCGTTTGCAATTTGCGCCACTTCTATTGGGGTTAGAGACTTCTCGTTTGGAGCATTAGATGCGCCATGAAGAGTACTATCTAGAGCCGGAGATTCAACTTGATACTCAAAACAGAAAATTTTTACAGGCGATTTTCGGCAAGCAGGTCTAATTTCTCAAAAATTACTTTGTGATATAAATAAATGTTTATATCAATTTGAAGTGTGGTAGGAAGGCTTGTCTATATCATTATGTTGTTCCCAACTATTTTTGGAAATAAATGACAAAGAAATAAAAAATCCTATCTCGTCAATTTTTTTTAGCGCCACGGTTTATAAAAGAAGTTAAAATTGTCAAAATTGAAACGTATATTCCGAGCCCCTTGGAAAGTCCTTTAAACTAAATATATCTCTTTGAAATTGTAATAACCTTTTCCATGAAAGTGTCTTCTTTAATTTCATACTTCATTGCATAATATGGGATGCATGACCACTGAATGGCAGAACAAACTTCACAGTAGGAAAAATAAGAAATTTCTTTAGTTTTTCAGGTTTGTGTGGACTGACTTTCTGGTACATAACCCCAAATATTTTTTTTAAAAGGCTGGTAGCGACCACTTTTGTTTACATATCCTTGCTATAAACTATAGTTTGGATCATTCTAAACTGTTTTTAAGAAATCCTATCTTGGAAAGTTCATGAGTATCGAGCCACCTTAAACAATAAACATGTATAGCAATCTGCTTTCAATGCTGCTGTTACTGACACAGTGACAATGCAGTCATGCTTATTGCAATTCAGGAGAATCATCAGCTTCTTTCACACCTGCTGGACAAACTTCACCTCTCCATACTGAATTGCCTTTGAGCATGTTGAGGACCATATTGACCATGGCAGTTCATGAATGTTGACACAAGAACCATTATGCATGGATTGCAATTGAGGTCTGAGCAGAATAAGGAATACTTTGAAAATTGGTTTTGGACCTCACTAGTCCAGCTGGACAGTAGGTCAAAAATATGAAATTCAAAATAGATATGCCATAAAGTGAAATAATATGGATGGCATTGGATGCCTTTTACAGTCACAGTAGATCACTGTAGAGTGTAGATTATTACTAGTCTGTAGATAGAATAAAGAGACATTTTCATCAATACTGGTAATAAGCTTGGACCATTTCAATAGTTTTCAGTATCACAGACTCACAGTGCATAGATGCTTAGTTGAATTAATTTCTCAGTTTATTGTTTGGGAAAAAATAAAACTAATTTTGTGAGTTCTAATCTCACTTTTTGTCAGTATTTTAACTCAATTTGGTAACTTTAGTAACAGTTTCCTCAGTTTCCTGGGTGAGTTTGGTCAGAGCCCATTTGATTTAGATGGAGGTCACAGGAGGTGGGTTGTATCCAGTGTTCTATACTATATAGTGAGACATCGAATTCTCTTAGTGAACAGAGTATGTTTCAGATTCTCAGCCTTCTTATCTCATGATCATAATGATGGTCACCATCCAAAACGAATGTGCAGCTCTCCCTCCACAAAACAGAGGTTGAGCTACCTTGTTGATCCAGGGTACACTGGCACAGCTCAAGCAAACCAACAATGTTCTACTGAACATTTACTAAATGATTTTTGTAGCCATAACAATTATGAATGTGGCTGTATCATCAGTGTAATACTGTATGTTGAAAAACATGGTTATAGCAATTATTCTACGTTTTTATTGTGCTAATAAACCAGTCTGGCTCAGGAAGACAGTGGAAACTTAAGTTTATAGTACGCTATTTTGTGGGACATGAGTGGTCAAGCATTAAAGATTTTTATAATTTTCTGCTTTAGTTTAAAAAGTAGGCCGGTGACTTCACATGTTATTGATACATGTCACTATGTCAGCATCGGAAAGAATTTGGAAATTTTGGGGGCGTGTAACTGGGTATGAAATTTAAACACACTAAAATCGTCGTAAAACACGCCCAAATGAATTTTGTCAAAAGTCTTTAGCTCTGTTCATGCAAGCGTTCCAAGGCACGCATCATGCTGTATAGTATTATATATTAAAAGTATAATGTGTGTATAACAGTATTTTCATGTAATCTGTCACCAGATTATGTTGATTGATCTATTTAGAATGTATTAATTGTATTTTCAGGAAGAGGGATGATCCTACGGCTGTCCAATGATGCCTTTCCTCTCAAGACGCTGGCGCCTGTGGAAAGGTGTAAAGGTGTGGATTCCCCTGGTCGTCTTTTTGTACATCACAGCGAGACTCCTCAGTCATTCTAAGCTGACTGCGTTCAATCTCAATGAAAATGCTGGAGGAACAGAAAAACAAGCTGGGGTGGCAAGTAATGCTGGTGAGTAGATGCATGAGAAGTGTTACAAATTACTGCTTAAAATTGTTTTTACTCTGCCATTCTGATGAGCAGATTAAGTTGTGCGTTTGTCAAGATGACTCAGTAGTTGAATCTCCAAGGTCAGACTTGTGCTGGAGAGTGGAGACTCGCTGTTCTTGCTGCAGACTGCAGAGTGTAAATTGATATTCCTTGTTTCTTTGTTAACGATACACATACATCACATTTAAAAAAAAAAGATTTAGCTTCAATATTTAAACCTGAAATAGCTTTGTTTGTCCATAAAATTGCTGTTTATAAAAGATTTTCAATGGATATATATTTGTAAATATTTGTATGAATCTGAAGGTCATTTGAAGTTATCTTCCACATTGTGACACTTCTAAATCTTGTCATTTCTATAACGCCAAGAAATTTCTGATTTCATATCCCAAATGAATGAAATAATTCATGCAATTTCATGGTGTGTTTTAATATTTTCAGCCAAACAGTTGGCGGGTTTGTCACCCCAGGGGCTGGCCGATTATCTGGGGACAAACTTACAGATCCAGTACGAGACCATCAACAATCTTATCGGAGATAACTTCCAAGCTCGTATCTCGTTATCCAACGGAGGTCGCTCGGTGATTCCTAGTGCGGGATGGAAGGTCTACTTCTTTCACCAGAGGATGATCGAGCGGGATATGATGAGGAAGAGGGGACATGCTCTATTAGCCAATCTTGCCATTAAGTTAAAACACGTCAACGGAGGTTTGTTCACCTTCGAGCCGACTGATCTCTTCCCTCCTCTGCACCCTGGTAGCAAGTTGCAGATCCATTTCACCGCAGAAGCCTATGCCGTGGCTAGAACTGATATCCTGCCAAACTGGTATGTCGTAGTTGAAGGGGCTGATGCGAGAGTGCTCCAATCTACCGCTGGAGAAGCCCTCAGTTTCGTCTCGCCGTTCAATAGTGCAGAGAAATGGAAACGCTTCCAAACAGATCATTACGATCCTTTCACCGCCGCAACCAGATACAGCCACAATGAAATTGACGATTTGGGCCATGCCGGGCATTACATCATCCCTAGTCCTGCAGAAATACACAGCGATCAGAGAAATACCTTAGAAGTCACGCAAGACTGGGTCATTGTTGGGACAGACGAAGTGTACAACCAGGCCATGATTCTGTCAGGTAAATTATAAAACTGTAGTTGGAAACTACTAGTAAAACAGTAGTTGGAAACTAATAGAAATGACTCAAGACTCAAGATATTTTATTTCTTTCTGAAACGTTATGTTACAGTAAAGAGGGAGGACATCTCTAAGACAAGTAATTATCGCTGGCGAGATGCCCCCCCTAAAAAAAAAATTAAAAGATCATATCATCATCTCAGAGAGATCCATTAAAGAAATAAAATAAACAATAGCGTACAGAAAATCAAAGCAACAATGGTACAATGAGTGCATATTGGGTGAAGAAATGTATAACTTTGAAAATTTCCAGTGTAGTTACTCATTTTTATGTTGTTGTCTTTGACATCTCTATATTTAGATTCGTGAAATTTTGCTGGCTTACTGAAATTGAATTGAAAATTTTAAACAATATTTTGTTTGACATAGACTTTTTTTTTGACAAACAAGTGAAAATGGCCTTGTAAGTTGTTAAGTGTGAAAGGGGTTACCACATCATTTCTGCATTTTGCTAAACTTACACTATACTACTGTGTATGTCTGTGCAGTATGCACTTAAGTTCCTTGGAACATCACATATTACCAATTATTTTTCAGAGAACACTGGCCTGAGAATCCAAGAAGACTTACCCGACCAGAATTACATTCACCTGTTGATAGTGGACACACTCAGTCTTCCAGCTTACCTGTACAAAAATTTAGAAGAGGCTTATACTTTACATGTCAACCCATCTGTCAGCAATATTGTCATCCAGGCTCAGACACCGGCTGGTAAATACAGTACCACATTGAATTTGTTTAAAATGTTTTACTAAGTCTATTTTGCTGTGTTTTATAGCGAGCTTTGACCTATAGGCAAATGCCCTGACCTTATTCCAGGTGGAGCTAAAATTTAGAGTACAGTTTTGGTAATTTCTTTTTGCGTATTGGATAATGCCTGTTACTTAATTTTACGTAATTTCAGTTCTTGTGGAACTGAAATTCAAGACCACACACTGCCCACAGTATTTGTAACGCTCTCGTACACCCATTGAGTCACAAAATTGCTAACAGATTTCTCTTCGTCTCTTGATATATTTGGCATTTGTATCACAGACTATCTCTCTTCACTTTCACAACAGTGCTGTCTAGATAAGATGGTTAAGGTCTCAATCATGCATAACCCAGCTATCGAGAATTCTATAATCAATCTTTGTCAATATCTTTCTAGCCCTACTCTTGCAAGCTACTTATTAAGTGATAAGGATCTGTATGTAACCCTATGTTGTAATATCAATGAATAGTAAGGAAATCAGTAGTAAATTTGTGGGAATTATAAAAAATTTTAAATACATCATTCGTGGTCCAGGTCCTCAATTTGTTTCATAGCTTGTAATTTTGTGAAGGTAACCATTCGCAGATTTCGGACTAATACGTCTTCATTAGTCATAGTTGAATTTTTAAAACTCGAAAGTTTTTTTCCCTCATCAATGGCCAAAATTAAGTTTGAAAAATGTGACTTTATTAAACTCGATGTATTTCTTGTTCTTTCAGGGCTATATTACGGCACGCAAAGTTTACTATCTTTATTGGACCAAGGTCGTACGTTACCTCTGATTCAAGCGCGGGACGCCCCTAGATTTTTGTACAGGGGAATAATGGTGGACCTGGCTCGTAACTTCATAAGTATGCCGCATTTATTGAAACTCATCAAAGTTATGGCCATGTACAAGATGAACAGGTTGCATCTTCATCTGACGGATGATGAAGCCTGGAGGCTGGAGGTCCCTGGATTGCCTGAGTTGACTAAGGTAGGCTAAAATGCATTGTGCAATGTTGATTAGTACCCTTTTCACAAAGGTTTGACTCAACAAAGCTTTCACCCATATCTCATTGACTTCCTCAGACTACCAAAAGATCAAGATTAATCTTACATAGTAAAATACATTGTATTAATGCAAGCTTTTTAAAGTTAATCATTTATTTTATGTTGTATATTTGATTATTTATTTTGTGTAGCTGCTATGCACTATTTTAAATGTCTTTATTTATGGTATTTATCGTCTTGACTCTTTATGGTATTTTGGCTTTCTCCCTTTTGTAACGTAATGTGATATTCTGAATTTTTAAATGGTGGCCAAACTGAAATTAATGTATTAAAAATTTGATTGTGTAAAATTTCTCCAAGTACTCAGTAACTATTAGTTTCTTTTCGACTCTTTTCAATATTTTACTGTCAACATTGCCAATTGGCCAATTTTCAGGCGTGCATGATGTAAATGCTGAGGTAAAAGTTTGAACTGGTGGTCTTGAAAGAATTTTGTTGATAGTTGATATTTTACTTTTATTAGGTATTGGTGTATTTGTTTGGGTGTTCTTTCTTTTAATGATAGGGATGTAAGGGCAATTTTGTAATTTACCTGGTAATTTTCGGCGACTTTCAACTGCCCGGAAACTTTAAAGAAATATTGGGAATTTTCACAATCACATAATTGCAAGCATTTTACCAATACGTATTCCCTCGCTGCCCCACCCAAGTTGACAAGAAGTAAACTGTGGATGTGATAGATGATTGAGAAACCAAGAAATGATTTCGGTTTGTTGCCGTTTGTATCAATAATTGTTCACTTGCTGTATGAAATAATTAAAAGACTTTAACCAATTGCTGTTTGGGAATGTTAGATTCCACCTGAAGTCTTGTGGAAAGGATTGTTTGGCACTGAAGCCCATTCACCAATGGTGTCTATCATTTGTTAAATCCTCCCAAGTTCAGCATCTTCCGAACACAAATTGCACAATTAGTCTCTTCATAATATTCATACCAAATCTTGAAATAGGCTGACCGAAGCAACACTTTTCTTGTCAATTCTTACTTTTCCAATGTAGAGAAAAAGCTCACTAAGAATGCATACTTTTAGTTGGCCTTTAGGCATAGATATGAGGAAGTTATTTACAATGGTATTTATCTTGTACACAGTAGTGCCTGCAGTCTTCGGTGGCAAATTTATGACAAATATGTTGAAGTGTTATTGTGGAAATTTATGCAGTTTGAATACATGGAAAGAATCCCACAATAAGAATTACATCCACTTTTTTTGCACTACTTGCAAAGCAACTGTATGATGTTTCTGATTAAACTTGCATTCGTGTGTTTGTGCTTAAGTATTTTATTACTCTGTCTTTGTCAATTATTAGAAAATTCTCAATATTTCTGAAAATTCCAATTTCCCCCAAAATTACTGAAATTTACCTTTGCTGAAAATTCCGGGAATTTTACAACCCCAGTTATTGATGAAAAAGGTTTTGGTGAAAGAGAACGTTTTATTTGAGTAATTTTACTATTGTAAGAGTGATGGGATTGAGTTGGGTTGCTGGTCTACACTGTAGGATTGAGTGTAAAAATTTGTGGAGATGGTTAAAAAGTAGTTGGTGTACAAAATCATGTATTACAATTCAAAGTGTTACATTACTAGGATGTCCTCGAAGTATCATTTCACATATTTGCCAGTCAGCATTGGTGATTTAAGATGTATGACAGTGCTCTTCATGTGAGTTGCGAACAGGGAAATAAATGGTGGTGGCGCCGCAATCAATTGTGGTGAAGTCACAGCTATGCACACTTCATTTTGTGGTTACTTCATAAGTGAAATGGCTTGACATTGGACAAAATTCATCTGAAATAGCAGAAAACTTACAAAAACATTGCAAAAATGCGATAGGCAGTTATACACTGCCACCAGAACCGTGTAAATTAAGAAATTTCTTTCCCAGAATGTTTGGTTGCTGTGAAGTCGGCGAGTGTTTGTGTAAGTTTCGTAATAGTGTTTGATGTGAAGAGCACTGCAGTCTCGAAAATATCTTTTCATGATCTTCAATACTTAACATTCATACTTAACCTCATTTGTTTTGCCTCCGAATAAGTAACTGGTGATTGTCTCCTTCAAATTAGATAATGATATCTTGGTCTTATTTTGTTAAAATGAACTTGCATGTCTTTATATCTTATTTAGATTGGTTCAAGAAAATGTCACGATCCAAAGGAAGAAAAATGCGTCCTGCCGAGTTTGGGATCGGGCCCTGATGCCACTTCTCCCGGAACTGGCTTTATAACATCAGAGCAGTACAGACAGTTGCTGAGACAAGCTCGGTCTCACCACATTGAGGTCATTCCTGAAATTGACATGCCAGGGCACGCCCGAGCTGCTATAAAAGCCATGGAAGCCAGATACAGGTCTTTCAAAGCTTTGGGCAAAATTGACGCCGCTCAAGAGTTCTTATTGAGCGATCCCGAAGATCGATCTGCTTACGAGTCTATCCAGATGTTTAAAGACAATGTAATGAACCCTTGCATGAAGTCAACATACAAATTCATCGACCATGTGATGACTCATTTGGTAGAATTGCACAAGAATATCATTCCCTTAAAGATGTTCCATTTTGGTGGTGACGAAGTGCCTGGTCAAGCTCTAGTCAAATCTCCTGCTTGCAAACGTTTAAGGTCCATTAATGCTGATGTCCGTAAGTCAAAGAATTTGCAGGAATATTTTGTCCGTGAAACAACAAAGATAGCTAATAAGCACAAGTTGGTCATCCAGGGATGGGAAGATGGCTTCTACGCAGGACAGAATTATCCTCTAGATCTGACTAAATTGACGGCCCAAGCTCCTGGTCCTCCTGTTGTCAATGCCTGGCTGAATAGGTGGGAGTGGGGAAGGGCGCACAGGGCCTATGAACTTGCCAACAGAGGTCACAAGGTAGGCAATTTAGACCTTTGATTTGAAGATGATTAGAGTATGTTTTTATGTTATGCTTCATGAAATATTTTATAGTTTGTCTGCAAATAAGTCCTCTGTCATAGTTTGCCGCTACATCGGCCCTATATAAGTTGAAATGTTATAACACGAGAGGTCACACAGGGCAGATCACAGGCCTACCAACTTGATATCCTGGAAATTTCATGTGGAAATAGATACGATGATACCATACAGAAAGTAGTGCTTTTAGCTTAAACTTGAAAAGAACCATATCACTAAAATCTAAATGTGACTATATCTTCTCTGAATGCATGAATATTGAATATTTTTATCCCTTTACCAATAGGTTGTCCTGTCACCCGCCACGCACTTTTACTTCGACCACCAGCAAGAGCCTGACCCTGAAGAGAGAGGGCTGTATTGGGCCGTTCGATATGTGGACACAAAGAAAGTGTTCTCCTTTCTACCCGACAGTTTTTACGATAACATCGACGAAGATATATCTGGAAAGCCGATGAATAAGAAGAAAGCTTGTGCAGATGGGGTTGTCATGTGTTTGCCATTGGAGGAAGGGTCTCGTGATAATATCATTGGTACGTATTGGTTTTCATAAAATGGTATGTATTGCCCACTGTTATTTGTGAATTGTTTTGCTGGAGAATTTGAGCTGTTTGTGTTTGATGTTGAGGATATTTGAATGCTACATATTCCTGTAAATGGTTGAATCAAAAGTCTTGAGTCTTTTGAGGAAAATTTATCAAGTTTTTGATTTCAAATACTTGCAAGTGATGAATCTGTTTTGTCAACCCAACATAATACTTTGATATTTATTTATTTAAAAACGTGCTATTTTAGCCTTCTCTTAATTTCTTTTAAATTTCCTGATTTTGAATGTTACAAAATTCTCAGATCATGCAACTTGGCGTATTCGGAATAATTTTCTTAAGCATGCGTGTTGTATTTTGAAGCAGACAAAACAAGAATTTCGTCCGTTGACTTGACTATTCTTGAAACTTAATATCATTGCATTCATGTGACTAAAACGCTTTAATGCAGGTCTTCAAGGACAAATATGGGGTGAAGTGGTTCGATCGGGTGACCAGATGTTTTCTCAGCTTCTTCCCAGGGTGCTAGCCCTCGCAGAAAGAGCATGGCACCAAGCTGAATGGGAGAGCGAAGCTGATGTGCATGACCGAGAAAGACGGTCTCACAAAGATTGGCAGAGGTTTGCGAATACTTTAGGGTATAAGGAACTTCGCAGGTTGGACAGACTGAATGTTCCCTATTACTTACCACCCCCAGGAGCTGTGTGAGTTGCATTAATGATATTGAGTTAATAGTTAAATGATAGTTAAGCTGTCATTAGCTTATAGGTGTTGTGGCTTTATGGATAGGGTGAACACTTGTTAATTGAGATGTTGCACACAGGCTCATCCTTGAATGGTACTGCTCTGTTGTAAAGTCTGTTGAGACAGACTTTGTGTAATGAACTATAAGAAATTAAACATTTACGTTTACACTAATCTAGTTATAATAGTACAATTCTGTATTTGTGAGTGACATTCTTGTGATTTTATTCAGGATTGAAGATGGAGAATTGAAGATAAACTCAGCATTCCCAGGTCTTGTGATTCAGTACAGCAATGACGGAGGGGATTCTTGGCATGATCTCAAGTCACCCACCCACCTCTCCGGATCTATATTACTTGCTACCAGGTGAGATCTCTCTTATTGTATGCATAATCTTTGGAAACGTATGCATGAAACCCCTTCACAAAGAGTGACAAGAGTAGAACTCTCCATTGTAATAAATTTCTTAGATGGATGGACAGGTATTGTAGATGAAGCCCTCGAAGCCCAGTTTTTTGGTGCTCACATGAGTTGATTGGAGAGATAAGAGACGGCAAAAGTCCTTGACATTTTACACATTTACCCCATATCAGGGATATTTTCCTGTCATCCAATGCATTTGATATGTTTGTCTTGCTGCCTATACGTAGATACATATCTGAGGAAGAATCTAATTATTCAAGAGAACGCTGGAGATTGAATATTTATCTGTAAAATCATTAACGAATTCTCTTTCAATAAACCCTTTAATTCATCCTTTAATTCATCCTTTAATTCCAGGTCGCATAACGAGAAAAGAAGGAGTCGCGCCGTACCTGTAGCCATATCATGATAACTTTCCAGATGATAATTATTGCATTTTATTTAAAAAGCACATTGTGTTATCTATTCAATTCATTTTGAATTACATTGTATATAGTGTAAAGTATACATTGTATTGTCGATTGGAGCCTCTAGATTTGAAACTTATCAGCCTAGTGATACAACTATGAGTCTGTGTTTTATGCAAAAATGTGCATAATGAATTATGTCAATCATAGCTTGATATAGGCATTCTGAAGTTAACTTAGTTTTTTGAAAAGACTTACTGAATCTGTATTAGTTTTACATGCAGCAAAAATGAAAAATGTACAAATGTGTAATGTTTAGTATGAGTTAACTTAAGCATGCTCTAGAATAGATTTACTTCTCCTGAAGGTCAAATTCATCCTATACATGAATCCGGAGATCGAGAATCTACATTTAAATATTGGAAGTTGATAATATTGGAAGTTGATATTTTGATAATTTACTTTACATTTTGTTGGAAATCCTTACTTGTTGATAGACATTATCTCTTGAGTTAACCAAGCAATTCAAAATGTTATTGTCACTATTTTTGCAATAAATGTTTAAAGCAATCATGATTTAATGTTAAGCATTCAGTGTGAACAATTACTGGGCAATGTGACATGTGAACTAACAATCTGGTCATTTTTTAAAAAGTGAATATTTTGCCATTTTTGCCTCCTTTGAGTTTCTGTTGTTGATATACACTAATTATACAGATTTGTTAGAATTTGCACATGTTTTCTGTTAAATTCACTTAATATCATATTATATTGTAGTGGGAGAGATGTAAATGCATTTAATATAAATTGTGCAGTTGAGCATTTGAATAATGTTGATATTGATTGATTCTCAATATTTTTTTTGAGACTTTGCAGCATTATAATGTGGTATAGCCCACTAAGGTGCTGCTGAGGCGTAAAACACAAACAAACAAACAAACAGCATTATCTGGTATTTCAGGCCTTTTCAGCTGATATTGCTTCTATATGGGATTATATGAAACCCTTTAAACTATACTGCTCAGTTGCCGTATAGAATTGAGCATTTGATTAATAATCATGCTTTCGAAAGACTTAATATTAAATTTTAAATTTGGGTTCAAGTTCAGTAGTTGTATGTGGGACAACTCTAATTTATCCTATATATTGGGCAGTTTTTACCTTGAGCATTTAATTACTTTTGATCAGATTCATGGTGTTAAGGATACTTTTTAAATTGGACTTTTTTTTTCAGTCCAAACTGTTCAATTTCGAATACTTGTACAATGTACATAAGACTTCATATAAGACTCATCATTAGTTTAATGGTGACATGGAATTTTGTTCTTTGTGATATTCTTATGGATTGTATATATTGTGGTATAATTGTATGATATACATGCATGCAATATTATTTGTCAGTATTGTTCAGAGAGCAATGATCATTGATCAATGAGCGTTCAAAATAACATTAATAGTTTTAATTGCCAAATATGAACTTAATATATCAGTTCTATAGAAACTATGTAGGATTCTTTGCTACATGTACATGGATTTTCGCCGATTTACAGGCTTGTCATTTACATGAGAAAATTTAGACGATTTAGTAAATATGCCGTTGATATAGAGTCAAATTATGTGCATTATCACTTTAGATATTGTACTTCAATTATAATTTGTTGAGTAATGAATATATGAGTTATGTATATGAGCTCTAATAACTCAATTATGACTTAAATACTGACTTAAAAAGTTAACTTTACTTAAGAATTAAAATGGTGCTTTTACATACTCTTTATTTGTTTGCTGACTGATCTCGTTATTTGTATTTCTATTTGATTGTAATAGAATCATGTATTTAACAAACTTGTCTCTTTTTCTTTGTTGTCATGTTTTGTACCTTCATGTGGATAATTGTGTGGGTAAAAAACAATTCAGTGTCTTCCAATAAGTACTTCTTTCAATTGGAGTCTGTGTGAAAAGTTTGAATTGTTTGTGAATGTCATCTAAATATTTCCGGGCAAATGCCTTGTTGGTTGCTTCATAAATTATGATTAAAGATCTTGCCGAAATTGTCTTGCCGAAAGAGTGTCAAGAAAGAATCGATTGTGCAGTTGCTTTATTAAAAGACTATGGCGTGATAGTTTGTGAATTTCATCAAAAAGGTAGTGAAATGGGCGTTATAGGTGTCGTCGACGAGTTGGAAACCAAAAGTATGAAAAAACTATTGAGCCTCAGTAGTTTGTGAATTCATCAAAAGGTAAAGAATGAAATGGTGCTTGAAAAATTATAGTTGGGAAAAAAATTGAACTAGGCATTCATATCATTGTATTTCATGACAAAAAAAAAGTATTAAAAGACTCAGGCCGAGCTGCTAAAGTTTGTGAATTTCATCAAAAGGTGAGAATTAAATTCTGTGAGAAACTGACCTATAGATAGTTTGTGATTTTCATGTTTTTCATAAAAAGTGAAAGTAGGTTGTGAAATGTGTATGATTTAAAAAACATGAAAGCCTGAGTGGAAAATTAAAGCTTTATTGTGAAAAAACGAGGCCACACATTTTTTTTAACTTTCTCAAAGTGGTTGAAAATGAGTGAGGTTGTGAGGTGGAGAAGTTCAGTGGCAACTGGGATCCATGTGACAGTGGTCTGTTCAGTCACCAATTTGTCTTTGAAAGTATGTTGGCATGGCAAAAATGTGGAAGTGGGAAGTTGTCTCGACATGTTTCAAAAGTTGATTGGGGAAAGTTCAAGAAGAGTTGCTATACTTATCTGTAGTACAGACTTGATTTACTTGAGGACTGGCTCTTCTTTTGAAGCTTGATGGTGGCACAGGCATAAACAATATGCTTCATGTGTGGCTTGTTCCATGCCACCTCTCTGATGCCTATTACTATAGATATAGAGAGAGTGAGTTAGAAAGCCTCAGTGAAAGCACACACGAATCATATTGTTTATGCCTGTGATGGTGGCATTGCATTGAAAGCAGAAACTTGAACATGCTGTAAAAATGGCATGGTGGTGATTCCATGGAAGTTATGAAAAAACTATTACCCTTGATAGTTTGTGAATTTCATTGCCGGAAAAAAAAATTGAATGTAGTTTTGAAAGAATGGAGCAGTAAAGATTTCAACAAATGTTTCCTCAAAATGTGAATTTTAGAATAAAAAAACTTGCCATGAAAAAACTAAGCTGTAATAGTTTGTGAATTTCATCAAAATATGAGCACTGGTTCTAGAAAATGGGAATGTCAAAGGGAAATTTGAAAGTGTTTGCCTTTCTCTGTAATGTGTGTAGGCATAATTCACTCCCAATTCTACCTTTAAGGACACACACCAGACGACTATAAAATCCCCGGCATCAAGTTTTATATTCATAGGTTCCTCACTTTTCATTTTGGTCTAAAACTTGAAACTCTGGGTGGCCATCTGCTGATGATGAAGGACTTCCTTCTCTTAGCTTGTGACAGCACACTGATGGCAAAGAGATACAGATTACTATCACCCATATTCCATGAGCCAGGCAGCTAAATATGACCATCCAGCTCACTCGGAGGGAGGAATGCTCATAGTGATTTTATGTTAGCCCTATTTCTCTTGTTTCAGAAAATGGGTTATAGCAGTCCGTATTCTCCTTGCCATCACTGTGCTATCACCCTATTTTTAACATAAGTTGCAGCCTCGAAAATTTTTGTATTTTTGGACAATAAGACTACCTGCTGTCTGTGCGCTCCATTCCCGCCATCTCTTGATCCATCCACCGCTTGCTTGAATCAGTTTCTCTCAACTTGATGTTCCTTTGTGACATTTGTCTTTCTCGCAAAATATGCAAATTTTCTCATAAACTCTAGAATCAGTTGATTTCCTTTTTTGGCTGGAGAATTCTCCAGCCTTTTTAATAATGGGTTTTGGGGGTGTGGTCGATATTTGGAGGTGTGGCGCATAATAACAGGTATGCATTTTTGGCCATCATGCGTTGAGTTTGTGTTTGTGGTAATTGCTGGTTAGAAGCAATCTTAGTTGGCTAATTTGACAGCATTAGACAAGGTGTAATGGGTTGACAGTTGTACGGTTGAAACTGTGGCAGTGCTTGAAAATTTTTAATTTTTGGGGGTGTGGCCATTTAGAGCCAATGAGAATGAGGGACTTGGTGGGAGTGGCCATTTCAGCCAATAGGGAGACATGTAGTTTGCAAGGCCTGGGGGGGGGGGAGGACACATCCAGGCCAGGGGGGTACTTGCAGGAATTATTTTTTTTGCTAGTTATATTTCTAGGCTGGGGGTCACCTCGGAGGGAAGTAATTTTAAAATTTTAGATTTTACAAGTCCCGAGGGGGGTCAACTCCGGGGGGGGTACTCGCAAAAAAAAATAATTTTCTGCATGTTATATAGCCAGGCTGGGGTCACCTCGGTGGGAGGTATTAAATTATATATTCTATGCAAGGCCCGAGGGGGGGAGGGACATTTCCAGGGGGGTACTTGCAGAATTCTTTTTTTTGCTAGTTATATTTCTAGGCTAGGGGTCACCTCGGACGGAGGTAATTTTAAATTTTAGATTTTACAAGTCCCGAGAGGGGTCACCTCACCTCGGGCGGGGGGTGCTCGCCAAAAAAAAAGTTTTTTTGTTGATAGTTACATTTCTAGGCTAGGGGTCACCTCGGAGGGAGGTAATTTTAAAATTTTAGATTCTACAAGTCCCGAGGGGGTCACCTCGGGGGGGGGTACTTGCAAAAAAAAATTAGTTTTTTCTGTTAGATATATTGCTGGGCTGGGGTCACCTCAGGGGAGGTATTAAATTTTATATTCTATACAAAGCCCAGGGGGGGGGGGTCACATCCGGGGGGGAGCTTGCAGAAATTTTGTATTTTTGCTAGTTATATTTCTAGGCTGGTCACCTCGGAGGGAGGTCATTAAAAAATTTTGGATTTTACAAGTCCCGAGGGGGGTCACCTCGGGGGGGGGGTACTCGCAAAAAAAAAAAAATTTCAGCCTGTTATATTGCTAGGCTAGGGTCACCTCGGGGGAGGTATTAAATTTAATATTCTATGCAAGGCCCGACGGGGGGGGAGGACATTTCCAGGGGGGTACTTGCAGAAATTTTTTTTTTTTCTAGTTATATTTCTAGGCTAGGGGTCACCTCGGAGGGAGGTCATTTTAAAATTTTAGATTTTACAAGTCCCGAGGGGGGTCACCTCCGGGGGGGGGGTACTTGCAAAAAAAAATTGTTTTTTTTCTGCTAGATATATTGCTAGGCTGGGGTCACCTTGGGGGAGGTATTAAATTTTATATTCTATACAAGGCCGGTGGGGGGGGTCACATCCGGGGGGAGCTTGCAGAAATTTTTTATTTTTGCTAGTTATATTTCTAGGCTGGTCACCTCGGAGGGAAGTAATTAAAAAATTTTGGATTTTACAAGTCCCGAGGAAGGTCACCTCGGGGGGGGGGGTACTCGCAAAAAAAAAAAAATTATTTCTGCTAGATAGGCTGGGGTCACCTTGGGGGAGGTATTAAATTTTATATACTATACAAGGCCCAGGGGGGTCACATCCAGGGGGGGTACTTGCAGAAATTTTTATTTTTGCTAGTTATATTTCTAGGCTGGGGGGGAAGGAGGTAATTTAAAAATTTTAGATTTTACAAGTCTAGGGGGTGAAAGCAGAAGAATGACCAGTTAGTAAAAACATTTTATTGAGTAGCCTACCTGTCGAGACAACTGAGATAGCGGGCATTTTAGCGGCCATCTTTCTTCATTCCTGGACTGCCAAATGTGACCTTAATATTTCACTTAAGAGTTATAAAATTTGGTTCAGGTCTACGCCTGTGGGTATTGATTGGGAACATGACGATAAATTCAAGATGTAGGCCTTTTTGGCAGCCATCTTTTGTCATTCTTGAACCGTCCATTTGTGACCTTAATATTCCGCTTATTTTAGAGTTATGAAATTTGGTATAAGTATTCCACATTAGGAATTTGTCGGCCTATAGCTCTATATGGGCAGCGACTCTGTTAGTCACTAGTGTCTGCTGTCACCTTCTACTCAAACACTTGCGCAATGCTCACTGCTGCAAGTTGCACCTATACTTCATTGCTATACCCTCACGTCAAGAGAATCTAGTTCGCGCAGACATCACCCTACAATACCTCAAGCTCCAGTTCCACTGTTCCTACACTCATATTCTTTGCCTCAGACGCTCTCCCATGCTGCAAATCACACCTTCTACTTTCCAATAGGATTAACCAGCCATTGTATCCGAGGATGCTTGTTTTCATGTCTGGTGAGCAAATCATCCTGGATTTTGCTATCTTCCTGTCCTTTTCGCTTCTAGGTTTTGAGGTCTCTTTTAAATATGCTTCGACATCTTCTGTGATATTTAACATTTGGAAATCCTGAGTCAGTTTCATTTTCACATATTATAAGTATTGGACTATTGTCTTATAGTAGCTGCCTCTACTAATGTCTTCCATGACTCATGATTTTGGGGAGTCACGGACTTATCATCTTCTGGCACAGAGGATGTATGAATGATACAATTAGCCTCAGGAGCAAATTTACTATCCATCTTGAATTTACTGAACCGTCCCCCTTTGGTTTCGGAGACTTCGCAAACTCTCACTCTTGCTGGACGAGGTTGTCTTAGGTTTCTTTGAGGGCTCAGCAGATCGTCCAGATCCTCCTTTCGTGTGCCTCTTCTCCGCCTTGGGCTTTTCAAATTCAGACTCATCATCGAAAACCTCCTTCATGATATTTTAATCTGCCTGCGAGCGCCACCTTGGGTTTTTTTTCGGGGGTCTCCGGACTTTCGTCTCCCCTATCCCTTCTTTTCTGTTGGTGAGACCTAGCCGCACAGTGCTGCTCGTAGTCCTGCCTTGAAGCCCCGTACCACTCACAATATCTACAGGTATACTGCTTCCTCGAAGGGCTCAAATGGCTTGCGGAATGCCTTCTCACTTTCCACTTCTCGCCTCGATACTCGCACTCCAGGCATTGGTAAAGTGATAAAATATTGATCATTTTAAGTTTAAATACCCTTAACCTAATCAATGAGTCTCTTAATCCAAGCTGGAACCTTTCCATTGAATTAAGTTTCTCATTGTGAGTCAATTTTCGTTGGGATTTGGGGTTCACCTGTAAAAGGTAGTTCAGATCACTTCTTTTCTCCACTATTACAAAGGGCCCTTCATATGGCATTTGTAATTGAGGATTTTGTCCTTTGTTCTTCTCTCATTCAATACGAGCACCTCATCACCAACTTCAAACGGTTTAAGTTCATACTCGGGTGATGATATCCTTCAAGTCTCTCAGCTGCTCTCTTTTAAGTTCTTTTTAAGGTTTCTTGTTTCTCTGGCATATCTCACAACTTGTAACATAATCATAGATCAGTTCTTTCATCTTGTACCAGTAGAATCTTGCATTAATTTTCTTATAGGTTCTCTTATAGCCCAGATGGCCAGACAATAAATTTTCGAAACTGTTTCCAAATGTGATAATGTCATCCAAATATATAAGGCAGGTCTTCCACTGGCAATGTCTTAAGATCCTCTCCATGCAGTGCTCAAAAGTACTCGGTGCATTTGTTAGACCAAAAGGCATTTGATTGAACTCATACAGAACCTACTGGAGCTGTGATGCCCGATTTCACCTTGGCTATGTGCTTCTCCTTGATGCTTTGCAGCTTCTTGTCCTTGGTACATGGAACTTCCTTTCCCCTGATCTTCAAGCTCCGACGGCCAATATCTAGAAGACACCCATGTGCTTCTAAAAAGTCAAAGCCAATAATCCCTGGATCCAAAATGTCAGCTCTTATCACCTCATGGCAAACAATTTCATTCCCCAGTGATTTGTCCACCTGACAACTAAGATGTACACTACGGAGTGTACATAGTGTCTTATAAAATTTCCCTTGTCTTATTTGCACTACGGAGTGGTGGTAAGTTTGCTGTAGTTGAAATTTCCGACTTTGGTGGGGCTGGCTTCCTGTTCTAATCCCCATTCAAAAGAGTCACGTATATGCTCTATTTGACAGCTGAAATCATTCTCTTCAGAATACTCCCCTAAAATAGCCCATGCTGGTGCTAATGTGGCGTCAAACCCAAACTCATTCACTCTTCAGAATACAAAGAGCTCAAGGTTATGCAATTTGACATCTCACCCCTTTCAAATCATTTCTCAAGGCTTTCAATGGATCTGCAGGGTATATTTTTGAAAGACTGAAATATAAAGACGAAACAACAAGAGAAGTGAACTATTCATAAACCAGAATTGGATGAAGATATCAAACATTCATACAGTAGGCTTTCAAATGTTTGACAGGGTGTATTTCCTTTGTAGTTTAGCATTGGAGGAAGGATAGAACCATCAGCAGCTATTGTATGTAGTTGTACTGAGGTCACATGATCTAAGAAGAAGAATTTGGGGATGGATGTATTGCAAATTTCACTTGGGCAAATTAATTTGGTCTTGAATTGTGCTGATTTCGACCAGCCTGTTTCATTCATATTGAGGATACATTGTGGATTTCTATGAAGGGATAAATTTGTGAATAATTTGTTTAGTGATTCGAAATGATTATTGATAGCTGATTGTGGAGTTTTTGATTCGATGGTTGATGGTTGTCGTAAAGAAAAGTTTTATTTTTTTAAACCAATTTTTGTTCTAAGCATAATTGGTCTTTAGAACCCAAGCTTTTCCACTGAGGGAGAGAATTTCTGAGGTATACATTGCTAGTGATTTTGTACCAATGGAATTTTCCATGCTCTGACATGTAAGTATTATAATTGTGAATGTCAATTTCCTGTTGTTCAGTTAGGACAGAATTTGGGTGTCTATTTGATTTTTTTAATAGTTATTGTTTAACCTTGAATATAGCGTGGATTTTGGAATGCCATAGAGATTGGTTGCTTTTCGATATGTGATCTTCCCGTCTTTAATTTGCTCAGGGCCTCTTCCACATGTTTTTCCTGTATGGCTTGGCTTCAGCTTGGTAGATCATCCAGGTCAAGATGATCAGTATCAAAAATGATTATTGTTGTAGCATTGCAATTATTTGAAGGTACCAGTAAATACTTTAAGAAAACATTGTTATGAAAAGGTGAATGGCATTTGTACCTGTTCTCTGTGCAGTTATGTATAACCTTTTGTCAGGTCCAAAGCATAATTTGTTTAAGTCTTTAGTGGCTTCTTGGAGAAGTAGTTTCCAATTTTTGTTCTTCTTCAGATTGTTCAGATGAACGGTCAATCTTAACAGGAATGTCTGATTCACACGCTTCATCTGATTAAAAAAGTAGCATGAGTGATCAAGGAAAGAAAAAAAGCTGTTCTGCAATCTTTGTGTTGATAATTCCTTTCAGTTCTTTTACAATGTCTAATTCTTATCTTACTGCAATTCCTGCCAAGTGCCTGATCTTCAATGGAGCCAAATCGTAAGCACTTCTTCCATTACCCCATTTGACAGCTGAAATCATTCTCTTCAGAATACTTCCCTAAAATAGCCCGCACCGGTACCATGGTGCTGATGGGGCGTCAAAGCTAAACTCACTCCCTCTTCAGAATACGAAGAGCTCAAGATAATGCAAATCTCACTTCATTCAAGATCATTTCTTAGGCTTCCAATGGATCTGCAAAGTATATTTTTGAAAGATTAAAAATTAAAAATCTTGCCACTCTCATTCCCTTTATGATTATACTACCAGCGTCCAGCATACTACAGTAATCGAATGGCACTTGCCGTTGGTCAAGGTACGCTTTCTCACCACTTTTCAGGTGGATATAACCTAGATACTACTGAAAACATATGTCCTTTAGAAATAGGTCCTCAGAGACATGATAAAAGATCATCCGTGCTGTGACATATAAGTGATATAATAATTACGAATATCAATTTCCTGTTGTTTAGTTAGGATAGAATTTGGGTGTCTATTCAATTTTTTTATAGTTATTTTTTAATCTTGAATATAGAGTTGATTTTGGAATGCCATAGAGATTGGTTGCTTCTCGATATGAGATCTTCCCTTGCTTAATTTTGCTCAGGGCCTCTTCCAGATGTTTTTTCCTATATGGCTTAGCTTCAGCGTGGTAGATCACACAGGTCAAGATGATCAGTTATCAAAATGATTATTGTTAATTGTTTGAATATAATGACTTTAATGAGACATTTTTATGAAAAGGTGAATGACATTCGTACCTGTTCTCTCTTGACCTTTTAACTTTTGATAACGATTTTAAGAATTTTCTATGATATAATTCAACTTTATCACCAGTTTCAAAGCCCCAATCTTCACTACCATACAAAAGAATAGGTGTTATAAGACAATCAAAAAGCTGACACCGCATATCATTAGGCAAATTCAATCTCCTAGCCTTATTTATAAAGCTAAACATAGCACATAGAAAAGAAAATAGCTCTTTTACGATCTTTGTGTTGATCTGACCACGAAGCTCTTTGACAATGTCTGATTCTTATGTTACTGCAAGCCCTGCCAAGTGCCTGATCTTCAATGGAGCCAAATAAATGCGTTGTGAAATGCATTGTGTCACTATTACAATGATGCCAGTACATAAGCACTTCTTCTATTCCCCCATTTGACAGCCTAAATCATTCTGTTCAGAATACTCCCCTAAAATAGCCCGCATTGGTGCTGATGGGGTGTCAAACCCAAACTCACTCTTAAGAATACAAAGAGTTCAAGGTTAGGCCTATGCAATTTGACATCTCACCCATTCAAATCATTTCTCAAGTCTTTCATTGGATCTGCATGGTGTACTTTTCAAAGATTAAAATATAAAGAAGAAACAACAAGAAAAGGGAACTTCTCATAAACCAGAATTGGATGAAGGTATCAACCATTTAGACAGTAGGCCCCCAGATGTTTGACAGGGTGTATTTCCTTCGTCAATTAGCATTAGAGGAAGGATAGGACCTTCAACAGCTATGTACTGAGATGAGATCATCTAAGGAGAAGAATTAGGGGATGGATAGATTGCGAATTTCCCTTGGGCAAATCACTTTGGCCTTGAATTGTGCTGTTTCGACCAGCCTGTTTTATTCATATTGAGGATATATTGTGGATTTTGATGAATACTCACATTTCTCAAAGAGGCCGGACTTTCCAAAATGGCCTCCAGCAATTTTATGTTATATTACCGTAATTGAGGGTATTATCAGCAGGGGGGTATTATCAGCACCCCTGGAAGTTTTTGCTTGTTTACAACTTAGTCAAGCACACATGTCTTGGTGCCGAAACTCATAAATTTTCATGAAGCAATTCTTAAAGGATTTTGGTAGTCATCACAACCTAACTAAGGGCCTAACTGGCCTCAGATCACATGTTTCTGCACAAGAAATAACACCTCATTGTTTGAAATGTCATTTTTAACTCTCGAGATAAAAGGACGTTTTGTTGTGTTGACCGTCACAATCAGCTGAAAAAGGCAGTAGGGCTCTGGAAATGGGTCCCAAACATTAGCTCCTATCCCTGTCAAGGCATTAGGCCCATTTTTGAGTTATTACACATTTCACCGTCCAAATGGGGGAGGGGTGTTGAAAATGTAACCCGTAAAAGCAGAATGGAGGGTATTATCAGCACCTACCCACGGCCTCTATTTGAGGGGGGCCTCTATTCGAGGGGGGTCCTTTATTTGAGTATATATGGCAAATGCATTGGAACGGTATTAGCATTTTGGTATTTTACCCCTTACAACTGCATTAAATTCTCACAAGTATGTTACACCATATATTTAGTTTTACTTGAATAAATTCCACATTTCTGTCTTATTAGCAGCACAATCAGACCTATGGCCTGAGTTGTGCCGTGACAAGGTATGGGTAACAGGGCACCTAGCGTGGTGAGACAATGATTCTTCTCACAACGGGTCCATTGGCTGCACTATCTAGCACTTTTAACAATGCTACTAAGCACCAAACTGTATAACATACCATCCATGTGCTGATAATACCCTCACTATGCTGATAATACCCTCCAATGACTGCATCTACATTTAGGTCCCCACCAATACTGGAATTAGATTGATTGGGGTTGTTGTCTGATGGGATTTTGCAAAATGGTTATGCTGGTTCCCAGAATACTTGTATGGTGGCATTTGACCTCATTTTGGTACTTCTGAGACCTCCTTTTGCTTAAGGTGCTGATAATACCCTCAAGTACGGTATTTTAAAAACTTTTCTTTAGATTTAAACGGACCATATCTCAAGAACTGTTGGAGATAGGAGGTTGTGTGACCAGTGACCACTCAAAATTTGCAGGATTCAGAGGACTTGACTTTCGGCGAGGTGCATATTTTTATGCACCTGGGTGATTATTTATATGCACCGGGAAATTATTTTTATGCACCTGGGTGATTATTTATATGCACCCTGAGTGTCAGTTCACTTGACTTGAGACGATTCAGAAGACTTGACTTTCCTCGAAGTGCATATTGGGTCCTCCTTCGTCCAAGCAGCTAGGCTTTTGGGTCCTGCTATCTTGGGGTCCTCCCTCTTGCAAACAGTAGTGCTTTTGCTTCAGAATGCCATTGGGTAAATTAGGTCTGCGTCTGGCCAAGCCGCAATTTTTAATCAATTTCACCAAAATCAAGACCAGATATTATGAGATTGTTTCTTCTTATGCCCCTTTCCGAATATGGCTGTTGAACGGCAGTTGTGTATAGTTGAACTGTATTTTGAGAATGCATACTTGCTTTTTTTGGAAGAAATTTTTGAGTGTCCTGTGCTTCTTGCAGACTATTTTTGAAGCCCTCTATTTTTTTTTGGCATTCCCTCAGATCTGCCGTCAGTTTGTTAATTGGTTCTGTGGTTTTCTTCCTGTCTTTCTCAATCAATTCTGTTAAATTGCTTATCTGCGAAGTCACCGTGCCTTTAAAATATTGAATAAGACTTGTGATAATTTCTAGCATGTCCATGTTGCCTGTCATTGAGGGTGACAAACAAACCCTGAGGCCAAGATGACGAAGAAGAAGTGTGAAAGCTGTCAAAGTAAGATTTCAGACACTGACTTTGTGAATTGTAGAAATTGTGTGGAGCGTACACAGAAAACTGTGCTCAATGCGATGCTTGCATATGTTGGTACTTACCAGCATCAGTCATCAACAATACAGCTAAGAATAGCACTGCTTGCTTATTTTGATGAAAGAGATATTGAACATGCAAAAAGGACCTTGCTTGATTCAATAGATCACCTGCATATGGACATAGGAGAAGCCCATAAGGATAGACAGAACTCAGCTGCAAGAACAGCTAGGGAAGCTGCAGTGGATGATATCCTGTACATTTTCAAAGCATTAGACAAGCTTGAAGAGCCGGACACGGAGATGAGACCTTTATTCTGCATAGATGATGTCAGCAAACTTCCTCCTGCAGCACCTGAAGCAATTGGAAGTAAGATGACCCTTTTTGAGCACCTAGCAAAACAGGAAAGGGACATTAAAGCCATGCAAGATATGCTGCTGTCAATGCAGTCTAACATTTCCAGTAACTCCAGTGAGATTAGAACCATGAAGGAAGAGCAACACAAGCCAAGCTATGCCATGATGACTAGAAATACTGGTGGCCCAGCACCTAGTAAAATGGAAGCTAAAATACCAAACAACACACCATTTACAGCAAAGGATGTGGCAGAGGCTGTGTCGATGGTCAGCAATGATTCCAGCACCAATAGTTTCACTACTACTGGTGGGCATTTCCAGAGACCAAGAAAGACATACAAGAAGAGTAATGCAGGGACCGCAGAAGTAGATGGCGACTTGAAAGGAGGCAAGGATGTCATGCACATTCAAATCACTAATGTCCACCAAAGTATCACTGAAGATGTAATAAAGGGATATGTGAAGAAAAAGAATGATGCCGTTCAGCTGCAAAAGGTGGAAGACACCAGTTCACCGGAATGGGAAACAAAGCGTTTTATCTTGACATTCAACGTTGCAGACAAGGACACAATCATGAAGGAAGATTTCTGGCCGGCTAAGATTTACTACAGGGAATGGTACAAACGAAGAGGAGGTGGAGCTGCCTCTAAAGATGCGTTCTCTTCAAATGGATAATTTATCGATTATATCCTTCAATCCAACAGGATTGGCTTTGACTAAATTGGATTATATTAACGATATTTTGATTAAAAACAAAGTGGATATTTTAGTAATGCAGGAAACATGGCTATCATCAGCTAATATGAATAGACTCTACCAAATAAACCAGGATTACACGTGTTATGGAATTAGCAGTATGGATGAAACACAAATACTTCATGGAAGACCATATGGAGGTATGGCAATCTTATGGAAAACCTCTCTTAATTCTAGTATTAAGCGAGTAAAACTATCATCAAAGAGACTCATGGCTGTCACACTATTATGCGAATCTACAAAAATATTGATTATCAATGCATATATGCCAGTAGACAATTTCAGGAAGAATGCTGTGACTGATGAGTTTATTTCTGTTTGTGATGAAATAGAGTGTTTGATTGAAAAATATGATGATTATCAGATTTTAATTGGAGGGGATCTCAACATTGATTTCAACAGAGAAAATGCTCATGATAAATATTTCACTAATGTCATGGATAGACATAATTTAAGTCTAGCTTGGAAATTGGATATTGCTGAAGGAGACTGTACATACTGCAATGAAGAATTAAACAGGCAGTCAATCATAGATCACTTTTGTCTATCTACCTATCTATATTCAAAAGTGACCAAAGCTAATGTTGTTCAGAGTGCATTTAATCCATCGGGACATAGGCCAATCCTGTTGTGTGTGGATGTACAGACCCACATGGAAGGACAAACGAGCCCCAGTGTGATTGGCTCAAATCGAATTGAATGGCATAAGGTGACAGAATTACAGGTGAAAAGGTATAGGAGTGAACTGGATTGTCTTCTTTCAAGTGCCCACTTCCCTGGGATTATGAATTGCAGAAATCTTAACTGCCAAAACACAGATCATTATCAGGAAATAAATGATTTATGCAATGAAATTATTAATAGCTGCCTCAAAGCTGGAGAAGTATTTCCAAGGATTAAACATACAAAAAATAGAAAATGCTTACCTGGCTGGTCGGACAATGTCAAGCCTTATAAGCAAGAATGTAAATGGTGGTATGACACATGGAAAATGAATGGTCAGCCTGCACAAGGAATTATCTATGATAACATGCGTGAGAGTAAGCGGCAGTACATGTATGCAGTACGTCGCTGCAAAAGACTTGCAGAGACAGCTAGATACACAAAAATGGCAGAATGTATCAGCACTAATAAATCAAGGGACTTTTACATAGAAGTTAAGAAACTAAAATCAGGTGGAAATGTATCAAACTGTGTGAATGGAGAAACTGATCCACACAAGATAGCTATGTTATTTGCAAAAAAGTACCAAGATCTCTACAATTCAGTCCCATCAGATGGACAACATTTGGATTACATTAGAAGTCAGTTAGAGGAGGATCTATCATCCTCTGCAGCTAGTGATGCAGTTATATCAAAAACTATGGTTGAAAAAGCTATTCGCAACCTAAGGCTGAATAAGAGGGATGCTAAAAATGAACTGTTATCAAATCACATTGTGTATGGAAGTGACATTTTATTGAAGCTACTCTCGGTGTTATTGACAGCAATATTAATGCACGGCTTTTACCCAGAGCGGATTAGACTTGCCACTATCTTATCAATACCCAAAGACCCAAAGGGAGATATGGGCGATGAAAATAACTACAGAGGAATAGCTATGCTATCATCCATAGCAAAGATATTTGATCATGTATTTTTATTGCGTAATGAGTCAAAATTGTTGACTTCCGAATTGCAATTCTCTTTTAAGGAGAATCATGGGACTACCATGTGTTCCATGATGCTGAAGGAAACTATCAGACATTATTTGCAAAATGGCTCTAATGTAGTGTCTTGCTTCATAGACTCAAGTAAGGCTTTTGACCTTGTTCGGCATGACAAACTTTTTGATCTTATGCAAAAACGTCAGATACCTGCCATGGATATTAGAGCTATGCTCAATGTATACAGCAAGCTGGAGACTCAAACCGAGTGGATGGGAAAGCACTCTCCCACATTCATTTCTACGAATGGAATCCGCCAGGGGGGCATTGCTTCCCCTGTGTTCTACTGTCTGTATGTAGACGAATTGATAGGAAGGCTAGAAAGGGAAGGAACAGGGTGCTGGATTGGGAAGCATTATTTCGGTACCTTCGGTTACGCAGATGACTTAACCCTGCTATGTCCAACCTTTGCAGGGATACAAAAAATGTTGAAGATTTGTGAAACATACGCAAATGAATATGGGGTTAAGTTTAATCCCACAAAATCTAAATGTATGCTTTTTTCGAAGCAAAGACAATCGATTGTTATGCCTGAGGTGAGACTGAATGGCCTGAAATTGGACTGGACTACAACTATGAAACATCTAGGAAATTATGTTAGCGCTGATCTGAGTGAAGAGGTGGAGATACAGCAAAAGCGAGGTGACTTAGTTGGAAGAATTAATTGCCTAATGGCAAATATGGGAAATGCTCCGAGTGAAATTCTTAAAAAAGTATTCCTATCTGATTGTTGTCATTTTTATGGTGCTCAGGCGTGGCAGTTTTGTGACCGTAATATTTCAAGGTTTCACACCATGTGGAACAGGTGTGTCAGACGCCTACTCAGACTGCCATGGACAACTCATTGCCGGTACTTGCCTCTACTAATGAACTGCCAAGACTCGGAAGAACAAGTGTGCCAGAGATTTATCTCCATGCTAAGAAGCATGAAACGGAGCACAAATAAAAGAGTAAATTTTATGTATCGGAAAGGGATAACTAGTGCCTCCTCCATAATAGGTGAAAACCTTTGTTACATAAAGACAAAGTTGAAGGATCAAAAAGGCCTGAAAATTATCAGCGATCTGGTGCAGATAAAGACAATAACCTTCCGGCATGTGACCAATGAGGATCACACAACGGTGGCAGCAATCAATGAACTGAAGAACTCAGACTGCGGAATTTTTAGTGACTATGAAAGGCTTAACTTTTGCACATATCTGTGTATATCATAAACATAATCATGTAGTTTATTTTGATTTTTTAAATATATATTTTTGTACAATTATCATTAGTATTACAACATTTTTGATAGTTCTTTTAAATGTATTTCTTGTACTAATCTGTATTTTTTAAATGTATACCATGATATCCAATTCATGTGTATGAATAAAGATATATATATATATTGTCTTTTTGTTTAGGATGAACTTCAGGAAAAGCCTTTTCACACTACGAGTGTACACTGTCTTATGTGCTCTACGGAGTGTACATAACAGTCTTATGTAGACTACGGAGTGTACATAACAGTCTGATGTACACTACGTAGTGTACATAGTGTCTTATAAAATTTCCCTTGTCTTATTTGCACTGCGGAGTGGTGGTAAGTTTGCTTTAGTTGAAATTTCCGACTTTGGTGGGGCTGGGTCGGAGGGCTCAGACAACTTGGCCGAAACACCTGGTGGTGAGTTTGCTGTTGTTGAAATATCCGACTTCGGTGAGGCTGGCTTCCTGTTCTGAAATCATTCTGTTCAGAATACTCCCCTAAAATAGCCCGCATTGGTGCTGATGGGGTGTCAAAGCCAAACTCACTCTTCAGAATACAAAGAGTTCAAGGTTAGGCCTATGCAATTTGACATCTCACCCATTCAAATCATTTCTCAAGTCTTTCATTGGATCTGCATGGTGTACTTTTCAAAGATTAAAATATAAAGAAGAAACAACAAGAAAAGGGAACTTCTCATAAACCAGAATTGGATGAAGGTATCAACCATTTCGACAGTAGGCCCCCAGATGTTTGACAGGGTGTATTTCCTTCGTCAATTAGCATTAGAGGAAGGATAGGACCTTCAACAGCTATGTACTGAGATGAGATCATCTAAGGAGAAGAATTAGGGGATGGATAGATTGCGAGTTGGTTAGAATTTATGAATCATCATTAGAAGTGTTAGATAAACATGCGCCTGAGGTAGAGAGAAAGGTCGGCATCAGAAAACCAAACCCATGGACTAATGCTGATATCAAGAACCAAAAAGTCGAAAAAAGGAAGGCGGAGAAGAAATGGAGAAAAACAAGGCTGACTGTCGACTGGGAGATTTTCCAAAGCAAACGTAATGCCTACAACAAACATCTTAATGAACTGAGGTCTAAAAATTTTAAATCCATCATTCAGAAACACAAAGGAAACTCAAAGGCCATGTTTAAGACAATAAACTCAAGTCTAAACAGAAACCAGCCCCCACCACTACCTGATCATGATGATGATAAGTCCCTTGCTGATAATTTCAATATCTTCTTTGACGAAAAAATTTCAAAATTGAGAAGTAAACTACCCCAATCTCTCAATACTCCCTCAAATTTGAACTACATAAACCATTATTCTGCTAACAGTTCCTCTACTGGAAGACTATCAGAATTCAAAAGCCTCTCCGAAGCTGAGGTAAAGAAACTAGTGCTTTCTATGCCCACTAAGCACTGTAAGCTTGACCCTCTGCCGACCTGGTTGATAAAAGAGTGTCTTGATGTGGTCATACCCATACTCACTGAAATAGTAAATGTATCTCTCAAAATTGGTGAAATGCCATCAAACTTAAAACACGCTGTTGTCAAACCACTCTTGAAAAAACAAGGCATTGATCTTGCTATGAAGAATTATCGACCAGTTTCAAATCTCACCTTTCTGAGCAAACTTATTGAAAGTGCAATTATCTCGCAATTCATCAATCATTTAGATGTAAACAAACTTACTGATGAGAGACAATCAGCTTATAAGAAAAACCACAGCACCGAAACATTACTTCTGAAAATTCACAACGACATCATATCTAACATGAGTGATGGTCGGGTTTCAATGCTTGTACTGCTTGACCTATCGGCAGCATTCGACACAATTGATCATAATATTCTTACCGACAGACTATACAATAAATATGGCATACAAGGAACGGCACTCAAATGGTTCAAATCATATCTCTCTGACAGAACCCAATCTGTGCTTATAAATGATACTGAATCAAACAGACTGCCTTTGATGTGTGGAGTACCTCAAGGCTCAAAACTAGGTCCAATTTTGTTTAATGCTTATATTGCGCCTTTGAGTGATATAGCGGGGAAAAATGGTATTGAAGATGAAAAATATGCGGATGACGAGCAACTCCTTCTCTCCTTCAAACCCCAAAATATGACTAGTGAAAGTGAAGCCTTTAACAAAATGGAAAGATGCATCAATGACATACGGAAGTTCCTTTCCGAAAATAAACTGTGCAATAATAGTGAAAAAACAGAATTACTACTCATCGGTTCTTCCCATCAACTAAACAAAACCACTTGCAACAAGATAAATATTGATGGCACTGACATCCAGGGTTCAACCAGTGTTCGGAATCTTGGAGTAATCTTTGATAAAAATATGTCAATGAACAAACATGTCAACAATATGTGCAAAAATGCTTACTTTAATATCAGAAATATCGCTAAGATTAAAAAGAACCTTGACAAAGATAGTCTTAAGGCAGCAGTCAATGCTCTTGTCACTCCACATCTGGACTATGGTAATGCTCTACTTTACAACATTTCAAATTTTCTGATAAATAAGCTCCAGATTACCCAAAACTCGGCTGTAAGATTAATTGAAAATGTTAAGAGACATGATAGAATAACCAATCATAGAAAAGGTCTCCACTGGCTTCCGATTCCGGCAAGGATAAATTTCAAAATTTTAGTCAATACCTGGAAATCTCTCAACAAGGAAGCTCCTATTTATCTTCAGAAATTACTGGAGACAAAATCGCCAGGACGCACCCTGAGAAGTAATGAAAAATGGCTCTTGAAAGTACCCGACACCAGGAAGAAAACAAGTGCCATAAACAGAAGCTTTTCAATCGCGGGCCCGACACTGTGGAACCAGCTACCCGAAAACCTGAAAAACATTGATTCACTGACAACTTTCAAGAAGAATCTGAAAACACATCTTTTCAGCCAGTTCTATTTATAATGGCTGAACAGCGCTGGTGAGCAATTTATTGTAACTAGCGCTTTACAAGTCAATACTATTATTATTATTATTATTTCCCTTGGGCAAATCACTTTGGCCTTGAATTGTGCTGTTTCGACCAGCCTGTTTTATTCATATTGAGGATATATTGTGGATTTTGATGAATACTCACATTTCTCAAAGAGGCCGGACTTTCCAAAATGGCCGCCAGCAATTTTATGTTATGTTATTTTAAATTTTTTCTTTAGATTTAAACGGACCATATCTCAAGAACTGTTGGAGATAGGAGGTTGTGTGACCAGTGACCACTCAAAATTTGCAGGATTCAGAGGACTTGACTTTCGGCGAGGTGCTTATATTTTTATGCACCTGGGTGATTATTTATATGCACCCTGAGTGTCTGTTCATTTGACTTGAGACGATTCAGAGGACTTGACTTTCCTCGAAGTGCATATTGGGTCCTCCTTCGTCCAAGCAGCTAGGCTTTTGGGTCCTGCTATCTTGGGGTCCTCCCTCTTGCAAACAGTAGTGCTTTTGCTTCAGAATGCCATTGGGTAAATTAGGTCTGCCTCTGGTTTTCTTCCTGTCTTTCTCAATCAATTCTGTTAAATTGCTTATCTGCGAAGTCACCGTGCCTTTAAAATATTGAATAAGACTTGTGATAATTTCTAGCATGTCCATGTTGCCTGTCATTGTCATGTTCTTTACCGTGAAGCTTGAGCCTTTTCAATTCTCTATTTCATCTGTCTTTGCTTCACTTTCGCTCTTTAACTTGGCAACCGCCTACCTTGACGTTACCTTTGAGAGTCTGGACGCTACTTTCTGTTCTGCCAGCCAGCTGCACTTTGTTTCTCTGCTTGGATTACTAGAAAAAAACATTTTCCCGCTTGTTTAAGTGATACACTTTCTTTCTTCTAATCCCCATTCAAAGGAGTCAGGTGTATGCTCCATTTGACAGCTGAAATCATTCTATTCAGAATACTCCCCTTAAAATAGCCCAAACTGGTGCTGATGGGATGTCAAACCCAATCTCACTCATGCACGGTTCAAAATACAAAGGGCTCAAGGTGATGCAATTTGACATCTCACCCTATTCAAATCATTTCTCAAGGCTTTCAGTGGATCTGCATGGTATATTTTTGAAAGACTGAAATATAAAGAAGAAACGACAAGAAAAGGAAACAGTTCATAAACCAGGATTAGATGAAGGAATCAACCATTTAGACAGTATGCCTCCTGATATTTGACAGGGTGTATTTCCTTCGTTGATTAGCATTAGAGGAAGGATTGAACCATCAGCACTCAGCAGCTATTGTATGTAGTTGTACTGAGGTCACATGATCTAAGAAGAAGAATTTCGGGATGGATGTATTGCAAATTTCACTTGGGCAAATTAATTTGGTCTTCAATTGTGCTGATTTCGACCAGCCTGTTTCATTCATATTGAGGATACATTGTGGATTTCTATGAAGGGATAAATTTGTGAATAATTTGTTTAGTGATTCGAAATGATTATTGATAGCAGATTGTGGAGTTTTTGATTCGATGGTTGATGTTCGGTTAGGACAGAATTTGGGTGTCTATTCGATTTTTTTAATAGTTATTGTTTAATCTTGAATGAAACGTAGATTTTTGGAATGCCATAGCGATTGGTTGCTTTTCGATATGTGATCTTCCCGTCTTTAATTTGCTCAGGGCCTCTTCCACATGTTTTTCCTGTATGGCTTGGCTTCAGCTTGGTAGATCATCCAGGTCAAGATGATGAGTATCAAAAATGGTTATTGTTATAGCATTACAATTATCTAAAGGTACAAGTAATTACTTTAAGAAAACATTGTTATGAAAAGGTGAATGGCATTTGTACCTGTTCTGTATGCAGTTATGTATAATCTTTTGTCAGGTCCGAAGCATAATTTGTTTAAGTCTTTAGTGGCTTCTTGGAGAAGTAGTTTCCAATTTTTGTTCTTCTTCAGATTGTTTAGATGAATAGTCGATCTTATGTCTGATTCACTAGCTTCATCTGATTCATTCAAAAAGTAACACGAGCGATCGAGAAAAGAAAAAGGCTCTTCTACAATCTCTGTGGTGATGATTCCTTTCAGCTCTTTTACAATGTCTAATTCTTATCTTACTGCAATCCCTGCCAAGTGCCTGATCTTCAATGGAGCCAAATTGTAAGCACTTCTTCCATTACCCCGTTTGACAGCTGAAATCATTCTGTTCAGAATACTTCCCTAAAATAGCCCACACTGGTACCATGGTGCTGATGGGGCGTCAAAGCCAAACTCACTCGCTCTTCACAATACGAAGAGCTCAAGGTAATGCAAATCTCACTTCATCAAAATCATTTCTTAGGCTTCCAATAGATCTGCAAAGTATGTTTTTGAAAGATTAAAAATTAAAAATCTTGCCACTCTCATTCCCTTTACGATTATACTACCAGCATCCAGCATACTACAGTAATCGAACGGCACTTGCTGTTGGTCAAGATATGCTTTCTCGCCACTTTTCATGTGGATATACCCTAGATACTACTGAAAACTTATGTCCTTTAGAAATAGGTCCTCAGAGACATGATAAAAGATCATCCGTGCTGTGACATATAAGTGATATAATAATTACGAATATCAATTTCCTGTTGTTTAGTTAGGATAGAATTTGGGTGTCTATTCGATTTTTTAAATAGTTATTTTTTAATCTTGAATATAGAGTTGATTTTGGAATGCCATACAGATTGGTTGCTTCACGATATGAGATCTTCCCTTGCTTAATTTTGCTCAGGGCCTCTTCCAGATGTTTTTTCCTATATGACTTAGCTTCAGCGTAGTAGATCACACAGGTCAAAATGATCAGTTATCAAAATGATTATTGTTAATTGTTTGAGTATAATGACTTTAATGAGACATTTTTATGAAAAGGTGAATCACATTCGTACCTGTTCTCTGTTGACTTTTTAACTTTTAAGAACAATTTAAAGAATTTTGTATGATATAATTCAACTTTATCACCAGTTTCAAAGCCCCAATCTTCACTACCATACAAAAGAATAGGTGTAATAAGACAATCAAAAAGCTGTCATCGCATATCATTAGGCAAATTTAATCTCCTAGCCTTATTTATAAAGCTAAACATAGCACATAGAAAAGAAAATAGCTCTTTTACGATCTTTGTGTTGATCTGACCACGAAGCTCTTTAACAATGTCTGATTCTTATGTTACTGCAAGCCCTGCCAAGTGCCTGATCTTCAATGGAGCCAAATAAATGCGTTGTGAAATGCATTGTGTCACTATTACAATGATGCCAGTACATAAGCACTTCTTCTATTCCCCCATTTGACAGCCTAAATCATTCTGTTCAGAATACTCCCCTAAAATAGCCCGCATTGGTGCTGATGGGGTGTCAAACCCAAACTCACTCTTAAGAATACAAAGAGTTCAAGGTTAGGCCTATGCAATTTGACATCTCACCCATTCAAATCATTTCAAGGCTTTCAATGGATCTGCATGGTGTATTTTTGAAAGATTGAAATATAAAGAAGAAACAACAAGAAAAGGGAACTTCTCATAAACCAGAATTGGATGAAGGTATCAACCATTTAGACAGTAGGCCCCCAGATGTTTGACAGGGTGTATTTCCTTCGTCAATTAGCATTAGAGGAAGGGTAGGACCTTCAACAGCTATTGTATGTACTGAGATGAGATCATCTAAGGAGAAGAAGAAGGAGATGGATGGATTGCAAATTTCTCTTGGGCAAATCACTTTGGTCTTGAATTGTGCTATTTCGACCAGCCTGTTTCGTTCATATTAAGGATACATTGTGGATTTTGATGAAGGGATGAATATGTGAATAAGTTGTTTTGGGATTCGAAATGATTATTGGTAGCTGATTGTGTGAGTTTTTTATTTGATGGTTGATGGTCGTCGTAAAGAGAAGTTAAGTTTTTTTGCCAAATTTTGACCCATCAGCGTGATGGGTCTTTAGTATTCCAAGATGTTCCACTGAGGGAGAGAATTTCTGCGGTTTACAATACTATACATCGCTAGTGATCTAGTACAAATAGAATTTCAATGATGTTATGTCCTGTATGGCTTAGCTTCAGCATGGTTGATCATCCAGGTCAAGATGATAAGTATCAAAAATGATTATTGTCGTAGCATTCCAATTATTTGAAGGTACCAGTAAATACTTTAAGAAAACATTGTTATGAAAAGGTGAATGGCATTTGTACCTGTTCTCTGTGCAGTTATGTATAACCTTTTGTCAGGTCCAAAGCATAATTTTATTTTTTTTAAGTCTTTAGAGGCTTCTTGGAGAAGTAGTTTCCAATTTTTGTTCTTCAGATTGTTCAGATGAACGGTCAATCTTAACAGGAATGTCTGATTCACACGCTTCATCTGATTCAAAAAGTAGCATGAGTGATCGAGAAAAGAAAAAAGCTCTTCTGCAATCTTTGTGTTGATAATTCCTTTCAGCTCTTTTACAATGTCTAATTCTTATCTTACAGCAATCCCTGCCAAGTGCCTGATCTTCAATGGAGCCAAATCGTAAGCTCTTCTTCCATTACCCAATTTAACCACTGAAATCATTCTGTTCAGAATGCTCCCCTAAAATAGCCTCACTGGTGCTGGCGGGGCATCAAGGCCAAACTCACTGGCTATTCAGAATAGGCCTACAAAGAGCCCAAGGTAATGCAAATTGATATCTCACTTCATTCAAGATCATTTCTTAGGCTTCCAATGGATCTGCAAAGTATATTTTTGAAAGATTAAAAAATAATTAAAAATCTTGCCACTCTCATTCCCTTTATGATTATACTACCAGCGTCCAGCATACTACAGTAATCGAACGGCACTAGCCGTTGGTCAAGGTAAGCTTTCTCACCACTTTTCAGGAGGATATATCGTAGATACGACAGAAAACTTGTGTCCTTTAGAAATATGTCCTCAGAGCCATGATCTAAGATCATCTGTGCTGTAACATGTAGGTAATATAATTTCGAATATCAATTTCCTGTTGTTCGGTAAGGAGAGAACTTGGGTGTCTTTATTCGAATTTTTTTATTGTTATTGTTTAATCTTGAATGTAGAGTAGATATGGAATGCCTTAGAGATTGGTTGCTTCTCGATATGTGATGTTCCCTACTTTAATTTTGCTCAGGTCCATTCCAGATGTTCTTTCCTATATGGCTATGCTTCAGCATGGTAGATTGTCCAAGATGATAAATATAAAAATGATTATTGTTGCAGCATTACAATTATTTAAAGGAAAATATTTTAACAAAACATTGTTATGAAAAGGTGAATGACATTTGTACCTGTTCTCTCTGCAGTTATGTTTAACCTTTTATCTGGCCCGAAGCATAATTGACTATTTACGTCTTTAGTTGCTTCTTGAAGAAGTAGTTTCTGATTTTTGTTCCTCTTCATGTTCAGGTGAATAATGAATCGTAAGAAGAATATATGATTCACTGGCTTCATCTGATTCAAAAAGTAGCGTGAGCGATCTAGAAAGGAAAAAAGCTCTTCTACGATCTTTGTGTTGATGGTACCACAAAGCTCTTTTACAATGTCTAATTCTTATCTAACTGCAATCCCTGCCAATTGCCTGATCTTCTAGGGAGCCAATTGTGTCGCTATCACAATGCTGCCAGTGCGTTAGCACTTCTTCCACTCCCTCATTCAAAGGAGTCAGTATATGCTCTATTTGACAGCTGAAATCATTCTCTTCAGAATACTCCCCTAAAATAGCCCACACTGGTGCTGATTGGGCATCAAACACTCACTCTTCAGAATACAAAGTGCTCAAGGTAATGCAAATTGACATCTCACCTCATTCAAATACATTTCTTATGCTTCCAATGGATCTGCGCATGTGGTATATTTTTGAAAGATTAAAATATTAAGAAGAAACAACTAGAAAAGGGAACTTCTTAAAACCAGAATTGGATGAAGGTGTCAACCATTTAGACAGTAGGCCTCCAGATGTTTGACAGGGTGTATTTCCTTCGTCGATTAGCATTAGAGGAAGGATAAGACCTTCAACAGCTATTGTATGTATTGAGGTGACATGATCTTAGGAAAAGAATTTGGGGATGGATGGATTGCAAATTTCTCTTGGGCAAATCACTTTGGTCTTGAATTGTGCTGATTTCGACCAGCCTGTTTCGTTCATATTGAGGATGCGTTGTGGATTTCGATGAAAGGGATAAACTTATGAATAAGTTATTCGAAATGATTATTGACAGCTGATTGTGTGAGTTCTTGATTCGATGTTTGATGGTCGTCGTTAAGAAAAGTTATGGTTTTTGACAAATATTTGTTTCCAGCATAATTGGTCTTCAGTATTCCAAGATTTTCCACTGAGGGAGACAATTTCTTAGGTATACATTGCTAGTGACCTCGTACAAATAAAATTTCAATACTGTGTCATGTAAGTAATATAAATACGGATATCAATTTCCTGTTTTTCAGCTAGGAGAGAATTTGGTTGTCTATTTTGATTTTTAGATCTCGGCTATTTATAGCCAGATCTACTACGATGGTGTCACTTCATCCTTTTGATCATCGATCCTTTTGTTCACCATATCTCTTTTAATATGCCTACCATACCTGTAAAATTTGTCATACCCTTCTATTTTCTCCCGACAATTCTGTACGGTTGTATTTCATCCATCTTAGATGCCTCTTTCTTCCAATCGAAGTAAATTCCGTCACTCTGAATCGTTTTTGCACTCCTCCGTCTTCGTCAACTTTTGCGGCGTCAATCAAAACACAACCGTGACGTCACAGAGTTGATCATGTGACCACGCACTCTTGTCACTTTCGGCGCCAAGTTTCGGGCGGACAGGACTTCACAATGGCGACGGACAATTTTGGTGATTTTAAAGCTTTCTGGACTTTAAATTGACTCAAACTTGATGTTGTGCATCTCCGGGAATCGTCATGTACACACTGGCGACTGGCGAGAGTTAGAGAGAGATGACATGAGAGCCATCTCCCTATCCTCTCGGGCGGAGGACCGAAGGACCGACGAAGCATCCCCAAGAAGAGGTGCCGCTGAAGCCGAGAACGGCGGCCTGAGCGTCGCCCAAGTGTGGGTTCGGCGAGGAACCCGCACAGGATCACAAGCCTTTAGAAAGGCCTCCCGCCGGAGGATGATGGCAGACACCAACGCCCCGGCGGTAAAGTCAGTGGAAAAAGAAAGGGTACGCCGGATCTGCACCCACAAAGCCTCGATCACAGCTGGGTCAGGCTGACCCAGCGAAGACACCTCCTGCAGAGTTTTAAGCAGCCAATCTAGAGAAGATATTGCCCGAATGTTCTTACGAAGCAGAAACTCCAAATCCCCAACTTTCTTAATAGGAACCGCCGGTGTCGAGCCAGACTTAAGACAGGACTGCTCATCCGGAGTGGGGGTGGCCGATTTCACAGAAAGAGGAAACTCCTCGCCTCCGTGAAACCGGGTCCGGAATCCCGCCCCAAACTTAGTCACTGGAACTTGGGTTGTGACATCGCCTGGCATCTCGCCCGGACGAACATCAACTAGATCATGATTATGCGAGAACCGAGCGAAAGCCTTCTCCAACGCCCGAGTGACCCCCGTAGAGGGGGGGAAAAGAGAGACGAGCTGGAGTCGAAGAGGATTCGGCCAAAAGACCTGTACCCAAGGAAGGCTGAGGCTCTGGAGGGACCTCCTGACCTGACAGAACCAGACCCAGGTCCACCAAAGTGGCCCAGGAAACCGCACCTTCATCCTCAGAACGAACCGGGAGGCTGACTGAGATCGCCGCGCCCCCAGCCGGGAGAAGACACTGCCTCGAGAAGACGCCGGAGAAAGATCCAAAGAAGGAAGTCTCTGCCGGTCCCTATGGCGTCGAGGTGAAGACTCCCCTGGAGAAACACGCCTGGGGGAACGACTTCTACGCCGAGGGGAACGACTTCTGCGCCAAGGGGAACGACTTCTGCGCTGAGGGGAACGACTTCTGCGTCGAGGACAGCGACCGCGACCCTGCTCCACCAGAGACATCCGCCGACGAGGAGAACCAACAACCGCCCGAGCCCGAGTAGAATCACCAGCAGAACGAGCCCGAGGAGAGCCATGAGAACCAGGTTGAGTTGAGTCTCTAACAGGGCTAGACGAGCCTTAAGTGCCATCATTTCCGACGCCGAAGTGGACTACTGAGAAGGCCGTCTGACCCTGAGGATGGATGTCCAACTCCACACGGGGAGGTCCCTCTGGGGTACATTTAGTAGAGATGTGAGGAATTGACACTCCTACACCAGAACCAGACCTGGAAATCCCAGAATCCCGGGTAGTCATGACAGATGTGTCAGAGACCATCCGAGAATCACTTCCAAGAGCAGACGAAACCAACTGGTTCAGACCCACCCCAAGCGGGGAGGTCCGACCAGAGGGTAGCAGGACGTTTCACCGCTGGGACGTTTCACCGCTGGTAGTGGTGGGACGTTTCACCGCCAGTTCACCGCCGCATTTTTTTCCTGCTGAAAGCTTTTGATGGATTGAAATGATAACAGAAAGACAACCATTGGGTGCACAAAAATGGCAAACCACTTTTTGGAAAGCCAACACGATTTTCTGTTGAAATGAACCTTTTAATTTGATCATAGCGGTCTTTCCCCCACGAAATTTGACACGTTTTCATAAAATGACTAAAAAATTTTGTTTCAAAAGTGCTCAAACATGGCATCAGATGATTTCAGTTAATTTAGTTGGGCTGACAGGCTTTCTGTAATCAGGTAATCACATGATTTCCGTAATTGAAACACAGCTAATTACAATTCACAAGGTTTTATTGAGCTTAATTGCTGTGTATTGGGGTAAAAGATTGCCAAAGACGATTACAATTTACAAGAACATCCAAGTTCAAGTGCTATCTGAGTGGTAATTAATCTCTGCATGTTTCCCGACTTCACATAGCTTGTACAAGGCAGTGAAGAATTAATTTTCATCGTTTTAGATCGGCGGTGAAACGTCTCAAATTTTATTTTTTGGCGGTGAAACGTCTCACTTCTGGTGGCGGTGAAACGTCCCAGCGGTGAAACGTTCTATAATCCGACCAGAGGACCGAAGCCGACGGCCAGCCTCAATGGTGGCCTGAACCTTGGCCTGGCGGTCAGACATTGGAGGCCAACCAACCCAGGGACCCCGAACACAGTCAAACAATTTTATTAACCGGAAAGCAGGCAGCAGCAAGCAGGCAGCAGCACAGCAAGCAGCAGACAGGAACAACCAGCAGACTTCACCGCGAAGGCAGAGCAGCAGCAGTGAAGGCAGGCCAATTGTAAGCAGTAAGAAGCAAAGCCAAAGCAGAGCTTAAATCACTTTCACGACTGTTCACAAGGACAGCAGAACGAGAAATGGGCAAATCAAATCAAATCAAATACTTTCATTTATAGTCAGTGGTACAAAAGAGAAACTTTAGCTGTAGGCTAATGTGACCGACTGTCTACGAAACAATATAACAAGTAAATGGATAAATCAACACATGTAAAATAGTAAATAAAATTAATTCAAGGTAAAATCTTTGAAATCACAAAAATTTGAGATCACAGTCTTAAAACCATAAAGTCTTTAAAATCACAGTTAGTAAAATCACAAGTTAGAATCACAATAGTCTTATGAGCAGAATCTGCATTCGCAGGCGTCATCAGTCCGATTTGTTATATTTCTTTTGAACTGGGTTAGGTGTTCAGTGTTCTTCAGATCGTCGTTGAGCGAGTTCCATAGTCTCGCCCCGTATTGAGTCAATGACTGTAGTCCGTAGCGAAAGGTTCTACAGTGTTCATTTTTAAACTTATTTGTGCTTCTCAGGTTGTAGTTATGTTCACGAGTTTTGAACATCTCTTGTAAGAAGGTGGGAGATAGACCATTTAAAGTCTTAAAAACAAAAGTTAAAATAGTTTTCTTCCGGCCAAGTTCTAACGTTGGTAGTTTTGTCTTTTTTAAAAGGCTTTCCTAATCTGACGAGTGGTCAGAAAACACAAATTTCAGAGCTCTAAACTGTATCCTTTCTAGCTTTTTCGTTTGTACTGTTCCGCAAAAATGCCACACCAGGCAGCAGTAAGTAAAGTGTGACAATATAAAACTGCGAAAAATTTCCATTTTAGCAGAAGAGTCGAGCATGTTTGACAGTCTTTGTAAAACCCGGAGCTGTGCTCCTGCTCTTCTAATTATAACTCCGACATGGTGTTGGAAATTTATGTGCTTGTCGAAGAAAACTCCCAGCAATTTCACATAATCCTTGGATGCAATTTCTTCGTTGTTCAATTTGAAGATAACTGGCACTTTGCTCTTAAGCACTAGGGCTTGAAATTTCGAGGTATTGGCCTCCATCATGTTGATTTTAAACCAGTTAATAGCTATTTCTGCTTCTTTCGTCAGTGTATTTATACCACACCTATGAGCCAGCAGCCAATCAGAAGCCTGTATTTGGCTGGTATATTTCATATATTCTTTGTTGTTCACTTAAACGCCCATGGGAGTATATAGAATATATAAGCCTCATTGTTTAACAAAGCTCAAAACGCAAACAGCAAAACTGTACCAAACAGTGAATTACTAACAAAAATTAAACACCTGAGACAAATCCGTAAATCCTTAAATTTGCCCCCTTCAGATTTTAATGTCAAGAACACAACTAACAAGGATAAGGGGTCAACCATATTGGATCTCTATGATTTTTTTAATAGATAATTTCTTGTCCAGTTTAGGTGAAATAAATAATTCCTATAGAGTCGTCTTGAATATATAAAATAATTGCTGGTGGTGGAGGTATTTCTTAACATGGTTTTGTTTAATTCAAAAAGAAATATTTTAGGACATCATTCACTAAAAATAAATAGGCCTAATTACTGCTGCTGTTATCATGAAATAAATGATTTCCTGTCAATTGGAAAATTAAAATTCCCAGCACCCCCCCCCCTCTTTATATCTGATGGTGATCCCCAACTATCCAAATGCATATATTCTTTTGATTTTTTAACTTTTTTTCCACAATTTTTTCGTTTGTCTGCTTTTTTCCCTGTTAAATATGTTTTTTAAATTCTTCCTCTCCCTAAATTTTCAAGAAAATCTTTTGTTCCAAACTTTTTTTTACAACTCCCTCTCGGGGCCCTTCCAAATTTTGTTTTCTGATTTTTTCTCAAAAATCCCCCCCCCCCCAAAATTGTATAACCCAAATTTTTTTTAAAAATTTTTTTTGTACCACTGTTTTTTTTTGGTCAAATTAATTTTCTTTCCAAACATCCCCCCCACATTTTCCTAGGGGGGGGTGGGATTTTTTTTTCCACTTTTAAAAATTCAAACGGTTTCTTTTTACATTTCCAATCCAAACATTTTTCATTATAATTTTGCAACTAATTAGCTTATTACAAACTATTGACTTTAAAATCAATCTTTTGGATCCAGGCAGCACGGTCTTCAAGCTTTGGTGTTTACACATGTATGTTATTTGAGCATATATATTAAAGGTAGTAATTGGGAGATATCCCTGTATTTCAAGTAACTAACACAATGTCAAGGTCCACAGTATTAAAATCAGTTGTTTTCTAAATTTATAACCAAATTCTAAAAATGTAAAGGATGTCTCTGTAGCTTTTTTAGTGCGTGATTTAAAATTTCAAATACCTTTCAGATGCATTAGCCTGGTATATCCAAGAAAATTATCAGAATATGTATAAATTTCATATCATATAATCGTCAACTGTGATTCCATTTGGATTTTTTTTCTTCAACTGATACTTTCATGTGATTAGATTAATCCCACTTGGCAAATTGTTTGTAGCAGTTTTCTTCCTCTTTCCGTAAATCCTTCTTGTTTTATTTTCTTTTTAAAATCTCTTTGTTTTGTTTTATTTCGTAAGTTAGTTATATCCCTTGTTTTCGTGAATATGTGATAATCCTCGGCTACGCCTCGGATATATCACATATTCACTCAAACGCGGGATATAACTGGCACTTATAACCTCGTCCTTGTTTGTAGCAATCACTGAATTTGTATTATCGTCTGCGTAGTTATGTGAGGAAGCCCCGTTTATACTGCTGTACAGATCGTTAATAAAAAGATTGAAAACCACTGGTCCTAAAATGAACCCCTGGGGAATTCCTTTCTTCAACTGACTCCAAGTACTGACAAGTCCTGTTAGTTTAACTCTCTGGAATCTATCCGAGAGGTAGGACCATATTAATCCACAGCTTTTGTTCGACATTCCGTACGAATTTAGTTTTGCGATGGTAAGTGGGTGCGGTAAACAGTCAAAAGCTTTGCTCAAGTCCATCATCAAAGCACCTGCACATTTATTATTGTCCATTGCAACTTTCCATTGTTCCACTAATTCAATGAGGACATGTTCGCAGCTATATCCCTTACGGTATGCTGCCACTCTTGGATGTAGAACGTGTTCCAAAAAACTTTGCAATTGTTCATGTACAATCTTCTCTAGGACTTTAGATAGCGAGGGAAGAATGCTTACGGGCCTGTAATTCTTCATGATCAAGTTGCTATCCTTTTTAACCAGCATAACAGCGGATGCCGGTTAATACAGGAGCTGTAAATGGATCAGGTGAAACCATAAACAGTAGGCATAAACTGCAACCACAAGCTTGCAACCACAAATCAGATGTAAACCACGTTTGGCGATGACATACAAGGTTTTTCCCCATTGTGACCTTAATATTTCACTTACAGTTATAGTCCGGCGGCCAAACCCCAGATTTCATGGGAACCTCGCAGTAGGGTCTGGACAATGTTTTTTTGTTGATTCTATATCTCTGAGATGTCCTCTTTCAGAATCTGAACGATGCCACTCTGTCATCGTTGGGCAATTTGCATAATATGCAAATTAAGGCGGCCATTACCAAAAATCTTGTTTTCACCTGTATCTCCGTAACTATGCATGATATCAATATAATTTTGGTGTCTATCCCCATGTTTTGAGGGATAAATAATCCAACTAGGCCATTTCCATACATGTCACACCAATGGTTTTTGCAGAATTGACATATTGAGGTCACCATTACTGAAAATCTTGTTTCTGACGATATCTACGTGAATACAGGTGGTATCAAAATAATTTTGGTATCTATAGTCATGTTTTGAGGGTTAAAGAATGAGATGAAGCCATTCCAGTAAACATCACACCATTATTTGTATTGAACAGGCATATTCACAAAGCTGCCATAGATGAAAATCTTGTTTCTGACAGTATCTTGTTACTACACATTGTATCAAAACACTATTGGTGCCTATCACCATGGTTTGAGGGATAAAGAAACATAAGTCATTATTTTAATAATGATCAAACAAATATTTTATACTGTACTTCACACTAGCCACTAGTAGCCAGTGAAGTTCAGCTGAAAAACCATGTGATTTACACCATGTGGTTCATCGTTGTGAACCACATGAATAATTATCTGCCCTTGTCATGTACACAATGAGCAGTGAAGTGATATGTTACACTGTTTGGGGCTCTGATTGGTCAGTGTGGTTGCCATGCAGGGATTTTCTTGGGCCTTTAAACAAAATAATGCCTCATGAAAAGACTCAATATTTTTGACTGGTGATTTTATTTTTGTTATGAGATATCACTTATTATCACTAATTATTGTATTCTTCTGTAACCTGACATTCACGAGGTTCACCGCTGTGAACCACATCCCTTTATGCTTTATCTCAGAATAGGCTTGTATTTCAAAATAATTGTTGGGTAACAAACTAAGCCATTGCCATTTCAGAAAGGACCAAGCAAATATGTTAGGAAAAAGGTGCGAAGTCATTACAGAATACTTCCTGCGCTGATGCATCTTGCCTTTATTGATTTTCTGTGTACAGAAACAAGTCACTTTCAACAATTTTGTCCCTTGGAACTGAAAACCACCAATTCTCATGTCCACACTTACATTTATTAATGGCCGCAGTATGTGTCCATTCTAGTACTGAGCTGCCTTTGATGTCTCAACATCGTGCATTATCGCTTGGGGGGCATTCTGCACAAGACTCAATGGGCTTGAAAGATGTGCAATTTACAACCACAGTGACTAAATCTCGCCGAGGAATACTTTCTCCATGTCTGAAAAGCTCCGTGTATTGAGTAATGCGTCATTTTCTTCGAGTCAAGCGACTGCTCTGTACCTCGTCCGCCATTGTTGTGAAATTGCACTTTGGCGCTGCCTTGCGTTTTGTACATTTTTACAGTGCTTCATTGCGGAATCCCGTGACGTCATAGCGTATACATTATCTGCTTGGGGCGCTCGCAACGAACAAGAAGCCAAGATGACCAAGACACGAGGTCTGAGCGCCCGACAACGCAGTGAAAATACAGCAAAAATACGGCGTCTAAATGCATATACTTGTTGATTCCCTTCTATCCTAGGTCTGACTTGGCCTCCTCTCCCTCCCCCGCCCCCTGTTTGTGGCCATTGCGTCCCTTGGATGCCTTCTAGTTTTGATTCAAGGCTAATTAAGTGATCAGGAAAGAGTTTGAATGATCCAGGCTGTGACTGTGAGCATATAATATCTTGAATGAAACAGCCAAATAAATGTTATACCAAGTTATAAACATTGACACAGTAAATTATCTTTTACGGAGTGAACAGTGTTGAAGCTCTCGATGCCGGATTTTTCCTCAGGGCCGGCCTTGAGGTCATATTTGGATGGCCATGGCCTTGGATGCCCAATCCTTGGCCTTGGACTCAGTCTCGAGTGCATTTGGCCAGTGATTGAAGTCTTGGTACCTGCCTCGACGCCACGTTTTGATGGCCTTGGCCTTGGTCTCAGAGGCTCATGCCTCGGTCTGGGCTGCAGATGTCCCGGCATTAACTACAACACTGAAAGTGAACAATGTCGCTTTTTTCTACCAATCTTGCGCGACTAGACTTTGCCAACAACCGGAGCAATATTCAATGTCAATAATGGCTGTTGATCCCCTGACAGGCGACCATGAGTGTTGGCCTTCTCCAGTGATGTCAGCTACTGCATGGGAGTGTATAAGAAGTGAACTTGGTCCTTCTATTGTCAGATGAGAGGTTAGGTTCAACTTCTATAAAGCATAAAAGTTAGGCAAGAGGAGAAAAGTTATTTCTGGAGCTGTCCTCCATCTGGAAGTAGACTCAGGCAGAATTGATATGAACAATATTATATCATAATACAATGCACAGGTTGAATAAATACTTGAATTTTTATTTTTACGGCTTCTTTCCTGTACCCTCAAGATCTTTCAATGGGAGGAATTAACATTGAAAAAAGTAGTGCAATGGCCTGGTCAAAGCATGCGGACAGTTTCAGAACAGTTCCTATGGTTTATGATCACTATAGCTGGTCATTGACCAGCACAGAATTGCCTTTTCTCCACAAATAACTTTCCTTTGTGATATACAGTAACCTCACAATCCTATTATTTTGTCTAGGGAGATAATTATTTGCTAGCCTTTCAATGAGCTTTCAGTTGCCTGAATTGCTTACATTGAAAATTATTGTGGTTGTTTGAGGAGTTTTATTCATGCCAGATCGGTAGAAAAATGTGACAAAAGCTCCACTTTCAGTGTTGTAGTTAATGCTCGGACATTCGCTACCCAGACATGAGCCTCTGAGACCAAGGCCATCAAACTGTAGCCTCGAGGCAGGTACCAAGACTTCCATCACTGGCCAAAGGCACTCGAGACTGAGTCCAAGGCCGAGAATTGGGCATCCAAGGCCATGGCCATCCAAATATGACCCCTCGAGGACAAACCCAGCCTCGAAAGCTTCAACACTGTCCACTCTGTAAAAGATAATTTAAATGGAAAGTGATGTTGGTATATTTAGACTGCCATTTGGAAATTGCCTCCTACTCACAATTTCCTGCATTCAATCATGTCTGTTAAGGAAACAAGGTTGATGTAGTAAATGCTTAATCCAGTACTTATCATTGGGACCAAGCCACAATGTTGCTGTTCCGGAGGTGCTGGAAACGATAAGGCGTGATTTTGCTACAGATGCATCTTGTTCGATGGCTTACTTGACCAATGTTTTGCAGATTTCATGCGCAAGCACACTGCCGGAACAAGCATACCTGATACGGTAATTACTGTGTCAATGTTTATAATTTGGTATAACATTAATTTGGCTGTTTCACTCAAGATATTATATGCTCACAGCCTGGAGCATTCAAACTCTTTCCTGAGCACTTAATTAGCCTTGAATTAAAATAAATGGAAGTGTGGACACGAGAATTGACGGTTTTCAGTTCCAAGGGACAAAATTGTTGAAAGTGACTTGTTTCCCTACACAGAAAAATCAATAATGGCAACATGCATCAGCACGTGAAGTATTCTGTAATAACTTCGCACCTCTATCCTAACATACTATTTGCTTGGTCCTTTCTGAAATGGCTTAGTTTGTTTCCCAACAATTATTTTGATATACATATGCTTATTCTGAGATAAAGCGAAAAGGGATGTGGTTCACGCCGATTCACGGCAGTGAACCTCGTGAATGTCAGGTTACAGAAGAATACAATAATCAGTGATAATAAGTGATATCTCATAACAAAAATAAAATCACCTGTCAAAAATATTGAGTCTTTCATAAGGCATTATTTTGTTTGAAGGCCCAAGAAAATCCCTGCATGGCAACCACACTGACCAATCAGAGCCCCAAACATTGTGACATAATCACTTCACTGCTCATTGTGTACATGACAAGGGCCGATAATTATTCATGTGGTTCACAACGATGAACCACATGGTGTAAATCACATGGTTTTTCAGCTGAACTTCACTGGCTAGTGTGAAGTACAGTATAAAATATTTGTTTGATCATTATTAAAATAACTAAGTCTTAATGACTTATGTTTCTTTATCCCTCAAACCATGGTGATAGGCACCAATAGTTTTGATACGATGTGTAGTAACAAGATACTGTCAGAAACAAGATTTTCATCTATGGCAGCTTTGTGAATATGCCTGTTCAATACAAATAGTGGTGTGATGTTTACTGGAATGGCTTCATCTCATTCTTTAACCCTCAAAACATGACTATAGATACCAAAATTATTTTGATACCACCTGTATTCACGTAGATATCGTCAGAAACAAGATTTTCAGTAATGGTGACCTCAATATGTCAATTCTGCAAAAACCATTGGTGTGACATGTATGGAAATGGCCTAGTTGGATTATTTACCCCTCAAAACATGGGGATAGACACCAAAACTATGTTGATATCATGCATATTTACTGAGATACAGGCGAAAACAGGATTTTTGGTAATGGCCGCCTTAATTTGCATATTATGCAAATTGCCCAACGATGACAGAGTGGCATCGTTCAGATTCTGAAAGAGGACATCTCAGAGATATAGAATCAACAAAAAAACATTGTCCAGACCCTACTGCGAGGTTGAGGCCCACCGCCGCCGGACTATTATGAAATTTGGTACAGGTATGGTACTCTGGGTATGGATTGGGAACATGTCGAGAAACCCAAGATGGCTGCCGTTTTGTTGCGGCCATTTTGGCAGCCATCTTTCTTCATTCTTGAACTGCCCATTGTGACCTTAATATTTCACTTACTGTTATGAAATTTGGTACAGGTATGGGCCTCTGGGTATGGATTGGGAACATGTTGAGAAATCCAAGATGGTGGCAATTTTGTGGTTGCCATTTTGGCAGCCATTTTTCTTCATTCTTGAACTGACCATTGTGACCTTAATATTTCACTTGCAGTTATGAAATTTGGTACAGGTATGGGCCTCTGGGTATGGATTTGGAACATGTCGAGAAATCCAAGATTGCTACCATTTTGTGGTGGCCGTGTTGGCAGCCATCTTACTTCATTCTTGAACTGCCCACTGTGACCTTGATATTTCACTTGCAGTTGTGAAATTTGGTACAGGTATGGGCCTCTGGGTATGGATTGGGAACATGTCGAGGTTTCCAAGATGGCTACCATTTTGTAGTGGCCATGTTGGCAGCCATCTTACTTCATTCTTGAACTGCCCATTGTGACCTTAATATTTCACTTGCAGTTATGAAATTTGGTACAGGTATAGTACTCTGGGTATGGATTGGGAACATGTCGAGAAATCCAAGATGGCTGCCGTTTTGTGGCGGCCATTTTGGCAGCCATCTTTCTTCATTCTTGAACTGCCCATTGTGACCTTAATATTTCACTTACAGTTATGAAATTTGGTACAGGTATGGGACTCTGGGTATGGATTGGGAACATGTTGAGAAATCCAAGATGGCGGCTATTTTGTGGTGGCCATTTTGGCAGCCATCTTTCTTCATTCTTGAACTGCCCATTGTGACCTTAATATTTCACTTACAGTTATGAAAATTGGTACAGGTATGGGCCGCTGGGCATGGATTGGGAACATGTCGAGAATTCCAAGATGGCTACCATTTTGTGGTGGCCATGTTGGCAGCCATCTTACTTCATTCTTGAACTGCCCATTGTGACCTTAATATTTCACTTGCAGTTATGAAATTTGGTACAGGTATAGTACTCTGGGTATGGATTGGGAACATGTTGATAAATCCAAGATGGCGGCCATTTTGTGGTGGCCATTTCGGCAGCCATCTTTCTTCATTCTTGAACTGCCCATTGTGACCTTAATATTTCACTTGCAGTTATGAAATTTGGTACAGGTATAGTACTCTGGGTATGGATTGGGAACATGTCGAGAAACCCAAGATGGCTGCCGTTTTGTGGCGGCCATTTTGGCAGCCATCTTTCTTCATTCTTGAACTGCCCATTGTGACCTTAATATTTCACTTACAGTTATGAAATTTGGTACAGGTATGGTACTCTGGGTATGGATTGGGAACATGTTGAGAAATCCAAGATGGCGGCTATTTTGTGGTGGCCATTTTGGCAGCCATCTTACTTCATTCTTGAACTGCCCATTGTGACCTTAATATTTCACTTGCAGTTATGAAATTTGGTACAGGTATGGGCCTCTGGGTATGGATTGGGAACATGTCGAGAATTCCAAGATGGCTACCATTTTGTGGTGGCCATGTTGGCAGCCATCTTTCTTCATTCTTGAACTGCCCATTGTGACCTTAATATTTCACTTGCAGTTATGAAATTTGGTACAGGTATAGTACTCTGGGTATGGATTGGGAACATGTTGATAAATCCAAGATGGCGGCCATTTTGTGGTGGCCATTTAGGCAGCCATCTTTCTTCATTCTTGAACTGCCCATTGTGACCTTAATATTTCACCTACAGTTATGAAATTTGGTACAGGTATGGGACTCTGGGTATGGATTGGGAACATGTTGAGAAATCCAAGATTGCGGCTATTTTGTGGTGGCCATTTTGGCAGCCATCTTTCTTCATTCTTGAACTGCCCATTGTGACCAATATATTTCACTTACAGTTATGAAATTTGGTACAAGTATGGGACTCTGGGTATGGATTGGGAACATGTTGAGAAATCCAAGATGGCGGCCATTTTGTGGTGGCCATTTTGGCAGCCATCTTTCTTCATTCTTGAACTGACCATTGTGACCTTAATATTTCACTTACAGTTATGAAATTTGGTACAGGTATTGGCCTGTGGGTATGGATGAGTAACATGTTGAGAAATCCAAGATGGCGGCCATTTTGACAGCCATATTTCCTTTTTTTTTAGAAATCTGTTCAAACTGCATTGATTCTATACTAATAGGGTAGCATCTTCCAATCAATTATTTCTCCTATCTTCCAATATCAGTTGCTCAGTGGTTTGAGCAATGGCACCTTCAATTTCATTGTGCTAGGTCGGTTTTGAATCCGCAGATTCTTGTTGAAGATTGGTACCACTTCGGCAAATTTGGCTCCCTGTTGGAAGGTGCATGTGTCCACACTCATGTTGAAGATGTTGGCGATGTGGGCACTTACATGTTTAGCCACAGGTTTCAGAAGTTTTGGCGGGATCGAGTCATATCCTGTGGATTTCTTTGTGTCCATATTAGAGATTATTTTCTCTACTACAGAGGAGTTTGTGTGTGTGAAATTAAAGTCTATGATGTTATGCTTTTCACGAATGTTTTTGACACTTTGATGATCCTTGTAAAAGTTTGTGCATTTAGCCACAAAAACTTCATTTGGCTCCTCCTTCTGTTCTATATTAGCCTCTCCTCCTATCTGTGAGGCAATGTTAATGTAATAATCGTTCATCAAGTCTGGCCTTGTTTCAATTCCTTCATCAGTTTGTATCATAATGTGATTTCCATTCACTGATCCCTTATTTGTAAGAAAGGGTTTTATAGTTTTCCAGAAATCTGGGTTACTTTGGCCGCCGCTGCATTTGCTCTTAAAATATTCCTGAATGGCACTCTTACGGATCTTCGTATAGTCAGGTTTCTCTGGCGTCTGTATTTCTCCCAATTTTTACTATTGGGGATGTTCTTATATTTCCGATGTAAACGGGCTTTTTCACGAGTGGCCCGGCGTAATTCTTTGTTCATAAATGGAGTGTCTCGAGCACGTACTTTCGCCTTCTTGAGAGGTGCGTGATCGTCCATTACTTGTCTCAATAAAGTCTGTAAGATCCAATAATTATCGCTTGGATTATCCAATAATTCACTAGTTGTCACTGGTATACATCCAATATCAGAGGAAAATTTATCCACATTAAAGTGTTTGTAATTTCTGTAGTGTACAGTTTTTGCAGGAAGTCTTGGTGCTCGAATGTTCATGATGGTATACACAAGGTTGTGCGAGTCGCTAATACCTGTGTTCACACTTCCTGATTTCTTGGTCATAGATGGCATTGACGATATAATTACATCTATTAGAGATGTTCCATGGATAGGGCTCAGTGCCAAGCGTCCACGTCACATGTGCAGTCGAGTTCCTCCGTGGCCTAATGGTCAAGAGTGCTTGTTTGCACAACCACTGGCTCTGAGGGCGTGGGTTCGAATCCCACCCAGGAACTCAATTTAGTCCGAGCCCATGGGACATTAAATGGAGGCGGGTTGTATCCAGTGTTCTATGCTGGGGCAACTGAAAGACCCTGGGCATCCCTGAATTAAAAGGGTATGTACCAGACTCACAGTCTTCTCATCTCATCATCATACGGCGATCGCCTGCCTCGATATAGCCCACTAAGGTGCTGCTGAGGCGTTAAACTCAAACAAACGAACACATGTGCAGTCATGCGCGGAGCTGTCAAAACAACGTCTGCCATTTTGGAAACCCATACAAGAAAGTACCAGAACTTTGGATATTGGGTTAGCCAAAGTCGGTAGCCAAAACTGATGAGAAAGAGGCGGTGCGCGGTGCATTGTGGGAAAGGGGCCTCGGTCTGGCGTGGCGCCAAATTTAATTTCTCAGCCGAGACAAGCGTGGAACGCTTGTTCCGAGAGATACATGCACAAGTAAGCGTTGTCACTCTCTTAGATGAGTGACAATAAGTCTGTGGGCCATGAGCGAAGATAGAGATGTGTTTTGTGTTGGTTGCAGTTAAGTCATCACAATATCGTCAGCTTCAACCGAAACCTATCACTGGGACCTTTTAGGACCCGGTCATGAAGACCAGAAGCTTCATAAGGTGAATTCCTTCATCTTAAGCTGAAGCAACGAATCTGGTACAATGCATTCAAATAAGTTGGAATTTTAACATCTTTGAAGAGACATATATTTATTATCATTAATTAAGGCAGTAAAATTAATTTGGTTGTAAGTCATTCTAGGGAATGTCAACATAAAATTCTTTGTTTAGCTGGTATTGCTGGCTGGTTTTAAAGCAACAAATTTATGATTCTGTTAACAAATGCCATGGGGTGTTTTTTCATAAGGTGCCAATAAAGGGATATTCACACAAATTAGGCAATTTTCAAGACTAGTGGTACTTTAGCACAAATAATTCAGAAAGACAACAAAATCAGAGGAAATATATTATGGCGCTATATGCATTTATTGCCATCAGTCTCAGCATCAGTAACAAAAGGTACAAAAAAAAAATCATGAATTCCATCATCAAGTATTAATACTCATGTGTATGTTATAGAGTGCTCAACACTGTACAGTGAATTTGCATAATAATGCACATGGAAGTAACTTATTAAAATACCAAAAGCTTTTATCAAAGCCTAGTAATAAACAGAACAATCTGCAATATACATAATTATATGTAAGAACTCAACTAAAATGCCTTCAGTTACCTTCAGTAAATTAATTGCTCATTTTGAATAAAACTTTCCATGTAAATAGCAAAAGCATGTTTAAAAGTGGTAATATTGTTAAAGTGAAGGAACAATATGAAATTGATTTTGTCTTATTAACAAAATAATAATAAACTTAAAACCCATAATATTGATATTACCATAATAAACTCTTCCACTGTATGGTGTATAAATGTATAATGCATAACAATAATAGCACTATATTACATGTACAACATGTACAGCATAATATAAATTATTTTGGCCCTTCATACATTTTACATGTATTAACAATTCAACACTGATTCACTTTGTAAGTTCACTAGCAATCCTGTTCGGCTTTTATAATTACATCATTTAAGCCACAGGATGATAAGATGTATTGCACAGTCGATATCGATTTGAAACCACTAGACTAGCAGCAATTATATATATATATTTATAGTTCGTTCAGCAAATATGATAAAATATATTATTATTTTGACCACATACCAAGATTATGGTTAAGTGTTCGGATTTCTGCAAGTTAGGCTTTCAAAACAAAGACAAAAACAGTTCATTTACAAATTATACTATCATATACAAAATGCAGGATTTTGAAATTGTTGCCCTCGTCGGTAAAGTTTTTCAGAGGACTCCATGAACAATACAGTTAGTAATTTTTGAACACTTCCGCTCCCTCCGCATAAATCTGCTCGTGTTGTCGAACCAATCGTCCTTTTAACTCATCTTCGAAAGAAAGGCCACCTGAAAGAAAATTGACAAACTGAAATAGTTTTTGAAGTTCAAATGTAATTGTTCAATATAAATTTTTCCCTAAAGACAGACTTTTCCAAAGCATGCTATGGAGATCTACGATCATGATTAAATTAAAAAAGACTCGTTTTAATTGTAGGATGTACAACAATATGAGTATACACGCAGAGCGTGGTCAAAACTCAGAAGAAGAAATCATTATAAATTTTACTCCAGATTGTTTGGGCCGTTGTAGCTCTGCATTTTAATGTTGATCGGGAATTTGGGATAGGTACAAAGATCTGTGTTATGGGTCATTGACGTTATCTTCAGTTTATAACCATAATCATTGATGATTTAGTATCCAAGAAACAAAACCTCTTCATTACTATATGTATCGCTGATGATATTATACTCTACCTCCTCTGCTACGACCACCAAGTGTCGTGCTTGTGAATCCAGTATTAGAATTAAACCCTGGACTGGAATTGAACCCGGGACTCGAGTTGTATCCTTGGGTGTTGTACCCTTGGTTGGTATTGTACCCTTGGTTGCTGCTATACCCTTGGGTGGTGTTGTACCCTTGGCTGGAGTTGAATCCTGGGGAACTGAAGGAGTCGTCTTGCTGTTGCTGTTGCTGTTGGGCTTGTCGCCATGCTCCTGGCCTCGGAGCAGTTGGGAACCCCATGGATGGAGGGTGGCCAGGGGGTAGGGGCGGAGGAGGAGTCTGTTCTGGCACGTCATTCACTTCATCTGTACAAAATTGTAAGGTTTTTATTAATGAAGGGTGTATATTATATAAATTGTGATGCTTTCATTATAATTATATTTTTAAGATCTAGAGTAGCAACAATAAAGCTCAAGCATGCCAATAAAAATTTATTTTTGAGTTAAGGGTCTAAACTTTTGACTTGCAGATTACAACTTTCAATTAATTATTGCAAAGATGGTTTCAGTTGATTCCTGTGATCAAGAGTAAAAATGAATAATGTAAATACAGTTGGTCAGTGACTTTGTGAAATCTCATTAATAAAGTCTTTTTATACAGTGAAACCACTATGATAATAGTAAAGGCTCTATTTATTACTTACAAGTTAAAATCAGTCTAATTTTTTTAAATAATTCAAATACATGTATATATATGTATATATATCGATTACTGCAAAAGCTGATCAAAAGTTATGCAGATAGGGAAAATTGTATGAATTTGATATGATGTGTGTATGCTGATTTTGTGTTGTTGTTTTGTATTTTACATAATTTATTACTCTTTGGCACAACTGCGGAGCAGTATCACATTACATTTATAAAGCACGGGGAAGGGGGATTCCTGCAAGCATGTACTTATTTGGAATAACATATTTTTGATCAGAAAGCAGTTGAAATAGGCTGATTATCCAAGCATTATAAAGATTTCAGCTTTGTGTAAATATAACAATTAACAAATTGTTTGTGCATTGATATTTGATATATTGTCCTTCAATGTAGAATTAATGTATTTATGTGTGGTATGTAAGCAAACGATGGTGTACTTTATGTAAGTATAATTTCTCATCCTCATCGCCAGTCCCTGGAACTTTTAAAACCATTTGGAGCAAAATCTAAATGCACAGGCTAGGGCAGACAGTCACCAAAAGAGAGATGGGGAAATTGTGCAGTTAAATTAAGGGACTGATAGTGCTGCTTATGCTGTGGATTTAGCTGAACCTGAATAGATTGTTCCAGTGAAACAATGTGCTCCAATAACAGGACATTTCCCTTGGAGGATGCTTAAATGACCTTGTATGCCACTTTAAGCTATAGGCCTACTAGAGCATAATGTCAAGGCACAGTAAGAGTCCTTGCATGCTGGCACAAAGGGCTGACGCCAATGAGGGGTTGAAGTAACTTGTTTGCAAGAAACATTGCAGGACCCAGAATCCTGGATATTATATCACAAAGAGGAATCTGGGGCAGGGTTTCGGGGACTGGCAGTGAGAATGATAAGTGCAACATCAGTTATTTGTGAATGTGTATGATGTGATGATATAATACAAAGCGCGGTACATTTTTCGATTAAGAAAGGTTGTTTTACCATACAACATTCTACTAGCTCGTGCAGGTGTGGTTTCATCATCTACATGGTTCACAGAATAATAATGACAAAATATCAGAAATACACTCAAAATGTTTAAAACAGATATTTAAAAGATATTAAGTGCGTTCACTGTTCATCCAAATTAATTAAACCAAATATACAGTAAAAAAACATGCAGTGCATTTTGAACATGCATAACAAAATCTTAAACAAACCATTCAACTTTTTAACTCTACTCTCTCGAACAAGTTAAAAAGTTGGATTAAATTTTGTGAATTGTTAATGTTTGTAACATGGTGTGGTCTATTAATAAGCATCAAGGGTGCGCTATACCTTCGTTTAAGTACATTGTAGACAATTGGCTCTCCAACCCTCTTCCATTTGCACTGCGATCTAATGTTTGACTTGGTATGCTCCTTGCAGGAACTGAAATACAGAGATTGTTATATTTGATTAGACAGGATAAGCAGAAGCGGCATTAAGTTAAGGGGTCAATTTGTCCGTGGTGCAAGGTAATGGTACTAAAATTGGACTAATGTTAAATCTGGAATAATTTATTTATACAGGTGATTGATAAACCTTTCTTACACGATTTTAAGAGGTTGAATAAGTTTCATTAGATTTGCTAAACATGCTACTGATGTGTAATAGTGTTAGTAGTGGTATGGGAAAATATATATCAATCATCTGCTTTACAGAAACATGAATCAAACTTACCGGCAGTATGTAGACTGGGTCCTGAAAATGAATGCATAATTCATGGATTAATGTAATTTATTTATGGAAATTATATTGTATTGATTAGATACTGACAGCTTTATATTAAAAGCAAGGCAAGAGGTAACAAATGATTCAGAAATAAGGAATATCAAATCTGCATGGTCAGAAGCTTTTTGATTTATTTATTTTGGTTCAAGATGAGCTTACAAATTTACCTGAGAGACATGCATAAAGAATAAGATCTGACTTTGAAGTGAGAAGGAATATTCTATTTGCTCGATAAATTTTAAGTCGTCGAAGGATTGAGCTTGGAGTTAAAAAATTTCAAAATTGGCCAACGACAAGTTTTTTAAAACAATTAAACAGAGAGACATCTATTGACATAAGCGGGTTTTAAATTGATCTAGCGCAACAACAGAAAGTGTGAAATAAAAAATAGAAAAAAAAAAAGAAGAGAAACGGTAGACATACCTGGAGGTGGTGCAGGTGGTCCTGGAGGAGGAGGGGGAGGGGGTGCACCCCCCATGCTAGGCACAGGTGGAGGAGGAGGGGGGAGGCCAGCAGGAGGAGGAGGTGGAGGGGGAGGGGGTGCCGCAGCAGCAAGAGGTGGGGGAGAAGGAGGCGGGGGAGCCCCCATACTTGGAGGGGGAGGGGGAGGAGGTGGAGGGGAGGACATCATAGGAGTAAGAGGAGGAGGGGGAGTAGGGAGAGGAGGAGTAGGAAGAGGGGGAGTAGGTGGAGGAGGGGCTACTCTACCACCAGCACTAAAGTCTGTAAAGAAAATAATGTCACCACTTAACAACGACCATTGCGTGCGATATGGTACAAACATAAAATTCAAAATTCCTAAGCAATTTGTCATGCTTCTATCTCTTACAACAAAAAGTATCAAATAATACAACCCTGCATTCATATTTTGTAATCCATGCATGGACTCTGGTTGAACTCTCTTGCAAATATATGTAACTACAAATTATTCAGTGTGGATAGATGCTTTGGCATCATGTATTTATGCACTGCCTAACTAGGACTGGCGGATACAGCAATGAGGCAAAGGTCCCAGCTACCCTGCCAGAGAGAAGATACATGGATGGATGATTCGGGCTTTACGTCCTTTATTTATGTACTTGGCAGGCTCATTAGGATCAGTCCGAGAGAAGAAATCAATCCGGTAGCCAGGCATTTGAAGCTTAGGGGCATTCCCAACTAGGCTAACCCCTCCCCTGATTATTATTACTCAAAAATACACAAGATACTAATTATCATGTTGGGTGGGTGAAGTTCTGAACTGAATTGCTCTCCTGTAGTTACCTTTATTTGCAAAAAAAAGTACAGTACAGTGACTTTTCTTCGACTTTTCTAACTTATCTATAATTGTGCTTACTACAAATGACAAATCAAAATTACATACACCAATAAATGAAACATAGATGGTACGACATATACTACATTGAACGTGCACATGCGATCATATATTCTAACTCATGCAGTCATGCTGATTAGGAAGGGATTATCAAACCTGGTCTCTTTCGCATGTCGTACTCTATCCCATGGGCTGCTTCCAACATTGCAGGAGGAACACTTCCAGTAAAGTTGAGTTTCGGAGGTCGAGAATTTGTTGATGACCATGATGATGAAGATGTGTCATGGTTCCGTGATAACGTGTTTGACTCCCATGAGGGCGTGGAGTGAGCAGGATGGAAGGCAGGGTTGGAATTTGATTGGTTATCCTCTGAAATGGACATTGGACAATGTATATTGCATGTGATATTTCATAAATATGAAATGGGAAGAGCTCTGCCAGCTGACACCAAAACAATTTGCAAAATTAACTTTATTACTTTTACATTCTATTGTTGACATTACTAGACAAGCGATAATATTTGCAAATTCTTATTAAAGATGATTTTCTCAAAACCACTTGTTTTTGATACCTATGTTTACTGACCCCATTTGCATGGGAGTTACTTATGTAAAAGACAGGACTTCTGAGAGAGATAGATCATCACTGCATCAACATCTTTGGCAATCTACAACTACACTGTACTACTATTCAGAATCTATCATTATTGTATTAGCTTACCGAAAGGATCATCAAATCCACTGTCGTTATCACCGGAGCTTTTTCCTTTGCCGCCTCGTCGACCTATCAAGAGTCATAGTACAATAGTTATTCTCAAAAATTGCATTGGTTGAAAGAACTTTCCATGGTGACAACATTAGTACTAAGCAAGAACACTTTGAAAGCTTACTTTTAATCAAAATTTACAACCTGAAAGACATTAAAGTACATGAACCACGAAGTGGGTGTCTGTGATATATTTTAACAAATTAGCATATTTTAAATGACTTTAAACTTATGGTCGAACATCGAAAAGGAAGGATGTTCGAATGATTATTTAATTGAAAGAAACGTACCTGGTTTAACAATAGTTGAGACTCCTAATTTGCCGAGGTCATTTGTGGACAGAGGGCGAGTACCAGGCCCTGCCTGTCTCACGAAGAAGGTCATGACTGCATCCAGGCAGTTCATTGGGGAATGCTGCAAAAGATAAGAAATGATACTTGCAAAAGCACATAATAGACAAAATGCAGGTGTGACTTTGGTTGTCTTTGTGAGAGCTACTTACAGTACTCAACATCATGTGACTTGTTGAATGGCACAAAAAGTATACATCATAATTATTATTTATAGAGGCCTCAAAATTTAAAGGGAGTCCATGATTCCACCCTCCCGGATTTGTGGATTTATGGTGGTGAGCCATCAATAATGTTGATAAAAATAATAGGATTTTATAGCCTGCTGACTTCTAAATTTTTGACCAATTTCCGCTGCTTTCAGGATGTCTCAGGGCATTTAATTATCAGGGGTTGCGAAAAGCAGAAAGTACACTTAATTACTTTCCTGAAAAATTGCAATCAAGCTACAACTTATGTTGCAGTATAATTTGCATCTTATAAGTGGTAGAAATTAGGTAACTGTATAATTTTTAATGAGAAGAAAAGTGCTTACATGGTTGTCCACATTAATTTTGAAGCCTGCAGGAAGTTTTTTGACTTCATAATGACTCAGCTGAGTGCCCCTGAAAAACAAGATAATGGTATTAGAAATTTGATACTATGTTCATTGTACAACAAACTACATCCAGCCTATTTACAAAGTTACAAATTTGCTAACTGAAACCATCTTTAGGCAACAGGGTAGACACAGTGAACATGCACTCTGGCGAATTAAAAGTTTAATGACACCGATTCCGCCTTTGGATATATTGGATTTAGAATATCTATAGGAAAAATCATACATTTAATTGTATCTGTGAAATCTTTGGACATGTAGAAATATTTAAAAAATCTGGACAGTCAAAACAAAAATGCTACCAATTACAGATCAGGATCAATGAAATTTCTTTAGTCTGTCTTACCCTTGGACTTCTCGCCGCATTGATATCACATAGCTTCCAGTGTCCTTGAAAGTGACACTCTCTCTCATGAGAACATTTCCGTATTGCTTTCCCAGGGTCAAGATGCTTTCTGCCGCTTCTCGCGAACATCCTTCGAAGAACCAGCTGAAGAAGAAAGCATGGAATGGTCACAATGTAGCATCATAATACCATATATATAATATATAATTGTGTAAAGGAATATAAAGGTTTTCATTAGCTGATTAGTAGGGCTTTCACTTTCAACACTGCTGCAAATATTGTTATTGTAATTGAGCCCTTGGCCAGTAAGCAAAGGAATAAAGTATGTTTAAAACAAATATTGTTATGTAAAAATGTTTATCATGCTAATTTTATTATCTCACTAGCTGAACATCTTTCTGTAGTAAGTTTCATATCTAGTTCTACATTGTCAACTGGGAAATTTTACCTTGGGTGTTCTAGATTCCGCCGCTGGTCCAAGTAGAACGAGTGCACCTAAAAAAGAAAGGAACAACCGTTAGTTCAATCATGTCACCAAAACATACAGTCATACACATTGCCAATAAAAAGTGGGACTCCTTAAATTCAAGGATTTTGTCAGGATGGTGAGAAAATGGCTCACACTCCTGACCTCTTTGATGTGCCAAAAGCTGACTCCCAAGTCCCAACTGCATGGATATTACTTCTTGACATTTCAGAGTACTGAGCAGAAATCTGCTTGGATATTAATTCTTGACATTTCAGAGTACTGATCACATATCTACTTGGATATTAATTCTTGACATTTCAGAGTACTGAGCACAAATCTGCTTGGATATTACTTCTTGACATTTCAGAGTACTGATTACATATCTGCTTGGATATTAATTCTTGACATTTCAGAGTACTGAGCACATATCTGCTTGGACATTACTTCTTGACATTTCAGAGTACTGACTATCTGCTTGGATATTACTTCTTGACATTTCAGAGTACTAACTATCTGCTTGGACATTACTTCTTGACATTTCAGAGTACTGAGCACATATCTGCTTGGATATTACTTCTTGACATTTCAGAGTACTTAGCACAGTTCTGTTCAATACTACTACTTGTTATTTTGGAGCACTTAGCACATATCTGGAGTATTTGTCAGAATACCACTTCATAACAATTTAGAATACTTAAGGTGACTCAAGCGTGGTAGTTTGATCATACAGATTTTTCTAAAAGTTTGCACAGGCAATCTATTGGACCTATACATTCCAAAAATGAAAAATAAAAAAATTTCACCGACTCGTTTGGTTGCCATGGTAACAGCATATTTGGCCTGATGACTGCTTAAAAGTTATAAATTGAGTTTTTGGTTATGTACCACAGAAGAAAGCATTACATGCATTTGTCACACAAGAATGTCAGAAATGTCTTCCCATGGATGTAAACCAATACATTTGCCACAAATTTGAAGAAAAAGGTTAAAATACTTTTTTCTGTAAGAGCTCAAAGGGCACAAACACACTAATTAATTGCAGATTTTGCATGCATCAATTTTGGCAGTAATCAAATTTTAGGAAAACGATCATACAGATTTTTTTTAAAATTTGCATATATCATAAACAGGTTATTGTCAAACAAATGTCCAAAAATAAAAAAAATTCACCTAGTCGTTTTTTAACTACAGCACCATGACTATGCCAATGTCAATTTAAAGAAATAAAGACCATTTTAGACACAGTTGACTGAAATTAGTTGAGAAAATTCTTTTGATAAAGACGAGAGGCTGAAACTTTGAATTAGCATAGAATAGGTGTTACTGCATTCAATAAAACAATAATTATGCTTCTATCTGCATTAGATCTCATTTAAATAGCAGATTACTGGCTGCCATGCTGTTAAAAAAAAGAGAGCAGAAAATGGTAACGTCACAACTTTTTCAGGGCCTGCAGCAGTGGTGACGCTATGTTGCTAGGCAACCAGGCTGCTCAGAAGTATGTGCAGTGTACCACGGTTGAGTCACCTTAACAGCAGGATTTTTTTCCTAACAGCAATATGGATCACTTCTTAAGAGGCAACGCAACCAAACTTTCTGAATACAATCATAACAGATATTAGGTTGCTGCAGCAAACATTCAGCAAACCTGCATATGAAACGATAATCATTATGCCAATTGTACTGAACAACATTTATCTTATGTTAATTATCATCTAACTCTGGATTCATATAGAGATTGATCATTTCACCTTCAGGAGATTGCAGAATCAAGCAGTAATTTTCAACATCTTCTGGGCATAATCATTAGGCCATACATAATTGATCTTTAGCTTCTCGGATCCTCTCAAGGCACTTTTTCTAGGGTCGGTCGGTAGGACAAAAAAAAAAGGTGAACAATTTTTTATAATGTCAAAAAAAAAATTTTTTTTTTTCAATTTTTTTTTCATCGGCAGGAAATCCATTGTGTCGGCGGGTCCGCGAAGCTAATAATCAATTATGTGTGGCCTTAGTGGTGATGTTTCACAATCACCTGTCGGTAAATCCAATAATTTCTAAAATTTGAGAATAGCTAGGGTTGTATATTCTCAGCAACATTCAAGAATTCACGGCTCAAGTCCAATATACGGATAAGAAGTTCCTGAGGGACTGTTTACTTCATAAAATCATTGCGTCACAACCGTTGTCATGACGTCACATGGGGGCTGCCGCCCCCACACCCCCGCTGATTGGTTGAAATTGTTGTTGTGATGACGTCATCAGCCAAACAACACCCTTATTGTTACACTTGGAACTATTTGGTCCTTATATTGGACTTGAACCGAATTCACATTGGATTAAGATTTCACTTTTCACTCTATGCACCGATTAAATGTCAAAGTTAAACATAGAACTTCAAAATAAAACAATAGCTCAAACCAATACTTCTTATAGTTTTCTTAAATTTATTAACTCCACCTTTCCATTTTATTTTCTATTTTGAAGATTTTCATTATCTAAAAACAGCATCTCTTTATTGATATTACTACTAGAAATATATTTCTGCCATTGAATTAAAAGCTAAACGTAGGTTCGCTTGTAAGTCATCAAATGTTTCACCAATATCTTTTCTGAAGAGACCACAATATCTTTGGAACCAAAGGGAACAATGCCAGTAATTTTATTTTATTTAAACAATTATAATTAAGTTTTTATCCATTGTTTAGAAATTATTGAGGCAGGATGTAGACCAAATGAATTGAGTTGACAACCTGAAAAATGTGTATAAATGTACACCTTGTGTTTGGAAAGCTAAGTTTTTCTACTGAGTTTCAATGAGGAAATTTTCCACAATCTTGTTTTCAAATAGTTTTGTTTTGATATGAGCAGTGTGGCTGGGTAGATGTTCTCTATTTGCATTAACAAATTTAAAGAAATGAATATGATTTTGTGCTCCTTATAGGGATATTTCATAATGATGAAGTCATATTTTAAAAATCGAGGCAACAATATCAATTCAAATAGCATGATACAGTTTAGAAAAAAAGCATGCACTTAATACCCAAGACTTGGCAACTTCATGACACAATGGAAATATTCCTGATAATCCAAATGGAGGTGCCTCCTTAATTACAATCACCATACCTCCCAGACATACTCATAAGAGTCTTCCATGTTTCAGAGGGTCTCAAGCAAGTTCCAACCATGAGCTTTTCCTTTTCCCGAATGTTGAATCTTGCTTCATATGGACAACATCAAATCCTCCAAGAAATAACCATCACAATTTTCATATAAAATCCCAAATGACTATTTATAGTCATTTTACTAAAATTTTATCATAAGGCTTCCAAAGCTTCCTCTTTCAAAGCAATAAATTATTCTTCCTTCAGCAACATGTTTCCTTAATATTAAGGTCCAGGAAAACTTAACCAACACATCATGACTCACAGGGGAATCTGGGCACATGGGGATTCGAGACACATTGGAACAGTTATGGTAATGTCACATTTTACTGTTTTAAAATTTAAAGTATGTGCAGAAAGTGAAACACAAGGCACATGTTATTTCAGTGGGTAGAAAGGTTCACTCTCTCACAAAATATTTTAACCCATATGTAACTGTTTGCGTAGCAAATAAAATTGGCAGTCATTGTTATTCCAAATGCCTAAAGTCGGACTGTCCTATCCATTATTACCCAATGTGTTTTCATCTCATTGGATGAGCACCTTTGCTTCCTCAGTATTAGTAAGACACCGATTAGGAGGGTTCTAACATGCCTTTTTGTCAGTTAGATCCTGACCGGAGGGAGGGATCTAACTGACAAAAATGCATGTTAGGACCCTACAAAGAGGTGTCTAACTGACTTAGACATCATACACTTCTTCTATTATACATTTTAACTTATAATTTTTGCTAAATAAATAGTAATCTGATTGTTTGTTTGCTGTTGTAAATAGAGTTAATCCTTAGCCGGGCGCTAACATGCAAAATTGTCAGTTAGATACCGGCTTTTCCAATGGTATAAGTATCTTGGTGATGTCTAAAGCAGTTTAGTTGAGGTTGTTTAGCATTGACCCAATGGCAAATCATCACCGGTTTCACTAAACTTACAGATGGCACTGTATAGGCGCAAGGTGCCAAAGTCTATACCGCAAATGACTAATCGAGACAATGTTGCCTAAATAAATTTTGATGGGCCTATTCAATGCTTCTTCTATTTTTAGAGCCAAGAGCTAAAAGAGGCAATGACAACTCATTACAAGTTATACAAGTTGTTAGAAACAAACTATGACAAAGGGCAGTTAATGTATTAAGAACAGGCCTTTAATGAATGACATTTTAAGGTTCTTTCAAGTCCAATGGCCTTCTTTTATCATTTGAGAGCCTAAAGCTTCACATTTATAAGACACTTTCATAATAATACAACTAATTACTACTAATGACATCATACCAATGGCAAAAAGCTTAGAACTAGCCTTCTGGATGATATTTTTAAGTAGCACGTCATGAGGAAGAACAAGTAATGACATCCAGACAGCAGTCGTTGCTTAAAATAACAATCTATCCAAAATATCATTGTTTATATGTCTAATATAATATACTTGTATACTTCTATGAACATATAAATGTAAGTGCCTGAAGTACAGCCAACTATTTATTGCAGTAATTGCACACATCTACTGTCATAACATCATTGATTTGATTATATTCAATCAACTTTAGCCTCTTTACCTAATCAATAGTGATGAACTGAAAGTAGCTATTGATGGCTCGTTTACAGCACAGTAGCCCCCCCCAAACTAGTAGCTGATGTTTCATAGTAAAATTTCATCAATGCTAAATAGTGATTGATTTTCTGTGACAGTTCTGGGCCAACTACATGCATCAGAAATGCTTGGAAACTGCTCACAGGCAGACCTTTCCAGTAACAGTCTCACTAACACCATGATGATCATGATGGTGACCATGGGTTGAAAATTGGCTTGAATTTCAAATTGATTCTAACTTTGCAAGTGATCAAAAGTTGTATGGGTAATTCCGTTAAAAATACAGTTATCTAAGTGACATAAACAAAATGCATCTCAACAGACTTTTCAATTACATCCTTGACAGGCCTGCATTGACATGCCTGTTCAAGCATCAGGCTTTATCTACTCCCCATGTAATAGAGTATACATCCAGGCAACCATTTGCACTACCATTATACTAAGTCACTTTAAAATGGCCATCACTACCAATGGCCATCACTATCATAATACTAAGTCACACTACAATTGCCATCACTATCATCATACTAATAAGTCACTTTACAATGGCCATCACTACTAATGGCCATCACTGTCATAATACTAAGTCACTCTACAATTGCCATCACTAGCATAATACTAAGTCACTCTACAATTACCATTACTACCGTAATACTAAGTCACTGTACAATTGCCATTACTACTAATATGTAAATGGCACAGCCATGAAATTTGCGCAGCTCTTAAAAAGGTTTTTTAGGACTTATGGTTTTACCATAACTTTCATTAAATTTACTTCATATTCAAACGGCTGTTATGTTACTGTTTCAAAAAAATTGAAACACGGATATATAGAAAAATAGAGAGAAATTAAGACTAGAAACTATTAGAAAGATAAAATAGATAAAAAATACAATATGCAGATAGATAGATAGATAGATAGATAGATAGATAGATAGATAGATAGATAGATAGATAGATAGATAGATAGATAGATAGATAGATAGGATAGCAAATAAATAGGATTAAGAATAAATAGAATTGATAGTTAATCAGTTAAATAGCGAAAACTTACTAAAAAGGAAGACAACACTGAAAGCTGCCAAATTTAAGTCTATGCTAGATTGTTGATATTACATAATAGTGATAACAAAAACAATAACATGATCTGCATGTAGATTAATTGCTCACTGTTACATAATCATCAGTTGACAAAGATTATGTAACCTTAACTTTGTTATGTTTTCTTGTTGTCTGTTTTGAAATGAAATGAATCACATGTTAATAATTTAATTTAGCTTGTCAAAGCTTATAATTAACTATTCCATAAAAATAATAGATACAGGGAATATTAATGGAGAAAATTGAATTTTTAAGACACTTTTGAATATGAATATGTCATGTTTTTGTTAAATTCGAAACTAAATCATTGATAAGAAGCTGGTCCCACTTGACCTAATTTCCTGCTGTCGACCATTGATGTTGAGACTATCACTGCACAGATTTTTGAAACCTTTCTTGTGCTAAGTTTCGCTTCGCGAAACGGCCTTTGGCCGTTTCGCTGCGCGAATATAATACTAAGTCATTCTACAATTGCCATCACTACAATAATACCAAGTCACTTTACAATTGTCATCACTACCATTGTACTAAGTCACACTACAATTGCCATCACTACCATTGTACTAAGTCACTCTACAATTGTCATCACTACCATTATAATAAGTCACTTTACAATGGCCATCACTACCAATTGCCATCACTGTCATAATACTAAGTCACACCACAATTGCCATCACCACCTATACAATAGAGAGGTTTTGCTACACGTTTCCGTGTGACTCGTACGTGGGAGTTGCCATGACAACAATGTAATTAGATAGCACTTGTACAGGTATACGTCACACGTGAACGTGTAGCAAAACCTCTCTAAAACACATGCTATAACAAAGTGCCCATTTACAACAGGGTAGAGTTGGGCAAAGAAGAATCTGCTGACTTCAGGGTGGAACCTGCAACATCTCAGCAGGCGAGCACCTAGCTACTATACCATGGCACATTGGCACAATTTACCATTTGACTAATTTTGAGACAGATGACAACATAGTGGCTTTATTTTTCAGTAAGAATTTTGAACATGTTTTGATAATGGAACACCAATTACCATTTTAGACTAGGGATTGTACAACTTCATCAATACCATCATTATAGCATTGTGACAAACAAACATACTTGCCCTTGATAAACTCATGAAATTGATATTTACAGAATTTACAGAAAACAGAACTGAGCTTTGCTTAGTTACCTAGCTACCATCCCCAAGGTTACTTGTTTGAACAATCTAAATTTCCATTCTATTACACCAGCCAGCAACAAGAATCGATCCAATACTTTGTTGAAAGCCCAGCCCAGCATAATATGGTGACTCATTTTAAGAGGAGATCTCAATGCAACAGTTGTAACAAAGCATCATGAAACTACAAACAAAGCCTGACATAAAACAGATAGCATATCATACTGCATGCAGAGACATATGCAATCACCACCCATTGTATAAGGTTTTATTATATTTCTTTACATGGGGGGTCCAGAGATTAAGCTACAACCATTAATCACTACACATGCAGGCTTCATCATCATTATAAATCATCACCTCAATAACATATTTCATACAGTTATTAATGTAAAATTATGGCTTTTCAGTATCAAAACATATAATACCATCTGAAACATGTAAGATTCCACACATATATATAACCACTTTTGTAGACATGCAACAATACATTCTTCTTTTTTTTAAATTTGATGTCATAACTTGAGTTATGTGTTAAATTTTAAGCATTATCCATCTAATATTCACAAACATTACTCATGGAAAAAGATAAACTGACAAAACCAAGATAACACAATATGGTCATTTTTACCAACACATGATTTCATTTTGCTCTTAGCAAGCTTGAACGTCCACAAATGCAAAACAATAATGTAAATGAACTCAACTGTAATCCTTTTTGTAATGCAATGAATGAGACTTTGTGATTACAATGTGAAGTGTACAGTAGCAATTGGGCAACCCCTAGAATATGCATTCTCCTTCTCACCTTCAAAACACAAGTTTGATTGCCCTTATAACGTCATGCAATGATTCTACAGCGCACAATTTGCTGACAACTTGTAGATAGTCAGCCATTTCAGGCAAGTTCATGATGAAGATGGATGGATGATTGGGGCTTTATGTCCTTTGTTAATGCTTTCAGTTGGCTAATTAGGACAGCAGTAAGAAACAGCAATGAGGATGAATGGATGATTGGGCCTTTACGTCCTTATCAGTTCGCTAAATAGGACAGCAGTAGGAGACAGCAATGAGGCGAAGGATGGTTGAAACTGCTGTCCGAGAAAAGTTTAGTCCAGATGACCCGGCAAGAACTGCAAGCAAACACAAGGTCCAGCAATTGGAAGACCAGTTTGCTACCAACTGAGCTAGCCCCCCTCCCTTCAATCATGGTAGGAGAGGCTTGGTGAGAAGAGAGGAATCCAAAACAAACATATTCACCAACTTTGAATACTATTGAGTACTTCAGCAGTTACCGTTAAAACGACGGTACCGTTGTTAAAAACAATGGGTTTCTACCCTAAAATGACAATTTAAGTTTATGCTGCTGTAAAACATGTTAAAGAGACACAGCTCATTTTACAGCAACAGCCCACCAAAAATATTCCCAGTGTCCATATCAAACCAGCAGTTCACAGTCTTATGCTGAAATTGCTCTTGTGCCCAGGAAGGCATTTATGATACAAGCATTGTCTGTGCAATGAAGTTCCACCAAAAAAAATTAGTTCAATATAAGCTTTCAGCATATTCATGAGAAGATAAAAATATTTAGGCATATAGGCCCCATGCAATGACGGTGCACTGTGATGAAGAAGAAGAGACACTGACAGAAATTTATCCGCTAACCGAGATATCGAAAGAATAATTAATGCTGGTTGGTATAAGAAAATCTTAGAGTAATAGTCTCTATTTCTTCGAGTTGCTCCGAGCCTCGTCAAGGCTATTATTGTATTAAATCGTTCTCACATTATAGTCACGACGTCTATCTTTTTCAGAGAAATTATTTTCGGCTTTATTTTTCTCCTGCAAATATGTTTGTAACATGCTACTTCCAAAAGACTTTATACCTCCCATATATATATTCGTCTAATGCATTAGAGAAATCTCTTTAATGTGAAAAAGTTTAAAAAATAACATCTTAGAAGCTCCAACAGACAGATTTTCCAGTGGCACCTGCAGATTGTGCATGCTTTCTGGCTCAAGAATAGTGGCTGTATAAAAACAGAGGTGACTCATAAATGCATTTTGAAAAGGAAGACTAGATAGCTAGCAGAATAAATAGAGCATGACATGATGACAAAAATATTTTAAAAACATTGACAGACTGACAGCATGACAAGTTTGACAGCATGACCACAAAAATGCAAAGGGTTATTCAACTCAACTAAGGTAAATCTGAGGTGACATGCATAGCTGGAATGCCAGGTTACATGCTAAAGGATGTGTTGCAGAATATTCAGGACCTCCAAGAAGTATTTAAACCAGTTATGAAGTAATTTTAAGTAAATACATTTTTAATAAAAAATATGCAAGGTTGTTTAGTTTTTGTAAAATCAGTATGTTGGTTCAATTCCCAATAGTTTTCAAAAACAACTCTAGATTTAGTCTTGTGAATGGGTGTCATGCAAATAAATCCTTATCAATCCAATAATATACTGCCTTATAGTAAGTCAAATGTTGAACATTTTTTAATCATCTAGGCCCTTATTTCCTCACTTTCTATCTTGAAATTGAGACTTAAACAGAGCATTTGAATAGGATGATGCCTCCTCTAGAATAGATAGGCATCCAATAAAATCAACTCCTCACACACAGTTATGGAGAAGAATATTGATGACTCATTGGTTATTATTGGTGATCATGATGGTGGCAAGCAATAATAGACCCAATGACACATGGTGTCACACACCTGTCATTACAGCACCTCTGTTCAGTGTAATTTATCCCAATCCCAATAAAAATGCATCACAATCGAATTCAAAAGCAGATGGTTCATGTCATCAGGAAATTTGACATGCTAAACTTCCCTGTGGTAAAACATTGATGAAACTGTTGAAATATGGTAATACTGATGCTGATTAGTAGGGCTCCCATGTATTTATTATGAAGTAAAAGTACTATGAACTATAACTAGCAATTACTTTGACTTCCAAATATCACAATTGACAAATTTGTACGTGTCCTGTGAAATTATCTGAATTATGCCCAACAAGTACATGTACCTCAAACATTGATGAAACTTGAAATATGACAATACTGATGTTGATTAGCAGCTCATGTATTTATTATGAAGTAAACGTATTATGAACTATAACTAGCAATTAATTTTACTTCCAAATATCATGACTAACAAACTTTTACGTGTCCTGTGAAATTCTTTGAATTATGACCAACAAGTACATGTACCTCAAACTGCAAACTTCCAATATTATCATCAGCTCAATAGGAGATGCATAATTCAATCAGGAAATTTGACATGCTCAACTGTTCAAACATCAGTAGCAGCTCATTCATTATGAAGTACGTACTACAAAATACACACAGCAATACTAACAGACCGAAGTTCTACATCACCTTGAAAGAAGTGCGGATCAAATTGCCATATTTTCAGCCATCAACTAGACCATTCATCATTACAGCTTGCACTTACTGACATTGTATGACTACAAAGAACATCTACTTAAATGTGCACAATTAATTGACTTAACTTGGGAAGTACAGAACACAACTTTGGTAGATACAATGGATGGGTGATTGGTGTTTTACGTTGTGTATTTGTGCATTTTGGTATGGCTAATGAGAACAGGATAGGGACACATCAACTGACCGAAGATACAAAGGATGATTGAAACTGCAGCCAAGGCTAAATGGAGACCAAGACTTTGCCAAGATCAAATTTTGTCAAAACTTTTGACATAAACTACGTTGACCTTGTTGTAAACTTACATGACTTGTCCAAATGTTAATGACAATATAATTCTGTCTTTTGGCAAGCAATGAACCACTTGGACAAGACCAAAGCACTCCAAAGGAAGCTTAGTACTGGAAATTACACAACAGATAAAGCCAAGTGTGTAGTTTAGTGGTCACTTAGAATTACTGGTGACTTCAATGACCTCAGATTTTAAAGTCTGATGTTGTACTATTGAAAGGCAGGTATTTTTTGAGAAAATTACCCAGTACATGAAATTTGGAAACATTTTATCATATCATTTCATCATTGTAAATAATCATTTTCTTTTATCGTTGTTATCATTTGTCGATTACAAGCGCTGTGCGCGTATGTTTGTTTTTAAATTTTGAATATCGACGTTAAATAAAATTTTACTTACTTACTTACTTACTTAGAAGAGAAATAAGACTAAAGTTTAGTTCTCTGATGACTTTCAGTTCCTGGTGACTTCAATGGCAGCCATGTATTTGCAATTCAGAATTTTGACAAACATTTCAAACAGTGACAAAATGGAATGAGACATAGTCCATTTGCTCTTTATTGGTAATTTCACACAAAAATAAACTAGCTAACTATCTCACGTGCAAACTTTCACATTTAAAATAGACAATATTGTAAGAAAGCAAGGAGACCATCCAAAACAGGGCTTCTGATGCTGTCGGATATCCACCCATGAAGAAGTTGCATTTCCTTATCCTTACTGTGAAATTCTGTCTATAAACCCAAAAATAATATAGGACATTTTCTTTGTTTAGACTTCCTGTATTATATGAACTATACATCTACGACTCGTGGATGAACAAAGAGAAGAAAGTAGCAAGTCACTGAAGTACGTAGAATGAAGTCGCCTACATTTAGCTGTTGAAAATAACATAGGTGAAAATAAAAGTATCAACACCTCAGTAGGATACAGAAAGACAAGTATAACACATTGGCAAATTGACAACATAACTATGAAGCATCATTTCTTTTGCAAAGACTGAAAAATATTGCATGTATAGATGTATGGTCCAGGTAAGTACTAACCTGTAATTTTATACCAATTGGATAGAAGGTTCTATTGCTACGCCTAGGTCTCCTAATTACAATTTTGTCTGAGGCATGACTACCTATATCTATGTCATTTAATCAGGTTTCCACTGTTAGGTGCACATGCCTGCAGAAATAAATGCTGCTAAATATGCCTACAGGAAAAAGGAACTAGGTAAATAGACCTTATGATAAATGTTATTGGTGGTAGTGATATAGAAAGTATTGCCAAGAGTAAATAGACCTACAGACAGGCCTGAAGAAACTTTTTAGTATATGCCAAATACACATTGTTAAATACAATGTTGAATAGGTTTGCAAGGAAGAGGTAGAGGCCAAGAGAAATCATACCTTAAATTACATAGCAGACCAGGCTTTTGTGGAGAACTATTATAGCTAATGGTAAACAACAACAAGAATAGAGGCCTGGAGAAAATTATACTTGAAATTACATTGCGAAGATCAGAGATCCAAAGAGACAGCTCTTCAGATTCGCGAGGCGTGACCAACATAACAAGAAACCTACCGACACCGGTCCATGCGACCCCCTTCTACTTCCCCAGGAATTGTTGCGTGACATAACACCGGTAGGGTCCAATCGTTAAAGTCCGAGCGACTACTCCATTATGAGTTGCGAAGGCGTAAGGACACGACCTTTTCTATCCGACGTCCAACATGTGTCCGAGGTACACTCCGGGTTAGAAGGTATATAAATGACACTTGGCATCAATGGCCCTGAGGTCCTATAACTTGGACAAGGTGTAGTTATCTAGACCTCCTTCCAGCCATGCACATGCACTGTGTTGTTGGGCCAGTAGAACTGCACTTGCATGAAAATCAGCTACCCCCCTCACTTGCTTGGAAATGCCTGTTTGGCAATGAATGCTGTTGCCTGTTCAGCCAACCAGAACGCTCCATTCACCTGCTAGCCCGTTACATCAATACCTGAGGCACAGAGGCTCCCTCGCTCAGCTACCTGTAGGGGTGGGCATTACTGGCCAGGTTGAGGATAGTAGGCTAACTAAACGGTGCTGCCCTGTAGTGTCCATGACAGTGTTTTCTGAGAAACCTTAAAAATTTTATGAAGTCAAAGTCAGCACTGCTAAATATTGATATACATAGTTTGTCATTCTACTGTGTCACTATTCCTTTTGATGAACAACGTCCACTTCCGCTGCCAATGCCAGCCTGCCATGGAAAGGTCTCTGAAAGGAGCGCAGCGTTTTTTGCAATTATTTTGTGGAAGATATTTATAAAATGCAGTGCAGAAGAAGTAGGAGATTGCAGGGGAGATGTTTGTTTCAACCATCACTCCATCTATACATATTTTGTTGTAGTACATAAATGACAAATAGATTTAATCATCAATATACTTCATTTTTCTACAGGGACTGAGTACTGCTCGGAAATGGGAGTAGACCAGTGCAGCACTGCAGTGTCCTAAAAGTAGTGCCGCTCATGTTTGCGAAGTATCATATCACATCTAAGGTGGTAATGGCACAGAGCTTATTGTCGATAACCTAATAACAAACAATCTATACATCTTTTGTTGAAGCCTGACATTGAATCGAAACTTAAGATCAATATCCGAGGCTCCCTTACTCATCTACCTGCGGGGGTAGGTTGTGGAGGGGAGGCAAGGAACTGAAGGCAGTCCTGCACCTAGTGCACTGCAGTGACCCCAAGGCCTAGCTGTCCACTGCCAAATATTTGACATATCAATGATAATCAATTAGTTAAATATTAAGGAAAACATATTTGAAAATATTGTAATTTTATGACAATAAAAATCTTCCTTTCACAGTGGTGTCTCCTGTTAACTTAAGTATCACCAGATTCACAACTGACCAACAAGTGACAATACCTCAATCTTTTCGAACGGTTCAAATTGATCAGTTAACCATCTGGAAATCAATAAATGATTAACAGATTAACTGAGGTCCAATATTGATATCTAAATTCTATAAACCTCTTGATTGATAGTGAGAGGTTAACGTCTCTGAGCTGATACAGCCAATGAAATCAACAATTTTGTTCAGAAGCAATTAACTGACATAATTGTGTGAGATCTGCTGAATACCATATGAGTGTCCAATCAGAAATGTTAATTGGTCATCAATAGAATTATTTTTTTGGTAAAGAACGGGTCAGAAAATTGATGTTGATATTATACATTTCATTACGCTTTAAGTCAGACACTAAGAAAATCCAATTGAAGCGAATAATCATGACCGTTAACTGATGCATTGGGTCTGCATCTGGATTTATGACTACATTGATTAATTATAAATAAGTCATAGCTAATCAACTTTCTTTCTCTGCTTTAAGTTTACAACTTGTTTGAGGTAGCCCACCTGAATTTTATTGAGACTGAGTCAGCCCTGATCTCCTTATTTCCCTTGCTAGTTTTGCCACCACCATTGCCAACAAATTTCCATTTTTCACAATTGCCCAGGGCTTTTCCCATGCTTGTTCTTTGTGTTTGACAACACCACACTTGCACATTGTTTAAATTGACCTTCTCCTCCATCCACTTAATCACACGGCAAATGATGCACAGCCCAGCAAGCCTAATCATGCACACGATTCTGCACACCTTTAATAGGCTGTCTAGTGTGCTTCAAAAATATTGGACCACTTCCAAAAAAATTGGAAATTCACAAAGGGGCATGAGATTGAATTACTAGTGGTGCATTACCAGTCATCTGTTGTTGTCTTCTTTTTGTGGTTCATACTTCCTAGTCCTTTAGACCAGTCATAATTTGTTGTTGAAGTTAAAATATCCTAATTATGAGGTTTGGATTTAATGGCAGTTGTAAAACAATTGATAAACAAAGGCAAAGGGCCTTCACCAAGAATTTCTAAAATTCCAAAAACTTCCTACAACGTTAAATAGCCCTCCAATTCAAGAAGTGCATACTGCATACTAGGGTAGTCATTTGTTTAAAAAAATAATGCGCTGTTCTCTTCAGAAAAAACTTTGACCGCTTTGCTGGAGACACGGACTTACTAAAATCTTTCTTTCAGCCAATGCTAAGTTACTTGAAAAACTATTCTATTGGGTTTATTATTTCACATAATAAAAACACCTCAATGGCCAATACTAACCTAATGTCTTCAGAACCTTTTGACTTTGTCCATGGCTATTCGAGACTTCACAAAAATATCAAACTTTCAATTTGGTCCAGAAAGATAGTAATGGCCACATTTTATCCGGTCAATTTTACTATATACATCCTTCCATTCTCATTATGGAAGAATACAAAACGTCCATTGTAAAGCCTAAATCATCTTTCCACCTCACAAGGCAAGAACTATTATCCAAGCTCATTATGACCATCTATCATTACACTTATTTACAACTTACAAGGCCCACCTCATATGGGAAACATCCAACATGATTTACAGCCTTTTATTATTATTCTTTCAACAAAATAGTAGACCACAACAGAGAACTATTACTTTTAAGAGGTGACTGAAGAAGTTGGAGTTGTCCTTGACATGACTATCCATCATATCATTCACATGACTATAATTTGTCTATCGTCTGCAAACCATAAAATGAAAGATGTCATAAAAACCACTGAATGTAGCGGATGACCCTGTTATCAATGGCCTCACAACATGAAAATACTGACACTAAATTATTATGGGGGAAGGGCAGAAAAAATATTGAAATAGGTTGGGACTTCTTCAAGAGAGCATTTTGCATACATTTATGACATAGCCTACATTATACATGTACAATTGCATGTAATATGCAATGTGGAACCTGAATTGCTTTTACCATCTCTGAAAAGGCACCTTTAAGACCCATGTTCCTTTTACGACAAAGTTCGCCTAACATTTGACTGACACATCAAAAAGACTGAAGGACAACCATTGTCATCAGTCTGTAATCATGGAATGTCTAGCACATTCACTATTTTGGTGTCTGTTTTGGTGTCTACAGAACCTGAATGAAAATTTATGGATTTCAAAAGCAATGAGGAAATGAAAGTAGCACTTACATATTCATCTTCACTTGATTGTCTGAACGGTCTTGGTGTGGAGGTCATTGTATCTGATGTTCTTCTCTCTGGCCCTCCTTCATTTTGGACACCGTATAAACCATAAGGACCTCGCACGGGTGACACAGACCTCAAAGTCCTGGGAGGAGAGGGCTGCACTGGAGTAGGAGGGGCTCTGACGGGGGAAGGTGGTTTGTACAAAGGTGCAGGTGGGGCTCTGGGAGGTGAAGGTGGTCTCCTGGGAGATGGCGAACGGCCTCGCTGGCTTGTCTGGCTTGAATTGTTGCTACTTTGGCTGTTTTGGCGACCGAAGGACTTATTTGTTGTTGCGGGAGGTGAATCTTTCTTTCCGTAATTGATCAGCGTCCCCTGGCTGTTCATCCGAGGTGGAGGGGGAACTCCTAGGCCTCCTATGCCTCCCATGCCTCCAGAAGGTGGAGGTGGTGGTGTAGGGACATCATTTGCAGGATAATCTGGTTTCGGACTTGTCGCTCTCTCTGGTTGTTGATTACCGAAAAGATATCCAAGCGGATTCTTATCCCCACTCCTCTCATCTTCATCTTTCATAACTTTCCTGGCTGGTTTGTCCTGCAGTTTCTCATCAGGCTTACCAAAAGAGAATTCTGACCACACAATATTAGTCTCCATAGATCCTTCATCGTCCGAATCAGCCGCACTCTTCTTGCTCTTCTGGGTCGCTGTGTACGGATAATTGCCATTGTCGTCTTGGTCTCCCAAGGCTTTGTAGGCCATCTCTGTCTGGCGTCTGTAAAGTTGCCTCAGAGTGTTTACTGTACCTAAAATTATATAATGACCATTACCAGAAGCTGTCACACCATAAAGGATACGCAAACGTTCTAAGAAAAGAGTATCAAGGGCCTTACGGTTTACATACACCGTGCAAGTACGCCTGTTTGAGCTTTTTTTTTCTCGATTGGCAGTACCACATTGTTTAAAGAATATTTTAACAATTAAGATAAGCTTACGAAATTTGATCAGGGAAAACATTAATTCCATTGCCATGTTACAAGCAATCTAATTATTCTCAAAAATTTCAGTAGGGGCGATAATGGCCCATTATTACCCTTAGACCTTAGACAACTTACCCTCATTTTTAGGGGTGGTCATAGGAGCATTGGATGTTTCCGACAACTTGCGGTTTCCCTGCGGATTCGCAGTGACATGACTCCGAAAACTTCCGGAATCATTAGACCCAGCGGAACCACCAGACCTTGTGGTACCCCTTGGAGGGTGGTTAGGGACCCTAGGAAGGGTAGGGAGAGGAGGAGGGGTGTTTTGGTGTTCCCCAATTGCCTCCATGATGTCCTTGAGCTGGCCTGGCAAAAGGTGCACATCTCTTGGCACGACCCCCTGAAATATTTACAAAATACCAATTAAAGTGGTGGGATACAAATTAGATAACAAAAATTGAGTGCACTAGAGTGCAAATATTTTAATGAGTGTTAAATATCCAGGAACTTGTTTCATTTTTGTGTAGGCTTATGGTAAATAAAAATAAAAAAGAAATTAATTAGTATATGTATGTATACCACCCACATGTACAAATTGTACATTGCATAGGCAATTTGTCACAACACCTTAGTAATTAAATTTGAAATTTAATCCCATATTAAAGTATTTCTGTCAAAAAATTAAGAATGTAAAAAAAAAATGCAAGAAGCATAAAATTAATTGTTCAGGTGGAAAGATCTGACTCATGTTATAGTTCCTTCAAATATCAATCAAGGTAGAGAATAGCAACAATATTGTTGGATATTGTGTTCAATGTTGCATACAAGTAAATCAAGTCCAAAGAACAAACATGTATGATCACATACCATCGCAATTCCAGAAATGTAGGACTTCCACACATCTCTGTCATTTTCTTTATCAAGCTGCAATAAAATAATTGATAGCAATTAATTTCAAAACAACTTTAATAAGTTTTCCGAATTGTTGTCACTCCTGTCATAGTCCTGTGTCATGCATATACAATAGAGTATTGCAGTACTATTGCTATCTAATATCAAAGATCACAATATATATATGCTTATATTTTGGCAGACTCAGTGGCTGTCATCCGTAAGCTAATACATCAAGCCATACAAAGAAACTTTAAGGTAGAGATTGATGGATGCCATTATCTAAACACCATTAACTTTATGGGACAGTAGTTCAGAATCAAGAAATAATTGAAAGCTGGGGGAAAAACAAGATTTCCACTAAACTTCAAAGTGCAGGTATGCATAGTGTAGCCCTCCCAGGCAAGTTCTCGACACTAAAATAGGAGTCTACATGGCCAATTGTGCAGCGTACGTAAAACGTACCTTGCTCTTTCTTGCGTATTTCGTACGTAAATCAGTTGTTTTCATGTATGAATTACGTACGAAAATTTATGTACGTAAAACATACGTAAATTTTCGTATGGATTTCATACGTATAAAGTTGGTTTTGGGGCATTAACTTGATTTTTTTGCTTATTTTTTTTTCACATACACCAATACAAGGTCTAATCTTAAACCGTTTATGATAACCATATTGCACTAAAATGGCCAAAGTAACTGAAAAGTGCCTGTGTGAAATTTTTATGAATTCGTACGAAATTCGTACAAAAACGTACGTATGTTCTACGGATCGGCTCTTTTTTGTGAGTTTCGTACGTAGAATTTACGTACGTAATTCGTACGCTGCACAATTGCTAGTGTAGTCTCCAGAAGATGTTACATTTACCCCATATTTGGGATCTTTCCCTTACTTAGCATGAACACAGACTCCATGAGGTCAAGTTCTCAACTGACCATTGGCAAATTACCATGGACTTTCCGTCAATGAAAAAATGAGTTACAGAGCTCTTACAAGACTTACATGGATGGAAAGAACAGTACTCAACCACTAGTCTGAGAGAAGGCTATTATTGACTGTGAAATAATGAAGATGGTAAGTGAATTGAGGTGAGAGAAATAATAGCTGTTTAAAAGTTGTTAAACCTCGCAACTTCACTCCCAAATTTATAAAGATGCCAAAACATGCTTTCAATATTCAAGGCATTACCTTTTATATAACTCATCATGGAACCCTGAAAGGTTTTAAGGAGATGTTTTGAAGCTTTCACTGACTTCTTCAAATGTGAAAAAAGTGCCATTTATAATTTTCTGTTAGCAAGTAATTAGTCTACTTGTTACGCTGGTTGATTTCCTATTTTGGAGTGATTTTCATTCCTGTATGACTACCAAGTTTTAGCCTATTAAACAAATTCCACCTCTGCAATGACCTGTAGCAAGTTATAAGCTTGCAGTATGCTGTGCCATGCTCTGGTACAGCTTTATACAACTTGATAATTTTCATGGTGTGGCCACCAGTTGAATTAACTTGAAAATACGTGAGCTTCAATCTCAAGGGAACTGGAGAGTAACTCCCAAAACACTTGGCCATGTCCTGGCATACATTATGGGGATGTGTAATTCTAGCTGCCATAAATAGGGTCTGTTTTAGCAGAGTTAGGTCTTGTTACCCCAAGGGATTTCATTCATGCAATTTCATGGAAGTGCATACCATACATGCAACATACATGTAACACATTTAAAGATACATATGAGCTGCCCTGCGCAGATATCAGCTGGTCAAAAGCAGCAGTTTTGGTTCAACTAATAGACACGTGGCTCCATCTATAATTCCGCGATCAGTTTTAAAGCATGAGACCTCTGTTTGAAGCATTCATTTGTGCTGCCAGGGGTGGCATGGTATAAGGTTTAGGTTTGCATGACTCTTTCAGTCCAATGATCTTCCTACACAAACAAACAATTTGGAAGCAAATTGGGCATTATATATCTGAAATGGGAAGTTGGTGCTTTTAAAGGAATTAAAGGAAGGAGGTGGGCTAAGGGGGAGGGGTACTTTCTGTATTTAATAATTTTTATTATTTCGATTTTGCAAGGATGTCGGTGTGCCTTAAGCACACTTAGTTTCCCAAAAAAAAAAATTTCTAATTCAATTTTTTAAATACTGATTCTCCTGTTCTTCTTCGTGGGGAAATGATTCCAATGAAAAGCCATCATAGGCCAATATGCATTGTAGGCCTATATGACATGTATGTATGAACTATGAAGGTCTTACCACCCCCCCCCCCCAATGTATTGCAAAGTACTATACCCCTTGGTCAGTTATTGAACTTCACATACAATGACAATGTTGCTGGTATAAGGATACATCATGCAGGCCTACAGCTTTTATGCAGTAGCTCTCAACATGGTCATAGGACCCAAGTGGCATTATGGCTTATCAGACCGGAACACCTCACTGTTCAAACCTTGTGCCAAGTGCTATGTAACAACCCTGTGCACATACCGAAGGTAACCAGAGCCTTATACCTAAACTGAAATCATGTCAAAAATAATTGAACTGTGTTTCACATTGTTTTGTTCTCTTCAGTGATCTTCAAGATATTAACCTCTGCGGAGACCCCAAGTAAGAATAAAGCACATAACTGGCAAATGAGTGACAATAGAGACAGTCTATTATACTTGGCACTATTTATGAGAAAAATGTATCCCTTCAGTCCTTTACAGGTAACTTAAAATATACCCTTAAGGATTTTACAAGGTGACTAAGGCCATATTATTAATGGTTGCCAAAAATGCACTAAAAAGTGAACTACTGGATTTCCTATATATACTTTTTTTCACCCTTTCTAGTTCTAGTTGTCTTCTGCACACTACAACCTATACTCATAGATAAATGTGACATGTTTGCATAGCACACACCTGAGTGGCTAGGTCCTTCATGAGCCCCCATGTCACACATTGCACTCTAAAAAATGCCAGGACAAAATTGGTTTTTTAGATTCAAAATGTTTTTTTGAAAAACCAAATTTCAATGCGAAACCAACATGGATTTTTAAAAAAATCCACGTTGGTTTTTTGCATTGAAATTTGGTTTTTCAAAAAACCATTTTGAATCTAAAAAACCAATTTTGTCTGAAATTTTTTAGGGTGTGTCATGGCCAGCTGAAGTCTCAGCCAAAGGGCATTTGGAAGTGCGGGTGCACTTGAGGGTGAAGGGGGACCTCAATGGCTCAAAAACAAAATATTTTGATTTTCATGTTGTGACTTTTCTTTCCATAGTTCTTTTTGTGTCAGACACTTCCTTGAATTTTTGTAGTCTTTCAAAAAGGACATCAACACTACAGCAGATCAATGGATGAATCATGAATGTATTGGTCAATGAATGTCAGTCATAATGGCTTTTTTCCAAAGTCTCCTTACATTGTAAAAAAAAAAGTTTATTTGAAAAAGAGGAGATTTGGGATAAACGTGACTTTTAGAAGGAGATTTTTTGAAAAAGGAAATTTTGAAAATGGAGATTTTTGAAAAAGGATAATTTGCCTTCCCCAAATTAACAGATGGGTGGTTGGGGCTTTACTTCCTAAATTTATGAACTTAAAGACCATTAAATGTCACTGACCTTGAACCTGTTGATCTTCCTCTGGCCATTCACCGAGGTGGTGACTAGCTCGAATTTCCAGCCTTTCTTTTTGCTGCTCTCTGAGTCCAGGGACCTCAGTTCTGTGTCTGAGGCTAATGTTAGGGTCCCAACATGCTGAAATAAAGATCAACAAAAAATGTTTAAAAAAGTATACAAATACTCAACCCAACCATCTTCAAAACCAATGCAGTATCCTCAGAATGTGTCAAAAATCCATTTAAATTCGTCCAAAGACCTTTAAGAACAGCAACAATAGTTTTGTTAAAATGTTTCTAATCTGTCCGAATATACAGATATCAATTTTTGCTCAGATTCATGAGAGCATAGCCTGATGGTATTTTAGGGCCACATTGAAACATTCAAGCACTCCAAGGTAGAATTTTAAATAATTAAAGGTAGATTTTTGACATGTCATCTGGAAGTCCAACTCAGTTGGTCAGAGCTAATTAGATCCATACAAACATGAATCAGTTTTGACCACTGTTCATTCTTAAATTCACTGCATGAACAATTTCTTTGGCCAATGCCATTACACTCCAGGAATATATAAAGCCAAATAAAAAGCAAATACATGATTTTGACAAAAGTATACCAAATTCATCACAATACCAGTATGTGGCATACATGAACAGAACTCTACGTCATTTAATATTTACTTAAGAGCAGAATGTTAAAGTATACCTAAACATACACATCATTACACAAGCTATTTTGTTCAGGAAAAAAGTGTGGGCTAGCCCTAGCACAAAAAGAACAAAATTGACAGCTTTCTGTGGAAATCTAACCTTTAAAATCAGAACTACACTTCTATAAATACAGGTTCCTATATTTGCGGTCTAAATCAAATCATCAAGACATAGGTCTGCCAGATCATTATTTTAAATTTCATTACGTCACTGAGGACCATTTTATTAGAATGCATGAAGGCATGTCTCCATAAGGGAAAGATGTATAATTTTCCACTCACATTTCACTCTTCATGCAAGGCAAAATATGTAGGTTGTGTTGAGATATTTATTTATTGTGCCTAATCGCAAATTAATTTCTTGATCTGAAGTCTAAAGATGATATACTCTGAAACTTCAATGGACAAATTGATATTGCATGCACCCAAAAGGATTTCTTCCCAAAATATTTTCCCCAAAAATACAATGAAAAGACAAATGTTAATTACATTTTTGGGTGGGTCATAAAATTAAATATTAGCTTAACTTTGTCAGTGCTCATTTACTTTTTTGTCTTTTTATTTGTTTGATTACAAATCCCATTTCACATCACACTGCTTCACCCAAGGCTGATGTGCAGCTTAATGGATATCACCTCTACATATATCCCATGCAAATATATCAGCACCAGTTAGGGTAGGACAGCAAACATAGATGATGCTTTAGCCTCTGCAACATGTATGCTTATATAGTTGCCATAGGGACAGATATAACAATCAAGACAACCCAGTGTTGTGAAAATCGTCAATTTACAGCAGGTCAGAAGATCAATGCCTGGGAATTTCAAAGCATGGACATTTTTTCTGATCGATACCAGACCCATCAACTCAGTATCAAGGTCCCTCATTGAGCAGCAATGATTATGTTGCTATTTTTGAACTGTAACATGATAAAATTGCATGATTGTTTTGTAAACAAGTACTAGATCTGCAATTGGCTTTTAACTGATACCATGACATCGTGTTGTATCATTGAATAGAATGGACATGAGAAGGGCATAGGATAGGATAGGATAGGATAGGATAGGACAGGATAGGGGAGAGGAGGATGGGAGAGAAGGATAAGAGAGGAACAAGAGAGGCAAATAAGAGAGGAGAAGAAGAGAGGAGCAGAGAGGAGAAGAAGAGAGGAGAAGAAGAGAGGAGAATAAGAGAGGAGAATAAGAGAGGATAATTAGAGAGGATAATTAGAGAGGAGAATGTGCGAGGAGAATGTGCGAGGAGAAGAAGAGAGGAGAAGAAGAGAGGAGAAGAAGAGAGGAGAAGAAGAGAGGAGAAGAAGAGAGGAGAAGAAGAGAGGAGAAGAAGAGAGGAGAAGAAGAGAGGAGAAGAAGAGAGGAGAAGAAGAGAGGAGAAGAAGAGAGGAGAAGAAGAGAGGAGAAGAAGAGAGGAGAAGAAGAAAGAGCAGCAGAATAGAATTAGAGAGGAGTATAGGATAGACCGGGATAGGAGCAGGATATAATGAGAAGAGAGGAGAATGACACTGGACAGGACAACAAGTTGAGGAAACTGGTAGGATCATTATTGCAAGACATCAGAGTGGTGTTCTGAGCATAACACACGATTGGGTTGTGTTCTTGTGGTCTGCAATTGTTCATTCATCATATATCATCATTTTATTTAACACCCAACTCAATATCGCAACCCACATTTGTCCCAAAAATAACTGAATGAAATCTGCATCAACTTCATTACGGATGGTAGTGGTAAATTCTTCAGTGAAACTAACGTCTCCTGACTCCAATGAATCTAGTTATTGAAATAATTATTATATATATGCTATGCAGATATGTCCAACTACTCGAGCATGTCAGTTACTATACAGGGTATTTACAATCCCGATGCAGGCACCCAGATACCAATGCAAAACTATGGCTTAAAATAAAGAGTTACAATAATATGGACCCAACAACTCATTACTTTCACCAGTATATTAAGGTCAGAAATAAAGCATTAACAGTGACATTTAAAAACAGATTTACATAACATACCAAAACACTGTGATACCACAAACAGCAGAGCAAATATTTTGTTCAGTATTTGTCATACAATCACATAGCACATAGCAAACCTGGACACTGTCATCAAAGTAGCATGTTTACCTGCCCATCAATACCACAGATACAAGCAAATAGCAGTTGTGGTCAAATATTCTGATGATTGTGTTATTTGTGTACATGCCTTAATTACATTGCTAGTCTCTGTTTTTAAAGAAAGCAATACTCCTTTTTTTTCAACTAGCTCTATTCCATCAGAAAGCGGTGGTCTTTTGACATGTTATTCTCCTCCCTGCTAATTTTTGTGTGTGTATTTTTTCTTTATTCAGAAATACTTCTGTAAAAGAACAACATAAAAAACGTTTTAAAAAAACACTCACAGAATTCGAATTGCTGGTTTTATTATTCTTGAAGATAAAAAGAATGTTGCCACGAAGCACCACCCAAAATTTGGACCAGTCCTGAAAAAAAGAAAAAATAGTTTATTGAAGAAAATTATATGCCCTGTCAACAAAACAGAAGAATGTGTATAAACTAAGATCATACACTCTCTTGCCATATATGGTACCATTAAGTCGTTATATAATTGTAAAGATAGACTAAAAGTGACATATAAATTAACCTGTATATGTTGCACCTGTATGACAATTGCAAATTGTACATATTTATGTACAGAGTGAAGTACATTGCAAATAAACTGGTTTGAAACTTAGAGAACAAATGTTTAAAAAAGAAGGCATTCTTATGTACAGAAAAAGTTTATAAATGCTTAAAGGAAACACTTCAAACCACAAAAGAAACTTAAAACTTTTGAAAAATGCATTCTACAAGACTTTGCAGAATAGCAACTGAAAAAGGTAACATATTGAACTTTGGCAATCTAACATGTCAAAGTAAGGCCTAGAGACATTGGTCTATTATACCCAGTGTCCTTAACTTTTCAAGGTTACAAGTTCTGGGTTCAACCATGGATCAACATTAGCAAGACTGCAACAGGTGAACAGTGACTGAGTGAGGTAAATAGAAGGGTTGGTCAAAACCCAGCTGTCACGCTTGACTGGTTCCAGCCATCACAGAGCAGGCAATGATCAGGGGGATCAAGGGAGGATCCACTTTGATGTCCATCTACAGGGTGATCAAGATTATAGGACCTACCTTCTTGTCAAAAGGCTGGTGGTAGACCCATCCTTCGTGGTATTTCTTTGCCTTAGTCCAGTCAAGTTCTTCCTCGGCCATCTTGGTCACGCTTGACTTGTGATAAACTTTAAAATACCTGTAGAATTCGTCTGATCAAGGCCAAGATCCAAGAAAGCCCGCCATAAAATCGATCATCGTCTGGTATCTCCAATCGGTCAGAAACAAATCTCTAGATCGACTTGTTCTTGTAATAAAAACACCATTTCTGGCCAACTGTGACTCTGACAGTCGCACCCAACCTGTGTTGGTACGATTTCAATGACCGTGACGGATTTTCCTAGTTTCGACACTAGGGGCACCATCGTACATTACCAATTAGACATCTGGTGTGCGCTTTTGGAACATTAGCACGTGCTCCCAACTGCTGAGACTTCAGAATTCTAGAATACAGTACTAAGACTATTTCGGTTTGTATGAAATGTATCATTCTTGCCCATAATTTTGTGAACTTTGTCTTTGATTAGGCTACTCTAAACTTAAGATCGACTTTCAGTTGTAGGACCAGTGCTGGAGCTTTTCTCAAATGTTTGGAGTCATTTTTCTTGAATCTTGATGAAGCTGGAATATTTTTGAGCTTTTTTGCACCTTATGGCTGGGCAGTTATAAGCGGGGAATCAGCATTGCTACCATGACATCCTCCTAACATTTGAGTTAAAATAACAGTCACATGACCCTCCCCTTTACCAGCTGTTGACATTTCCCATAGTATTATCATAGGCCTGTGTGATTACTTTCCCTTCCCCAACTTTCAATTTTCATTTTTACTTATCTAATTTTACTCTCTTTACGCACGAATATTGGCATACCACTATCTTTTTAATGATATTATAATGGGCAATTTCTAGTATGGTACATGACAAAGAACGGAAGAAGAAGTACCGATAGCGACCAACAAATCAGTGAAGGATCTCATTCTCTATAATAATCAACAAATTAGAAGAAGACACAAAATCATGGCGTAACTGGGGGGTCTCGAGCGGGGGGGGGGGGCACCCACTATACTAATTGTATATTTTGGCCAGAGTTGGAAAGTTCATGTGGGGGGGGGGACCTGGAGGGGCACAGGTCCAATATGGGGGGGGGGGACATGCGCCCCCCTGTGTTCCCCCATAGAGATGCCACAATGCACAAAATTGAAACTGCATGGTCATCCGGGGCTTAGAGGCTTAAAGGGGCGACCATTTAAAAATCAGAGGGGGGGATTGAAGCTTTCCTCAGCGGGAAATTATTTATTTAACAGCAATAGCGGCAGTATTGACAGTATTGGGTATGATTATGACAAATCATCAGTATGATGATTCACAAAGTGCCATTTTCACAGTGCAACAGTCCACTCGTTTTGCATATCTAAGTTACCAACTGCAAACCGTATAATAAAATGTTGACTTGTCACTGACAGACAGTGGTGTATACAATTACGGGTGCCCCCCCCAGAGAATCGCGTGCCCCCCCCCGCTAGAGACCCCCTAGTTACGCCACTGCAGACAGACCTCAATGCCTGGCGCTTGTGTTCATTGTTTGTATTGATATGTATTCATTTCTGAAGACCAAAGTAAAAATAAAAATAATTTATACCAATAAAATCGATTTATGGTTGGTTTGGCAGAAATATGCACATTGTTTATGCTGTTGGTGAGTGTTGTGATTACATTGAGCACTTATTTATCAATTAAGCCTAGGCAATTAAGTGAGGAGTTCGCCAAGGAGTTCGTCGGCAATGCACACCATGCAGTCTATGAGCTTCTATGGCAGGCTGCAGTCGATCTGCTTTTAAAACTGTAACTGCTGCATGCAACCTATCAAAATTTATGCTGCTTGTCATTAACTGCATGCGTGGACATTACTATAGCAATTATCACCATGTACAACAAACAAGGCAAGAAGAAATTCTAGGAACGTTTGATGGAAGGCCAAAACGTTCTTTGGAACACAATCGCCCTCGTGGTGCCATCTAGCGGTATTCTAGAATCAGCTGCAGTTCTCACTGAGTTCACATGGCAGGCGTGAGTTGCGGCGTGATCCACAAATGGAAACAAACATGGCTGTGACTGCGAAGGAGCCAGGTGCTCTGGGATTTTACCATTGAATTAGAGCACTGTCCGGCCATGTAGAATTGACCTGAAGCCTCTAAGATGTCTGCTACATGCAGCATTTTCCTTCTGTTCACCCTGATCGCCATTTCCTATGTGGATGAGGCAGCCTGCACTGTCGGTGAGTAGAATATTTACTGGATCAAGGGGGGCTGGGTTGTACTCCACCAAAATAGCATCATACAGGAGCTCACAGGAGCTGCAGCAGCCAGCCACATACCGACACCAGTCACACACCTGGCCTGGTAGCCTGTAGCTGGTTCCCCTGCAGCTTAGCATTTACCTCAGCATTTGCTAACTTTGCATACATATATCTACGCAGTTCAATCAGTTAACTCAAGTTTACTCTGCATCTTCAACTTCTGCCAAAGAACCACTGCTTAGAAGATACCAGGAACTGCAAAATATTGATAACAAGATACTTCAGGCCCAACACTATGAGTGGGGCTAGGCTTGCTCTTAAATTAATTCTCAAAGTATATAATATCATGTTTATAATCTCAAGACACTGATTTTGAGAAAGCTTGTTTGCTAGAACTAAAAGATACCAAATCTTTCTCTGAATTTTAAAACCCACAATATTGGAAGTCTCAGTCTCTGAACATATTATAGAAAGCTATTTTTGGGAGGAAGGTGAGCCCAGGTATTCATAAATCAGTGCTTGTACTATTATGTAACACTGATGCTTGCAAGTGGTCCACTCATGACTACTATAGTTCTGGTGTTCATGACATTATACAAGCAGAATGTACGTGCAGGAATGGTTAATTGCATGCTCCATTTAGGAATGGCCTAATGGCCTGGATGCCAGTAGTTTTACTAGTTTACACGTTCACTGGGTTAGGCCAAAGGTCTCAAAGTGCATTTCAAAGACAGCAAACAAATTGATAGTTCTCTGTTCTTGTTTGATTTAGTGGGCCTAGAAAATGTGTATTGAAAATGAAATATGTGTATTTGAGTACCAAGGCCTACACTTCTTAAAATACTTTGGTTGCATTACAAACCAGCACTTCAAATGTATATATGTGATGTTGTCCATGTAGCTCTATATCTTTACTAAATATATATGATTGTATTACGGTATATCAAGAAGTTCATCCATGCTTCGCCGGAGTTGAGAATGGAATATATTTGGTATTGAAATTTTAAAAACAGAATACCCAGCTTAATCCTATCCTAAATTTTCCAAGAAATTAAATAGCCACAGATATGTATTGTATATTTTATTTGTTCCAAATACAAGATATTAGGCTTAATAATTTAGTGTTATTTATCATTATTACCTAAGAATATCCAGTGGAGTTATTGCATTGCACTTGCAGAAGTGAATACGAACCGTCTCCATGCTTATCAGTGATTCACATTCTGCAGAAACTGCAGAGCCAGAAAAAGTACTTATCACTCCAACACTCTTGCATGTTCTCTTGATTTTACATGAACAGGCATCTGAATTGTATCTGTATCATACTTCATGAGTTCAAATGCCAGTTTTATGTCCTCTGAAGACTGGGGCTATGTTTGATTCAATTATCACATTTTCAGAGGTCTTAATTTTGACACGGATGTATAGCTAGTAGAGATCTACCCCTTAAAAATATTGGTTAAATAGATTATTTTGAGGGCCAAGTGTAATGGGTGTTCAAATTTTACCATTTCTTGGAGAATAAGTTTCCCCGAGGTTTCAATATTGTTGCATTGTCTGGTTGGTGATTTGAATTGTTTACAATTGAACAGTATGTGTGAACTTCCTGACCACTCTCTGGTAACCCTCTCCACTATATCCCCAGTTTATGAGTGTTACGTTCTGCTAATTTAATAATGACGTTGGCTGCATATTGCATACAATAAATTACTATGATTTGAATTGAGCAAAAATCTTGAGTATCTGTGTAAGACCTTTGGAGTAAGAGGCAATCAAACTTCTCTGTCACATAAATTTAAAGGTAATCGGTTTTAAATACAGCAACAAAATTTCAATGCAATGTTGTGCATTCAGAGCGTTCGCAGTGATGATGACTTGGGACACCACTTAAACGGCCACTAAAACAGGCTTTTGAAACTTTTTAAGAAGACTGGAGGCCCTGGGAGTCTGAAAAAAAGAAGCTAAAAATTGTTTTTATGATATGTTTTTTGGGCAATTTCGTGGGTTTCCCCAGTGAACAAGCAAGGTGTCATTGACCATCTGTTGCTCAATGACACTTCTCAGTCATTTGATGGATCTTCTCTCAACCAACAAATTTTTACGTCGTAGTTGATATATCAGCCAATAGTTGAACACTACATTAGTGAATTCCTTGTATCCGAAGTCCAAACTAACCCAAAGTGTGGAAATCATTAGTTCTGGTTGCTTAAAAAAGTGTCAAAAAACTTACAAAAATAAAAAGGGCCAAAGAAGTGAGTCCTCAATAGATGTGTATAAATACCAAAGGCCAAGGACCCAGGGAGCAGCAGAAAAAAAAAGTCCTGGAAATACCAATAGGTCATACTACGCAATTGCACCTTTATCCATATTTATATTCAGCTTGTTTATTATAAACACTTAAAATCATTCTGCGTAACAAATCCCGAATTCTAGCTATGTTTAATGACATGATTTTAGGGTAATAGCTCAATTATTTAGCCATGGGCTGACATACATTTTATACATTAATTTTTACTTTTCCACAAACTAAAATAAATAATACTGAGGTAAATAATTAGATGGGCATAAATATTAAAATACTGTAAACTGTACACCACAATGCTAATATTATGGTCCAGTTGTCTGGTTTATCTGGACAGACAGTAGATACTGGAGGCGGTTGAGATGCTTTGAAAGACCTGTTTTCAATTTGACAACTGCAATGCTTCATTAGTTTGTTTTCATCAAAACGGCTTACCCAACAGTCTGGAAGCTTTGGAATATAATTTCATCCATAGAAACTGAGCTTATTTTGATATTATGAAAAAGAGTGAAAGAAGGAAGTAGACAAAAAACAACAACGGGGGATTCAGGGAATAATCTTTATTTTTGATTGATGGATCCCATTTACTTCCTCTGTATATTGACAGGACTAACTTCAGATGTTGTAATATGATAAGGATCAGGTCTGTTTATGATTATGATGAATTGGGATAAAAGGGGAGCTATGAGGCCCTGCCTGCCTTCTGAGTCTTGCTGGTAGCTTTGTCAGCTACCTTGTGGCTTTGCTCAGTGAGGTGGACTTGCTATTTGTTCTGTAATAACCAAGAGACCTGTCAGAATTACCCTTGTGCAGGTGAAAAGGTCATTAATCATTTTGACATGCCTTGATCCACTCAATCTGCCCTGGGATCTCTATGATTAGATCTCTATGATTAGATCCCTACCCTGGATAAGATCCCAGGATTAGATCCCATGGCAAGATCAGATCAAAAGATACAGCTAGGTACAGGTAGTGCACCCAGTAATGAGCAGGGCATCCCCAGTGCTCTTGCTGTGCCATCTCCTTTCAAGTTTGAACATGTAAGTCAGCAATTCATGAATCTCTGGGGATCATTTATAGAAATATACTGTGGTAAAAATGTAGAGAAAGACGTGTAAGCTACAGTGCATGTTGTACAAATTCATCACTAATAATCAATTAATCTACATTTTGTTAGGATGGTCCTCATCAGAGGCTACTTAAGAAAAATGTGTAAGATTCGCAATCTCGAGGATTTGTCAACAATAGAACAACTGCACGGTCAACTTGAAACTAATGTTCAATCCAATGACTGACATGTTACTGTCTACCACATCTCTCAATCAAGCTGGCTTTGCCCTTTTTTCCTCATTTCAAAGCATTGCCATGCATTGAATCTACTTTTGTTGTGAAAAATAATTATTCAACTGTTGATATTCATATCCATTCATCGCGTTCGTTAAAATTTAATTAATTGCATTTTGCAATTCCATATTTAGAGATCGTGTCCTGAATTTTAGCTTGATTCTTTATTGGAGCATGATTGAAATTAAAATTTACGATAAAACTATAATGAAGGACATTTAATCTTCCACGAATTTATAGCATGCCCAATTTGCAATTTGTGAAAAAAAATTAGGGAATGGTGCTGGGAATCTTTAAGATGAGAACCACAAAGTATTGGATGCATTTAATGAATACATGCATGTCATGGCTGGATGAATGTTGAAGAGGTGCTCAAAAAGACATACGCATGGGAGAATAGCCAGGCAGGTAGAATACTGACTAGATGCATGATAAGACTCCATAAGAGCATGAAAAGGTCTGGAATATTTACAAATAATTTGCACTGCTGTGTATTACACTGCATATGAGCTCGTATACTTATTTCCCAGGAGATACACCATGCCAAAATTGCCATTGCTATATCATGTATACTGCTTGATTTGCTAGTCGTTGGTTGTTGCAATGCATTTTTGTTAAGCAGTAATGCAGTAATCAGTAGCTACTTTTTGCCATACAGAGCTCAGACTAATAATCGAACAAAAATACCTCAGCTTTTAGCCTAAAGAGGTAAAAATGCCCTGTGGTTGATATAGAAATACCATGATAATGCTCCATGGATTGCACCATTGGACACCATTGGTGTTTTGATGTGCTGCATCCATGCCAACCAGATTGCTGTAGCCATGCTAATTTAGGGAAATCTGTAACACTATTAATCACAGAAAGTCAGTAAACGACTGTGCAAATGTAGTAAATACTCTGTAAATTGTTATAATTTGCTGCTTTTCAATAACATAAACCACTATGAAAACATTTTGATTTTATTGTTTTCTGACAAATGTATCTTTGATTGATATGAAAATTTGTCAATAAAACCATGACATTGAAAATCTGATAATCTGTTTATTGAATAATGGAGGCCCAAAAGGGGTACAAAAAAGCTTATTTTAACCTTTTTGTCCATGCATGGTTGTGAAATGAAAACAATTGACCAATCACTGTCATTGAATTTTTGTCAACTGAAGATATGTTCTGATTCACTGATTGTGATATTTAACTACATGTAGTTCTATTCCAATTCCTTTATACTCCATTTTGAGATCAACTAATACAAAACATGTAGAGGCATTTTAAACTGATTTGCCAGTTCCCTCTGACATGAATGACAACAATGGAATTGCAATTGGTGAGCATTGGAATATTGGACGTAATTTGATATATCCATGCAAATGTGCACATAACATGTATTAGCAGACTCAAATCATCTCAATGATGTCTGATTTCATCTTCTCTTTTCACAATTTTATAAATATAAAACATCCTGCATATAAATTACTGTAGATGCTTGGAATTCTGCGCAAACAAGTTACAACAGACAGAAAAGTCAGATTTGTGTGTTGATGTGTGTGCTTATTGGATAATGCTTGTAGTAGGAATAAATTAAGGGCAGCCCATCTGAAAACACTCATTGAGGCAGACAGCTCTGGCATTTTAATAGACAAGGGATCTTTGATGAACCTCATTATTATTCCATGCTTGTTCTCATAAGTTGGTATTTTGGACTATCATGTCTGTCAGCTGACTCCAGCATTGCTATACTGTGTGTCTTTTAGCTTTGGTTTTTTCTTGGCCGTATAAACCATGCTACACTCTCCGGAAAAGGTTCTTAAAGGTTCGATGTGTACTCTTGATTATAAACCAACATTTTCAATTTGTGTTGATATGTGTGCTTATTGGGTAATGCATGTATTAGTTGATCCATGAAAAATTCCAGGAGTTAATTTCAAAACTCATAAGGGTCATCAAAGCATGAAAGCTTTTACAAACACATTAAAGAACCTTTTGGTTCTGTCAATCAGTACAGTCAAACAGATAACCTGGTAGGTTCCATATATAAATTTCAGATGGTATATTGCATTCCACTACATCCACTATGCTTTTCATAAGTTCATTAACTTGTGTCATCACGTTTGCAGTATAAATCTCCATCAACAGTATCATGGATATTCTGGCTTTTGTGTAAGAAACTCAAAGAGTATGTCACGTAATTTTGTATATGAAGATAATTTTTGTCAGATGTTTCTTTAATAAGGTCTTTATATTAAGTTGAATGAATGACTGAACAAAATTAAGAAATTATACATGCACTTGATAAAAAAATAAATTGATATAAATCAAATAATATGTGTGCACATTTGTATTAAGGCTATAAAAACTTCATTTTAAAATTAATCAAAGAAGCTAGCTGGTTTTGCACTGATTTTAGCTTTAAAGGTCTAAAGAAATGTATGTGCACAAGCTTAGCTGTGCATACAGGATCTGCAGCCAATATGTAGGCCTACTGCAGAAGTGCACATGTATGTTAATATTGGTATTATCATGATAAGGAGATAAGTATTATCTTCATATGAATATGTTTGGAGATAGGTGAAGATCATTTTCACTTCTTTGATGATGAATAATTGGGACATTTGGTCTTGAATTTCACCCATTTGTATGTTGGCCAGTCAGGTGTGCTGATGTCTAATATATACCAGATGAACTGCTATCATTTTGATGAAAAAAGTTATAATATATATTTGCTTAATTGAACCCTGGACTTTCTGTAGTGGATGGATGGATGATCGGGGCTTTACATCCTGTATTTATGCACTTGATAGCCTAATTGGGACAGGAGGAGGACACAACATGCAATGATAGGGACAATGAGGCGACAGATGATTGATTTGAAACTGTCATCTAACATAGGCTCACGTGACTCAACAAGAGCTGGATTCGAACCCTCTGACCAGCGAAATTTCAGTAGAGGAAACCATGCAATGGCTTGCATGATTCAATCATATTCTCAAATTGATTTTTGGTAAAACTTGAAATTGTCTCAACCAGGACCTGCAGTGCCCTGCACTAATATCACATATCATGGAAAGTAATAAGAGGGAAGATCCAGGTCTCCAGTCTGAGCAGCATAGTTCATGAAGTTGTTTGCTTGTTTTATGAGAAATTGTTAGCTCATGTTATTGCTAATACCTGTTGTATATTGCAATATATATCTTTTCATATGAAGCAATTTCCACCTTTTTTTGATGTGATACATTACACTATTGATATGAGAGTGTTATTGCTACTTTCCCAGGACATGGTTTGGAGATGTTGTTTACTTCATATCTAGAATAATTGGATGACTGGAAATCTTTTCCACATTTTTGATGCCCAGATCATTTTTCATTTATATCAATGTGAACTAACTTTGTGAACTGCATGACAAACAATATTAATTTTCGGATTTTTCCATCTGGAAGTTTCTCTTCCATTCTATTATAATTGCTTTGTAATTATGTTTTTATGCACAATTTCTTTCTTGGAATACTAGGCATGAACAGTCCATCCCTACACACATGGGTTTGAGTCTTTGAGATGATGAGAGAGAAATTAGGGAGCACAATGTACATGATATTCTGGATGTAAACAATGTAAGGGATGTGGGTGATTTTTTTGGCATGTCCAGTAGACCTTCTAAAATATCTGGTATTAACAAACTGATGTAATTCTGCATGGCCCAGCAGCAAATGTGTATCATAGAATCATATATTATTTGTAATACCAGTTATAATACCAGTTTACATATACAATATTGTGATATAGTCTTGAAGGGGAGCGGTGAGATGCTTCTTTGCACTTTTGCTGTGGCCTGCAGCAGTACCATCAGAGCATCTCATCCCAGGCAAGATGAGCTCATCAGCTGCTGATAGGAAGCAGAGGCAAGGCTCCCAGGCAATGAATCATTCACATGCCAGTTTGCTTGTCTGGAGGTGGCTCAGCAGCTCTGTGGATTCCATCATTGGCAAAAAATGATAAAAAGAGAAAGGAGAAAAAATAGTCTTTCTCACGTTGAGGTTCTGTAAGATTGTTCTTGACCTGCAAAAATGAATGTTGTTCAGTTGTCAAATGAAACTGGACTGGGTTCATAGGTTAGAGGTAGGCTACTGAGGTAAAATTAGGTTAGTGTGGTGTGCTGGGCTGCTGGCGAAGGTAAATTTAGCTGAATGGTTCGATGGGCAGGCAGATAGACAGATTGATTGGTTGATTGATTTTGTGTTTGTTAAAAAGGCTCTGTCTGCTAGAATAGACGATTGGGGCTTTATGTCCTGTGTTTTATGCACGCCAGGAGAAGGACACAATAATGAGTCGAAGGTTGATTGAAACTACCCTCCAATATAAGTCCATCATGCCGGAGTGGGGATCGAACCCGGGACCAAGCGATTGGCAACTAAGTGCACTACTAACTGAGCTAACACTGTTTATATTTTTACAAAGAAAAGATTTTTTTAGAATTGGTTGTCCATTAGTTTGATAAGATTCCAAAATGCTGAATGATCGAAATTTTGAAATGATCAATGGCATTGTGTTGGATCCATTTTACCTTCTCAGAGAAAGGAAGGTTTGTGTTGCAAGACTTGCAACATGGACAAATTCATGATGTAAGACATTATAACATGGCTGCATGCAGTGGCTGGAAACAAGACAAGTTTGCAGGGCACAACTGGAAGACAGGAGCAGTATGTCAGAATGGCTCTATGACATCATAAACAATTCATGGCTGGCTAAGGTAACAGAAAACCAGGAAGCTGCTATGGGTCTTTGGAGCTCTTAACAGCAGCCCTGCAGTTGTAAGGCCCTGAGTTATTGTGAGTTAGCAATAAATACTGTGGCATTGGCTTTTTTCATGGTCAATTTGAGAAAACAGCAGTCTGTAGTTCCTCTGGAGGTGCCTCTTTCAGTTAGTGATTGCTGTCCAGCTGGGAGCACCCTTGGATAAGATGGTGTCCATAGCAAGTTGCTGAGAGTGTTTATGGGAGTTGGGATAGGATTTGGTTACTGGTTAAGCAGCTCGTTAGGGATTTGTACAGAATCACGTGGATTAGTAGATGTGAAAATATGTAGGTTAGGGTTTGGATTGTGTGAAGTTCATGGAAAATATGGAGAGTTCTGTTCTGAAAAAAGAAAAGAAAAAAGAGATGGACCACCTCCTCCTGATCAGACAGCCAGAGTGACTGACAGAGAGCTGCACACTGGTCAGACAGACAAAATGGTCAGACAGATAAAATGACACAAACCTTGAAGGTGGACTTAAGAATGCTTCCAAGTTGTTCGAATTTTGAACTTTGTTCATAATAGAATATTTTATTTCCATACTGTGTTGAGTTCTGGCTGCTTTGGTCCTGGCCCTTGAGTCATGCTGCATGATTTAGGCTCTAAGCTTGGCTCCGACTTCTTCCAAGTGAATTGCATAATAAGGCTCCTGCAGTGCTAACTTGTTCCTGGCTGCTCCTGACATTTCCCTGTTCAACAACTGCAATAAAGTTAAAACTAGAAGGAACTCAGTTCGAAAAGGTTAATAGCATCATTAAACCTTAGCTTTGTGCAAGAAATGTTATGCCTTAACCTTAGACCTGTGTTTACCTGTTAGGATTACTGATGGCCAATTAATCATGTCAGGAATCCTGCAGGAATGCAAAGAAATAATTCAAAATTTTGGAGATTTTTGAAAGTGCTTAAAAATCTGAAGAGTAATCATAGTAATCATTGATATCATAAAAGGAAAGTATAAGGCTTTTATTAGGAAATTAAAATGCAGTTTACATAATTTTTTTATGAGATTTTTTTTTCTTTTAATAGAATTTGGAACCCTTTATATTTTTTTTTCCTTTTCCACCCAACTGGGTATTTCAAAGACCTGTAAATTACATTTCTTTTTTCAAGAAACCCTTTTGATCTCCAATGAACTTCTTACGAATCTCTCCATGCCCATTCATAACAGACAGTTTGAAGACAAGTTGAAGTAGATAGATGGCTGCTTGCTGTCACCATGTCATTGCTGAACATTTAGCAGCCCAAGGCTTTGACTTCCATGTTGAATTGTAACTTTGCCATGGCTTTCAGTCTTGGGTTCATACAGCCTGCATTGGTGGCTTTTAGAAAGTGCATTTCTTTTAATGTGACTTTGATATGCTTTAAGGTACCATTTCTACATCAAAGTATTTCATTGCTTAATACTTAATAAAAATTTTAGTATTGTTCGATCTGCTGATATCCTTGTCACATCTACATAATTGCAGTCCTGTTTGAAAGTAAGTGAAGTAGTGATGTTTTGCTATTGGATCGATGCTAAACATCCTCAACCAAATTGTTCGTGGAAGCTTAGATTCTCATGCGATGAGATGAGAAGGTATTGTGGCATGAAGGAGAATAAATTATCTCAGGTATGTTTGAGACAAATAGCTGACTCTTACTGCTGCATGTATAAGATTTAACCGATATGTTTTGATTGATATATAACTGAAAAGTTAAGAAAATTTGCAGCCATTCATATATTCTCCTTTATGACGCGATATGTTTTTTAAAATTATCAGATGAGAATCCATCTTCAATGTTCAGATTATGGCCAGAAAGAGATGCTATTCTTCTTCATAAATAAATAAATGTTTTGCTCAATCTTATTTCAATGTCCCTTTTCTCCATATTGCACGAAATAATTGGATTACCTTTGTCTTCTTGATCATCTGCAGCTGAGCCTTTTCAGAAATTATTAAATTTTAAAAGATCTTTCCATCATTCTGGTTAAGCCAAGGCTATTCAATATTCATGTCTCATTCATTGAAAGGATTTTGGAAAATTCTTCATTAATTTGAGAAATTTGTAATTGTTATGCAAATTTGTTTAATATGAATTCAGCAAATTGAATATGGAACAGCAATTTAGCCATTCTACTCATTGGAGATAATTATCAATTAGACCCCCGGAAAGTGGTTAATATTATAAAAGTGACTTTAGGGTAGTAAGACAGAGAGAGACGGTTTCTGAGTGAGGGACTTACGCGCTGAGAAGGTTTGCTTGCATATGGAATTTTCAATGCAATCTAATAATTTGATATGTTCCCTGTAGCCCAATGGTTAAGAGTGCTTATTGGTCGCATGGCTGTATGACTGAGCTTGTATGTTCCCATCTCACCAGGCACTGAATTTAATCCTTGCCCATTGGACATTAGATAGGTTTTGATAATCTGTCCATTGTCATAAGGGGCCGACCAGATGATCTTTGGGGGGGGGGGGCTATGGATATTTGGTGAAAAAAAAAGATTGTTTCCCACTTGACACTGAAAAAAAAAGTTTGTTCAGCACATGGAAATAAAAAAAAAAGTTTGTTTCCACCTGTATCTAGGGTACCGTAATGTTAAAATTCCAATAAAAAAGTTTGTCGCGAGTCTGCATGCGAAAAAATTGTTCGTCGACGCGCCGCGAACGAAAAAAAAAGTTCGTCCCGGGGGTAAAGTCCATAGCCCCCCCCCCCAACTATCGTCTGGTCGGCCCCTAACTTAAAACAACAAGCTATGTCAGCTCAAACGAATTGTGCAACCATCTCACTCAATCATTTGAGCTGACTCAAAATTAAAATTTTACAGGGTGGATAGGATATGTACCAAAGTCCCAGTCTTCTCATTTCTCATCATCCTTTTCACCAAAACTTGAGAATGCTGTCGCATGAGAACCCTGTGCAATGTTTCCGTAATTTAGTCTTTGCAGATGGTGCTGCACTGCTGCTCGACGGCTACCCTGAAATGTATCATTGTGGAAGGTTCTCCGGATACTTTATGGACCGCGTGCCGGAACATGACAGGCAATGGTTGCAATTACAACAAAAGTCATTTCTGCCTGAACGCGACAGCGTTTCATGATTCCCCTGTTCCATTCCAGAGAAAAGTTATTGCCTTTTGACACAGAAATGTGAAATTCAATGGTCTCATGCATGTCATGTCTGTTAGAGATAAGAGCTACTGGCAATAAATAATTGAAATCATCACATCATTTTACTTGGTGATTTATTAGTATTAGAAAACTTTTTCAAAAAGTAATTTAATATAATTTTAATTTAATTTAAAAAGATATTTACAAGCTGGATAAGCACAATCTGCACAAATAAAACAGTTTTTCATGTGGTCCAGCCAACAATTAATGTATAAAATCAAAAACAATGAATGTATAAAATCATAAAGTAGGTATCATAAAATCAATTAAAAACATTTCTAACGTTGGTCTTAAAAACTTCAACTGACAATGACTCTTGTATTTGACTAGATAAACCATTCCATACATTAGAACCTCTATATATAAAGGATTTCTTGAAACCGTTTGTTCTACAAAATGGAATCTGAACATTCATTGTATCATTACTTCTAGTATTTATATTATTAGTTTCACAAGCCATGACAATAGCATTACATAGGTTATCGGGTGCGTTACCATATATACAGTTGTACATCTGCGTCGCTAAAAAATAATTTACTCTCTGAGAAACACATTGCCACTTTAGTTGCTTAACAAGATCTTCACCTCTAACATTTATTATATCAAAATTTGAACATATGATCCTGGCTGCTCTATTCTGTAACCTTTGGATTGTGTTGATATTTACATTACTACAGCCCCACACTGTACAAGCATAATCAAATATGGGCTGAACGTAGGACTTATAAGTTAAGATTAGAACAGGTTTAGGTACAATACGTCTAAGTCTACATAACCATGACAACTTGGCTGAGATTCTTTTAACTAATTCGTTTACATGTACATCAAACTTTAACTGATCATCTAACATAACTCCGAGATATTTTGTACATTTGACATTTTCTAACATTGCACCATTGAGATTTATCATTAAGTTATCACTGTGATGAGAATTTGTAATTAGCATAGCATTAGATTTATTTACATTGAGAACTAACTTATTTGCTTTATACCACTGGCTAACATGTAGTAGGATATCATTTAATTCATCATTTACATCAGCAACATTCTCATGACTAGTATGAATGATGGTGTCATCAGCGTACATTGTACATCGACCATTATTAATATGCATCGGTAAATCGTTCACAAACAGAACAAATAACAGGGGTCCAAGTGTAGACCCTTGTGGTACCCCAATAGTAACATCTAGAAATTGTGAAAGTTTGTTATTATAATTTACACATTGACTTTAATATGAAGTTATAAAAAATGTTATGTTAAAAAAATGTTCTCGTTGATTTTATTGCTGTAATTTATAACATGGAGTGGGTGTCATAGCAACATTTTATATTTTGATGAATTTTCCACTCATCTTTTGTCAGCTTGTTATGGTTATAACTGGAATACATTACGCAATTATGAACTTCGATGGAGGTCAATGTCAGGTTTTACGGATCTGACCGGGGAATATTTCTTGGTCAGGTCCGTAAAACCCGATGATGACTGAAAATATTTGTTCTGAGCCTGAAGTTACTGCATAATAACTTGTGGTATTGTCCAGATAAGTTCAGTTATTTGGCGTTAGAGGAAAACTAGGCAATCGATCTGACCTGCATCTGACTCCTCGATCTCATCCCGGATGAGTCAGCCGCATTTTATACCAGAATCTGCAACTTACGCCTGCCCCGGCAACAGGAAACAGGTCCGTTTTCTTTTAGATTTGAGGTTACTATCTAGTTATTGTACAAAGAGATAATGGTACAACACTATAAGGAGGTACATGCATAGCAAACAATATGTATATAGAAAATGAGAAAAGAAAAAGTTACTAACAAACCAGCATGGTTATATACTGGTAATATCATGGTTGATAATACCCACTGGGGCAGGAAAGTGGAATGGAGAACTCTTGAGAGCAATTCATGCCAATGCCCATGCAGTTGGCAACTGGGTGGTGAGCCCTGGTGTGCTATGGACTCTGGTGCTGTGGCCAATATTCTTCAGGTTTTTGCAGAAAGTAGCAAAAAGTTAGGAAAAACATCATAGTTGGTGAAAGATTGCTCACAAAAAAATATATAAAAAAGTCAAAAAGGAGAAACGAAAGAAGAGTGTATAAAAATATTTAGAAATAGAAAACTGAAGTATGAAAACCCTGCATAAAAAGCATCCTCTGTGTGCAGTGTGTGTCGGTCTGCTGTGAGAGTTTTCACATGTCCTCTGCTGAGTTCTAATGCCATGTAACATGCAGTGCTGAGCATCATTAAGGGTGTGAAAAACCTGATGGCTTTTCCATGTTTCTGGCTGGGTCATGCACCTTGTGGCAAGCTGATTATTTTCTCTCATCCATCTTAATACACTTAGGAGTATGGCTGTACCAGTTTTGGGGGTTAGAGACTTACTTCTATAAGAGTGTACCAATTCTGATGGAGAAGAGTAGTTCCAGGTCTGGCCGAAACGCAATATATGCCGCTTGTCCAGTTCCGATGGTAATATCAGTGATGAAATAAGACTCCGGAAGAATTTTTCAAAATAACATATTCACATAATCCATAGGGAAAAAAAACTGATTTCCGTGGGATGGTCTCTTGTTTTTTTTTTAACATTTCCACTCGAAACGAGGCCAGAAAAAATTTGGAAATTTCCAGGCAATTTGATTTGGTACGACAAGATTTCCCACGAATGGTGGCGAATCAGGTTACTTCTTTGAAGTCAGAAATTTGGACCTTTCTTCAAAAATTTCCAATGAGATTTAGAAATTTCCAGGCAATGACATGCCCGAATTCCCTGCTTTTTCCTGCCATGAGTCCCTCAACCAAATCAAGTTTGCTTTGATTGGTTCCTGACCCAATTCTGGGATGACTTTTCAAGATACCACAAGATCTCTATATCATGTGGTGAAGAGGACATGAGTAGCAGCTACTGTAGTCAAAAATGAATCGAATTACATCTTTCATTATCTTCTCAATTTCTAAATGTTAACAGGTTCGCAGAGTGTTTTTTCGTGAAAAACTTCGGATGATTTACACCAAATCGAAGTTGTCCTTCGTTGAGCAACTGGTAGCGGGGAGGGAATCCGTCAGAATTGTGCACTTGGTGACAAGTTTTTGCAATTTGGCATGGCGTTTGATATGGCTAAGGGGATTTCAAAAACCACCGCACACAAAGTGGGAGTCCCCCCCTGGTGGCCGGTATGCACAAAATCCAATATGGCCGCCGCGAAAAACAAAAAATGCTATATCTCGGTCACTATTTGTTCTAAATTCAAGTGCAATACCTTATTTTCCATGTTTATGATAATGCCAAATCTGTTTCTGGGGTTGGTTTGGTTGTAAATTGAGATTTTATGGGTCTTTGGTACAGCTCCATGTGATTTTTTGACAGATTTTCATGTTTTTTGCCCTTTAAGGCTTAAACATATTTTTTGTGAGGTATTTGAACTTCAATCTAGTTTGGAGATTATTTCCTCAAAGCTGAAAACAAAGTCCAAACTATAACCTGTCTTGTTTAAATGGTGTCTTACCTTTTTAAGAACTCAACAATGAGGCAAAATGCTACGACTCTAAAGAAGATCATTGCGTACTGTGCAACAATGATAATTGAGATGTAATGCCCAAAAAAGACATTGACTCTCATGAAATAAATAAGCCATTATTGAACTTATTGACATGGTAACTATTATTATACTCCACTGAATGTTTCACATCTGAAGTGAACATTCTTCTCAGACCCATGTCTGAACTGTCAGAACTAGTATGACGCCTCCAGTTGCTTTGAGCTGAAGGTAAATGGTAACTACTTATCAAGGGATTGGCACAAAATCATAATTGCTGCATGGCTACTTACATTTCTTTTTTTTATGATGGAAGTCAATAAAAAGATAATGTGTCAAAAAAGTAGATTCTTTGTGGTATTCTGACTTCAGACCTCCTCCAGTGCATTAACAGCCAACATACAACCATAAAACCATCATGCAGCTCTTGGCAGGGAACTTGCTTGTACCACATCTGACAGGTCAAACCAGTGTGGGACCCACCATTCTGATCTGACAGCATGTCCAGCCCAACCACCAGTACCAGATTGTATCAATGCTTAACACAGGTTAACCTAAAGTGGTTAAGTCATTTTACTGACATTTTTGATTGTGTCAATGCTGAACATGAGTTGGATATCTAATTTTAATTAACTGAATTCATGTTACAATGTGACATAAGTTTTTGCCAATAACCTGGCTTCAAGATAAGTTATAGGAGTTAACCACTTTAGGATAACTTGTGTTAAGCGTTCATACAATCCAGTACAGGAGTGGAATGTTGCTGAGTGACTGTTGCCAGATGAATACTGCACAACAGAGTGGCCTCTTTTGAATGTTACAAAAAGTGACAGCTTATGAAAACCTGCCTTCCTGTATCATTCAGGGAGATTTTGTCTCCCTTTGCTGTCCATAAGTACAAATCCATCATGCATGTACCAGCTCTTCATTGTATGTGATGAGAATCAAGTTTGAGTCATGCTGATTCGTGGATTAATGCCAAAAGTGACAAATTGACTTCAGGAATACGTATACCTCTCCAAATACACCACGATGTCCAAACATTATCTGAGCACTGTGACTTACTGAGGTTTCAGACTTAAATATCTAAAGTTTTGGCCATGGCTAATCCCAACCAGCAGTTCAAACTGGCCAAAATTATTGAAGAATCTGATTGACAGTACCAGTAAAGTGCTGAAGAAGGCTTAAACAATAGCCTTGCTGAGTAATATGATGTAAGTGCAATATAAGGAGTGTCAGCCTCTTCCTGCTAATAGGGTGATACAAATGTAAGACACTAAGTCTGGGTGCTCAGAACAGGACAAACTTGACCACTATTTTTGATAATAGGACTGGTGCAAATTTGGATGTAGTGTTGCTCTTAGCTCCATAAACTGCACGAAGCCTTCCTTGTGCCTTGTGGCCATTAAGTTCTTTTGAACTGAGAAACATCTGGCAAGACTTTGACTTTCTGAACTTATCCTCCATTGCTAATGTCTGGGACTTGAGACGTTGGTTTTTGTAGGCATCCAACTGAATAACAATGTATCTGCTCAGGCTGTGCTATTTGTCATCCAGTTCCACAATTAAGGTAATAACTGCCTCGGTGTATACAATGTATTTACCAAATATATTTTAATTCCAAGGTTTCACAAAGTAAACCACTGCTGTCATATGTGACACTGTCACACAGCACCCTGGTTTCCTGCAGGTAAGCTGCCAACATAAGGCATATCTGGAAGACAATGGTGTACTGCAGATTTAGGCCCAGAGCTACATTTACCTTGCATTGATTGAGATTGATTCGTGCATATTTGAAGAAATCATTAATCAGTAAATTGTCCAAACTCCTCAAATGCTTTAAGGACTTTAGACTTTGAATCTTTGTCTTCTTTCCGTTGCCCATAGAGATCCTTTGGCTCTCCATCCTCTTTCTAAAACTTGACACAATGCTCATCGCTTTAGACAATGGTAATGAGAGTCTCAGAGAGAACTTTCTTTTACTGTGCTAGACAATAATCACATCTTTTATGAAGGCCTGTTAGATAGAGGGGTAGATGTTTAGAATTTGAAATGTTTCACACCGAATGAGAGGCATCCAAATTGCATTGTTTGTGTCTCCAAACATAAATAATGGAAAGAGACCACCTCAAGATTCTAGAAGAGACCAGCTGATTGATTGCTGACCACTGGCGGTTGAAGAGAAGGTGATATCACACCAGTAAGAGATTGGTTGGCGAGTGAGTGCAAATTGCTCTTCTCACTTGACTTAAGCAAAATCCGACATTGACAAGATGTTCATGTGCTCTAGGGATATGGAGCTAAGCAAGTGTCAATTGGTGCGCATACATTGCACAGCGAGCTTGAACAAACTTTGGGGTTAAAAAAATTGACCAAGAAAACGATTAGGGCAGTGATGTAGAGGAAGATCAGGCGAACATTTTGATGTATCAAACGAAAAAATCTGTTGGGAATTTTTTGAGATATTTGAGTTTTAAACTTTTTATTTATCACACCCTATTGTTATCATGGAATCTCCATCTAAAAATTATCAAAACTGCCCATTTTTCCTGTTAGGTAATATCCAAGATAAAAGTCATTATTCAGAAGTAAAAATATGCAGTCATTGCCACAAGAGCCAGTACATACCACCTCATTCAGACTGACAGAGTGTGATAAACCTATAACAGTAAACATTTCTCAGAAAATTTATAAAATATGTTTATTTGCCAGCTTGTCCTCAGTTTCATCATTCTGGTGAATAATTGTAGTAGAATCTACCTCACTTTTGAACTCTATGGTGTATTATTGAGGTTTTTATGTGTTTTTTAAGAAATTTCACCACTGTGAAACAAGTACTTTTGCAACCATGTTAAGTGTAGCGAATGTTGAGTGAATCATCAGAAAACGCATAGATAGAATGTTTGGAAGCATTAAGTAAAGTATGGAGTAAAATACTTTGACATTGCAGTCTTAATGTGCCATAGTTGTACATGTTTGTTTTAACTACATTTTCACATAATTTACTGAATTTATGCTATTTTTGTTGTTCTATACAATTAAGGATTGGTTGATTTTGGATGCCAGATAACCTACATCAACATTAAACATCCAACATCCATTTTAAGTACTCAAAATACATTAAGCATGAATATTACTGTTTATTTATAGCTTTTAATCATATTTTTGTCTTTTTGTCCAATTGCAAAGACTTTTCATGTAATATCAGGGGATTCAACTTCATAGTGAAGCAAATACTAACAAACATTCTATGCATGCATTGTCTGATAATTAACTCAACTTTGTCTATCCTTTTACATTGTTATGAAATGCTTGTTTCACAGTGGCAAAATTTGTGATAAAATGCACACAAAACTCAACAAAGCCTGTTACAATGAGATGATGAGACCACATTTGCTATAGTTATTTACCAGAATTATGAAACTAAGGGACCGTTCAGAATTTATGACTGGGGGGGGGGGTGGGAGTTTTGGCCGAGGGGGTACTAACTTTTCACACGTGTTTCAAGGGGGGGGGGTATTAATTTTTGACAACGCTTCCAAGGGGGGGGGTTAAGAAATTTTAACAAAGAAAAAATGTTAAAAAACACGCATAAACTCATTTTATTATGACTTTTTTACGGGCAAAAGTCCGCGAAATGACGCGAATCTGTACTCGTGGCTGTGTATAACAGTATGTATGTGTGTATTGCTTTGTATGTCGATGGGGGGGGGGTACTAAAAATATGCATGAAACCTAAGGGTGGGGTACTAAAAATCTGCATGAAACTCAAGGGGGGGTATCAATTTTTGACGGGAAGTTCCAGCAAAACTCCCACCCCCCCAGTCATAAATTCTGAACGGTCCCTAACACAACCTGGTACTGCAAACATTTTCTCAGGCCTTTAGCCAGAAATGTTAGCTGTTATAGGTTTATCACACCCTGTCAGTCTGGATGAAGTGGCAAATACTTTCTGCAGAGACAATGACTGCATATTTTTACCTCTGAATAATGACTTTTATCTTAGATATTACCTAACAGGAAAAATTGACAGTTTTGATCACTTTTCATGGATATTACATGTTAAGAATAGGGTGTGATAAATAAAAAAGTCTAAAACTCAAATATCTCAAAAGATTCCCAACAGATTTTTTCGTTTGATATATCAAAATGTTCGTCTGACCTTCCTCTACATCATTGCGCTAATCGTTTTCTTGGTCAATTTTTTTAACCCCAAAGTTTGTTCAAGCTCGCTGTGATTGTCCTCCTTGTGTAGTTTCTTCCAGAAACCGCACAAGGGACAAGGTATGCACACCAAACTTATGTATGAAACAATCATGTACTTGTAGCCAGAGCTAACCAACAGCTCACCAAGGTCTACAGTCTTGAGACACCAATCTCAATATTAGTAGGGAAGCCCATTTTCAAACCTCAAGACTAATTGTCTCCCCAATGTTGTACTGAAACATCACTTTACTACTTCCTCTGTGCACACCATGGGCTGCTTAATTCTATGACTGGAACCGGCCTAGCTTTACAACTGGATGGAATTTTTCCCCACAAGTGAGATTCATTCTGCACTGCAATGGATAAAGCTTTCTGACTGATTATGAGAAAACAACTCAGAACATGTGACAGCCACCGCCAGGAACACTGCTTGGTTAAGAGCAAGGACTCCAGTGAAAAGGTTTACTAAGTAGGAATGTTTCCACAAGGTTTTGCAGTGCATACTGCCCCACTTTACCTTGTCAATCCACATACTCATAACATAAGATACAACAGACAATTTTTGCTGAAGTTTGATAGAGTCATCTTCATATCAGTGAGTCAGAGAAGTGATAGTTCTTCAACTTCCAGTTTTCTAGTGAGGTCTGTGTGCCCATATAGTCACACATGGGGTTCACCCAGAACACTGATATTGATTTGAATTAACAATTCTCAATTATCATTGATGTGATTGTTCAGAAGTTCTAATGAGTAATAATGTCACTTTTGATATCATTGTTTCGGCCATTAAAGATCATACTGAAAACGTTTAAAGATCTCTGTTATTAAATATTAAGCAGGGTAAAGAGAGCTGAGAGTTATGAATGACTTGGTGCATATCAGTCACATGGCAACATATTTAATCAATAAGGGTACATCAGCAATTATTAAGCCTATGATGTACATAATAGGCTATAAAGTATGCATTAAAATATGCATACATATAACGTTTGTGCCCCATGCCTACCAGACAGAACAGTATCCATTCTCACATGAATAACACAATTATGGCACCGAGTCATCCCCATCATCCCCGTAATTTTCCTTGGCAATAGTTAGTCATGACAGTGTACAGTTAATTCACATTCATTCAAGTCAGGCACAAATGAAAATCCCAAAAGGGACAAAATGCCAAGTGACGGCTTTTTTCCATCTAGCTGCAGCAATGAACATTGATTTTGACATTGAAATTCACATTTGATCTACAAAATAACAGCAAGAACACATTTCCCATAATCAAAATAGTGGAAAATGATGTGTTACACATCAATATAGGACAAATAGTGACCGAGATATGCTAGTTTTTGTGTTTTGTGGCGGCCATATTGGATTTTGTGCATACCGGCCACCAGGGGGCAGTCTCACTTTGTGTGCGGTGGTTTTTGAAACCCCTCTGGTCATATAAACACCCATGCCAAATTGCAAAAACTTGTCACCAAGTGCACAATTCTTGGAGATTTTGACGAATTCCCTCCCCGCTATGGTGCATTAACACAATTTAGCCGTACTGCTGCAAATGTACTTCAGAAGGTTGAACTTAATGCATGTTCAATCTCGCTCTGTGGATTTCAGCACTCGTGGCACTTAATGCCACTATTTGTTGGTTATAGTCTGATGGATAGCTGGATCTACAAATAGATGAAAAGATTGAATATTGATTGATCTATTGATATATTGAAGATGTGGGCACACCGGGCAGCAATGAAAAAGATTTGAAGGTTGAAGAAGAAGTCAAACCACTGATGTATAGTATACTGTATACATTACATGTGGTCATAGCTGATGCAGTTTTTGATCTCTCATTGCATAAATTTACCATATATATGTGTGTGTAGTAGATTGGTTCATTGATCCTTAAATAGTGCACTGATTGAGAAGCAAAGTCTCATCAATGTATTGTCTATCTCTATATAATTCAGAGAATCATGTGTGGTTGCTTGACAGTTGTTCTGTCATGACCGTTCTGAAATGTCTCCTCTTGGCATTCTGCAATCTGTTCAAGTGTAGTAGCAGTTGAATTGAGCCTGTTTAGGCCACCTACATGAGAGTCAGTTATCCAGCTCTGAATGGACAGTGATTGAGTAGGTAAATCCATTGATTAGTCGATCATTTGGCTGAAAAGCCATTAATTAGTGACACCCATCGTTAGCCAAGCGCCAATAGTGCCAATTTGATGTGTTGCCAATTTGCCATTCATTTATACCTTGCACTTCCTTAAAAGACTGGTTATAACATTATGACCTCTGTTGTGACATCAAGGTTGGCATGCTGCCTTTGCTGTCAAAGACATTTTCTTTTCTTTTTTTTACTTATAAAGCAGTGATTAAGGTTGAATGGCAACGCTGTAAATTTTTAATTTTGTGTCATCTCAAATGATTGATTGAAATGGTTGCACAAAGTTTGAGCTAACATAGCTTGTTGCTTTAAAAGTTATGACAATGGAAAGATTATCATAACTCAAAACAACAAGCTATGTTAGCTCAAACAAATTGTGCAATAATCTCACTCAATCATTTGAGATGACGCAAAATTGAAATTTTTACAGTGAACCTTCCAGGTCGAACATCCATCTGTAGACAATATACGTTCTACTGCGAATTTCAAAATCGTGTTGAATAAGTTGCGGACACCTTTCTTTTTGTTAAAAATATTTATGTATAACCAAAACCGCTGCCAAAATGAAGCTCTTCAATTCTGTTGGGGTCAGAAATTGACTGAAACTGAACCAAAAATTTCAGAACTATGATATGGTAGCTTACTTCTAATGTTGTTCTCTTTTGTAAAAGTGTGTTCTGGTGAATTATTTACACTGGAAAATCTTACAAATAAAGTGATTTTAGAAGTGGTACTGATTTTGGCTTGTATATATTCACAAATTTACCATACCACTCTTGTATATTGTCTCCTTAATGTGATTCTGGTGTTTTATGCAATGGTTTGGAAGCAGAGGAGTTTATGTTTAGTCTTCGACATGAGTGTATGATATTATAGGAAACTGGATGGGGTGTTTCTTGGCTGTGGTCTGGCAACGACAAATAAATTGAGTACCATTATACTCGACTTCATGAATTCTGCTTTGTGAAACTTTAGATTGAGTCATAATTGAGGTTCTTATTCGTTCATACTTACCTGACCCCCTATTACAATTGAGACCTTCCTACCACCTTCGTCCCCTATCACTGCCCACAAAATAAAATGGACTCTACCAAGCCCATCGTCACGTGGGCCCTCACCCCAGCTCTTCAGTTCCTATTAAGCATGCGACGAGGTCGCATGCATTACGCCTTCGTCTACCTTTTAAACAGTCTTTTTGACTATGATTATGGATGGAATTGAGTGTATTTCTATAAATACACCTTGGATTTACATCCGATGGACGCTGATGGCGTTCTGGAGTCGTTTTCACGACGTAATTTGACATCGAAGATTTTCGCGCCACTCAGGCTGGTTGTTTATACCAACTGTCATGGCCGCCGGGCACCTTTATTTCTCGGCGACGTCCATCAGAATGGCTAATTACGCATACGGTAAGCGTATCTACATCAATCTTTCGATATATTTTGAGTTTTATGAATGTTTGGGTTGTATTAACGACGTTGGTGAGTCGTTTCTGACCGTTTACCCTCGGAAATCGATCGTTGCAGTCGCTTTTACGACGGGCGATAATGGAGGTTTTTAACATTTACACTTAGTGAAGTGAATGTTTTCAACTGAAACACATTTTTAAATGACTTTCAGGGTTTGGTGCCCTTACTAAAGTACTTTTTTGAATATTTGGTGATGTTTTCACTTTTGTGTATTGCAGTTCCACCTGTGAGGCCAGAGCTGTCATCTGTCAAGGCAGACAAGACCAGGCTCTAATGTGACACTACACCGGGGTAACAGACGGACAGTTCCATGGATGGTTGGAATCTCAACACGAACAGCCCTAATGTGTCACCTTCCTGAAGATGGACGGCAGACACTTGGGCCCGTTTTCACCAACATGGTATTAAGAGTTAAGCCTGGTGTTAACTCCTTTAAACCTGGTATAACTAAGTCCATTTCACCAAGAGTGTGCTAAGCATGTAAACCTGTCAAGGTTCAGTGAATCATACACATTGTCACCAAACTCAAGGATCAGCCATCTCAAAACTGATTTGGTGTCAAAAAGTGATTAGGCCAATGAAAACAGAACATATGTTTCTTATGAGATGGCATGACAAATCAGTATTATAGGCCTTTGTCTATTATATTCGCATGTTTCTCTAATTTAACAGTCACCAAAGATTTATTCAAGAAAGATATGTCACATCATGAGATATAAAGTTTGCAAACCAAGAACACACACTTCCCTAGAAAATATACTTGTTGAAGTAACTGTTGCAAATATACTAGCCATACAGCATTAAGCACACGATTTAAAAGTATTTCATGTATGAAACTATGTTTTTATAGCATTTGCCTATGATAGTCATGACACCAAATAGAGGCAATTCTTCTGTGCTGAGTTGTACAAAACCTCTGCACTTGTTGTTGGTCTTAGCACAGGGGTACTTTCGAAGGGCAGGAAATTCAGACTAGGGTGCAATCTATGCGTCCTACAACCCCCCCCCCCCCTCCCGGAAATCAGGCGATTTCAAAAAATTCCAATTTAGCCTCCCGTGTGACTGGTCCACTGGGCATACGTACATATATGGGTTTTAATGAAGCGATTGCATGACTAACATGCTTCACAATCCTTGAAACTGAGGCGACACTAATACCACTCAAGTGTCACCAATGACTTGTTGGTAACTGCCGGTAGCAAAAAAATCGCAGGCATGTTAGCCATTCTGGGTACATCAGATTTTGAGGACCCTTATCATTAGATATTCAAAGGGATTCAACCATTATTGTAGTTTCATTGTGCAAAAATGCATGACCAGCTGATTTGTATTAATTTATTGTTTGAGGGGAGGGGGCTAAAGAAAAATGCATTTCTGTCACCAACACTGGACAGACAACTAATTAATTTTCTTTTTTATAAATTTCCAAGCCCACCCCTCTTTTTCTATTACCTTGTCATGTGGCCATGTTTGGGAACTTCAGAGATTAATTGTGTTTGTAGCAGTTGAGTTGTTTAAATACTATGTGCAGACTTTCACTAAGAAAATGTTCCTTGATCCTGCTCCGCTTGAGTGATTGGCTTAGCCAGACCAGGTTTTAGCTAAGACCTGGCATAACTCTTAATACCATGTTGGTGAAAACGGGCCTTGAGTTCTGAGGGGAACTACTGAAGTCTGCTGCTGATGAAGCTACAGTGCATGGTGCAAAGCTAGCTGTCACTTCTTAATTAATGAATAAATAAACAGGTGTTTATTGTCTCATGAACGAATAAATGATTAAACAGGGATGTTTATCAACAGTTCAGGTATGGTATAATTCATAGGCACTGGTGTTAGTAGGCTCTGAGAAGCCTATCGCTTTACACATGCCGGAATATTGAGTGGTCACTACCCATCAGCCAGGGAGTGAACTCATGTCTAGGGGCCAGTTCTGTGGAATGAACTGTGTCACCCTTTGACTTGCGGATACAGACCTAGTTATTGGAGCAATTTGCTACCCACTGGTAGGGAGCGAGCTCTTTGGTTTGTCAAGGGTTAGGCTCTGTGGTTAAGGGCTCAATTACCCATTGACTTTCGGCTGGACAAAGGTCGCAATCTGGTAAATCTAAAAGGGGTCCAAGAGTGTCTCCCGTGATATAATGAAGCCACCAGATTTTATGAAACAGATCTATTCCTAGGGTGAGGGAGTCTAGAATCTGTTGTGGAGTAAGAAATAAGCATGATAAAGAGAATCTGCTACTGCACAGACATGAGGGCATAACATGTTTTAAAACATTAAGAGTTTAATTTTTGGCAATTAATCTTCCTGTTTTGGCCAATTAAAAATTTTTTTTTGGTAATTGTTAATTCAGGCTTTTCATTTGGGACCCATCAAATTATTAACGAAGTTGTTCATTCACCATTCACCACCAGTGTTGTGGAATCCCAGAATGGTTAACAAGTGTGTAAGGCTACATATTGATATCCGTGTCGCCCTTCTAGTGTGCAGCTAGATAGTGCCTACCTCATGGTACAAGGACCCTACAGGAGGTTGGAAACTTGGTGGCTATAGTTTCACAACTTTGTGCAATCTCTATCCCTGAACATTGGTGATCTTGGAAAGAGGGCTATGGATGGAGGACTTTTAGGAAGTCTGTAAACTAATCCTTGAACATGATAATTATCTGCTCTTCGGCTTGCCAGCAGGTTAGACAGTCACAGTAGATGAGGCTTGGAGATCCCTAAGCAGGGTTCCTGGTTAACCTAAACTTGAGCTTAAGCATACTGGCAACCTGCGATAGGCCATGGAGGCTACGTAACATAAGCTGAATTTAATGTCATGCTAATGGGAATGGCTCCCTAATAGCATAGATCCAATGTATAGCCAATGATGTTTAGGTAGTATCCTCCCAAGAGAGGTCAAACTTGTGACTTTTGGCAGAACTATTATAATCTCACTTTGGACTGAGCACCTCAGAGGAGATTCGAATTTGCAAATAACAACTAAACATTTTTTATAAAAGTTATATAAAATTATAGAATTCGGGAGCTATTGGTGAAAATGACATCGATTCCTGGCTCTCATCTGGGACACCAGGCGATATTTCAGGTTTCTGAATTGCAATTCAGATTAGGGTCAATGTGACCATGACTTCTGTTTGCGAGCTATCAAAGCTACACATTAATGCTCCCTTGATGTACAGTAGAGTCGAGGTTGAAGGCATCAAAAGACCCTATAGGGCTCATGGGACGGAAGTGCAAGGCCTACGTAAACCAGGGCCTCTCTATTATCCCCATTATGTCTTGCCTCAATGAATGTGAGAGCTCAGGCCAAGCCTGTCTAGAATCCATCTAGCTAATCCTAGAGACAAAGTATGGAGCTAACAAGTCTCTGAGCAAAACAGATTGCTTCTGGTCTTAATGTATTAATACTAACCATATAAGCATAAGTTCAGGTGAATTTAGCACATTATGGATATGGGATCTAAGTGATGTTGAATTTTTCAGGTACACCCTCATGCATGACACCCGAATGAGGCATGAGTCAAGAATTTGAAATTGGCCAACAAGCCGATGATGATGACAACATTGTCTGAGGGAGCTTGCATATAAGGTATTTTGGGTGACGACTTACTACAAAGCAAAGGCTCTTTGAAGTAACACCGATACCTACATTGTACTTAGTAGATATGTAGCAGTTGTGTTAAACTCTGCTGCTCAGTTATCTAGCTATGAGAAGTTGTGTTAAACTCTGCTGCTCAGTTATCTAGCTATGAGAGAACACTTGGTGCTGTAGATTGTTACCACTACACACAAGTCAGTAAACAGCTGTAAGTTGATCAGAATTTCTGGAAATTGTAACTTCCATGGATTATATTTCAGACGTCAGTGGCATGGTTCCCCTGTTGGGACACCCACTGTTTTCAATGTTGGCACACTCCAGAGGGATGTGGTCTCCGCTCACTTCGGTTGAAAGCGTGAGTGGTGAAAGTTAACATCCGGCAAGAGGGGTCCAGTGAGACCCCCAGTTCGCCAGGAAATTACAGATGTACTGACCAGATAACCCCATGAAGGGTGAGGCCATTAATATTGATTGTAATATGGCAAAATGACTGCAGGCATGTGTATTGCAGTCTTAAAAGTGCAGTTATCCTGGTCGGTGAGGAATTAGTTGCCGAGCATTTTAACAATTCCAAGGAATGGGACGGATAAACCGTTCCGAGAAAGTAGGACACGGCTGTTACTTATTGCATTTGGCTTGCAAAGGAATGTGACAAGGTCCTAACAGTTATATATAATATAAAAGGACTCTGCGGATTTTGTGCCAGTAGCCTCTGTACCTTTTCTCAAAGGGTAAGACGCCCAGCTATTCAGCTGAAACATCTCATTTGGATGATGAGGGTGCCCAGCTTTGGTGCACCTGTGGATATTGATTCCATGGGCAGTAACTGACCGGTCAGAACTGCAAAGCACCAGCTAAGTACATTCTCATGTTGAGTGGCTTGTCATAGGCTCCGGAGGCCAATGAAAGTTCAAAACATCTTGGAAAATCCATTCAATTATTTCTGTTAGTTTATGAAATCCTTATTCTCTCCTTTGAGTTCTATCTCAGGTTGTCATGACCTTCCCAAAGAACTTATTCTAGGTACTGGTTCTCTGAACTGCCAGGTCTATACCAGTTGGACTTAGGTGTTCAACTCCCTTTTGAGGGAGACTGGAAGTTGCTAATGAAGGCAATAGTGGCCAGAAACATCTGCCAAGTGCTGAATCACACTAGATAGCAAGCTGCCCTTGATATCTTAGTAGCACATAAACTGTCCAGTTTCAAGTTTATTTGGACCAAGTCAAACTTACGGCAGGCTGACACCCGACGGGTGTATTTGCCTTTTTAACCATCGAATCACAACAATAATTTCAGACCGGTAACTATACTTTGAATATAGTTCCAGGAATAAAGTTGGTGTATATGTCGTTCATTTATCGAGCGAACCTGTCGAACTGTAGTTGTATGTTTGCAGTCCAGGTAATACCAATTTTCAAAACCCCAAAAAAACCGATAAAGGACTTTGGGGTGAATGTCAGTCTCATTTCTCCCAGTTATGCACAGGATTGAGGAAATCCTGGCCAAACAAACGTATTGAACTGGGTTATATATATATGAGATGAGATACCATTTTGATGTATACATGGGTATAAATGACAAGAGGTATCTCTAATAGACTAGTTGTTACCTCCCCACTTTTAGTGTGGGGTACCTAGATGGGGCTAGTTATTAATATAGTATTATCACTATATATGGCTTGGTAAAAACCTATGGTACATTCGTTAGCCACATAGCAGAGCCATGAAGCACAACATAACTGTGTCGCATGAATGGCGGAGATAGCGGAGCCATGAAGCGCAACAACTGTGTCGCATGAATTGCGGATAAAAGGCAGCTGAGGAGTTCTGCTGAAGAGAACAAACCCGCTGGCGATGAGAACATGCTACAAACCCGGAACTAATAGTTCGAGAGAAATAAGACTAGATCCGCATTATTGTACAGTGGTCGTAGACCTACTGCCGGCATATATATCTATGCAAGCTCACAGTAATTTTGACTGGTCTCCAGAATGATCGCAGTCTTGTGAAATAGCAACTGTTAACTCCTCATGGGAGTTCTGAGAATCATGGCTAGAGGCTTGTGAAACTTCGCTTAATACTCTAAAAGAGTCGGAAGGTCATCAACAGAGGATGTGATGACAACTCCAGATGTAATTCCACCCTTATAAGTCTCTGTACCCAGGGGTGGCTAAAAGTTCAAAGTTCCTGTCAATTATGTGTCCATACTTACTGTAGTCTCTAAAGTAGGCTATTTCATTCAGTTTCTAGGCTTAACTGGAGTGCACTGAGTCACTCCACACTTTTTCATTGACAGTGATGTCATATGATGCACTGAGTATACACAGACTCCACATTTTCCATGGGCCGTGGTTTCCTAATACGGAACAAATATACAGAGGTTGAGCAGTCCTGGTTAGGTGCAGGACAGCAACGTTAGACAAAGTATGAAAGTATGAGTCGACCAGATCTTGAGTCGACCTCATGCAGGTTAACTGAGTCATGTCTGACATATCCGGCTTGGACCGGTAAAGAATTGTGTAATATCCCTAATAAGCAGTGAGGTGAGGAACACAAAAATTTTGGACAGCCCATCAAGTTGTGGGCCATATAAGTATTGGGAGTTGTAATACCCACCCGCCTCCCTGAGGTGAGGAACACAAAAATTGGTGTTATTATGGGTTAAAAGTGAGTTAATGAATTGATCATTTCTCCAGGCTAATATAGCCATCCCACCACAAGGATAGCTCTGGTAGTCTATCTCAATTGTAATAGGGGGTCAGGTAAGTATGAACGAATAAGAATTCAAGATTACCCGGTAGTCGGGATTCTTGAAGTGAAAGACTTACCTGACCCCCAGCCTTTCCCAACCCTTCCACCCAAATTTAGCCTGGGATAGCGAGGGACATATGGTTTTTGCTTAATGCGGAACTGAAGAGCTGGGGTGAGGGCCCACGTGACGATGGGCTTGGTAGAGTCCATTTTATTTTGTGGGCAGTGATAGGGGACGAAGGTGGTAGGAAGGTCTCAATTGTAATAGGGGGTCAGGTAAGTATTTCACTTCAAGAATCCCGACTACCGGGTAATCTTGAATTTGTGGTTATTGCAAATTACCAAAATATAGTTTATTCCAGTCTCGGTTTTATATCAATATAAAATAAAACAATCCCAAAGAAACCATCTTCAGCAAAGATGAACTGAATGCCCGCAAGGATACATTTTTGATGTAAAATATAACCATGCACCGAAGAAGAAGATTGCGTATCGCATAGAGGCAGTTGGAATGATTATTTGCTATATCCGCACATTCAAAAATCTATTGTCTCAGAAGTCTTTGCGATTGCACATCTAATTTTTTGTTCTATCCAGTTGCTCTTTAAGTACAAGAGAACTCTATAGGATATTTTCACAGGTTAGAGACATCACATATCTCCTGATGCAGACATCACATATCTGCTGAATGAGACATCATATATCTCCTGATGTAGACATCACATATCTCCTGATGAAGACACCACATATCTCCTGATGAAGACATCACATATCTCCTGATGGAGACATTACATATCTTCTTATTCACCAGCAATGGTGGACTTCAGCCAGAAAGAAAGTATTGGCAGCATTACACTATAGTATTACAATATCACTGAAATGTAAACAGTATGTGACTGCATATACAATTTTATGCAATGTGCTTGAGGAAGAACAGCTACATATGTAATTATGTATGGCCAAGTCAACAAAAAGTCTTGTAAACACTGGCTTTGTCTGCTTTGGATATTTACATGGACTCTTTGTTCTTGATTTGTATTCCATTCCTTTCTTCTAGATGTGGAGTATTGGTGTATATGTTCACTTGTAGCATTTTGGTAGAATACATTGGATTTTTGTCCTGAATCGATCCAGTACAAGTTGTACCAAGTGAACTCTGATCTACAGTACAACTTACTGGCGGATATCGGTGACGGGGGATGTCCTCATTTATGATTTTGGTCCGATTGACACATTTGTGATTAACACATTTGTGATTGATCCGGATTGACACATTATTTGTGATTAATCTGGATTGACACACTTTTTGGGATCGATCCGGATTGACACATTTGTGATTGATCCATAGTGATCAATAGTGACCTGTATCTGATAAAACAAATGTTGCTTCCAAGCTACTTACTGTTAACTTTTGTGGATATTGTATGAAGGATGGTCAATGTCTTGCTATTGTAAATGCTCTTACCATTATATCTGCCGCTTTAAAACAGTGTCCACATGCCTGCCTTATGCAATATGCATGGCTGGTTGGATACGTAATAATTGATCTAGTTTTTTCCATGTACCAATTTGAATTTCGATTTTGACATTCAGCTTTATATCAGATTCTGTCAACAAAAAAGATTTGTGTTAGCCGGACAAATCAAAATTGATTGTTACTGTCATGAAGATTATAGACCCATTTTATTTCTAAATTTTTATCCAAGGTTTCTATGAACCATAACTTTTGTCTCCTTTTTCTCTTGTCTGTTTTAGTAGTGACTTTCACAAACTTTTTGTATCCGGTGTAGCTCGTTTACGGCTCAAATCATTGCAGCGATGGTGCTATAGTGCCATAAACCCAGACTAAGCAGCACTGACACTGCTGAGAGTTAGTCTGTTTCTCCCATATAGAGTGCTATAAGACATTGTAATGATGGGGTAATGACCACCCAACATCCAATAAAAGCTCAGGGGAGTAGTACTGCGCAGTTCGAAATGGCAATGAGCAACACTGGAAAAACAGCAACAGTCTGATGGGGGAATGGCATGTCTACTGCAATTCTTGCTTCAGCAGCAGGGCTAGCATCATTTCTGCTTCATCTGCAGCAGAAACAGCAGCAGCAGCATGCAGAACCAGTAGCAGCAGACCCAGAAGCTCCACAACCCTTGCTGCCCTTCCTCCATTGCATAGATCTCCCATTGCACTAATGCTCTTAAGCCTGCTAATCCCAAACCTCATGCTTCAGTATTTAGCATGCATGTTCAGATCTCACAGTCCTCATTGAGTCGCTGATATTGTGATATTCTAATTTATATCGAGGAATGGTAGTGAGCTCCATTATTGCTAGTGTTCGGCGGTTCTGATATATTTGATTCGGTTCGGTTTTTCGGTAATTTCTGACCCTAGAACCGTGCCCTGGGAACCGTGGTTTTGGTCCTGGTTTCGGTACGCAATATGTACTACACGATTTTGCGATCTGCGTATTTGGAGCCCAGGGGGAACAATTATTGATAATATGATAGCGCTTGGGAAAATGAACAAACAACAATTTTGCTTATAATTTTGTCATTTTCTGAATAAAATAAGAGAAATTACGACTACCGAAACACACGGTTGTTTGATTGAACTTCGGTTCAAGTTTCGGTTGTAGTGGTACAACCAAAACTGAACCGAAATTTCAGAATCGGCACAACAGCCTGTTTTCCTATTATTGGGAAAGTGAATAGCATTCCTCTCTGGTGGTTATCTGTTTTCTGTTCATGTTTGTTTTCTTCGTAAGTGGCCACACTTGATGGCAAACTTGTGTTGAGAAGTAAAATTTTAAAGGTTGGAAATTGGAACTCATTTAGTTATTAACCGTTAAGGGCAATGCGCATCGTGCTTACAGCTTGAATAAAACCAAACACAGACGCTGTTGTTTGGTGTGCATATTCTATCCGCATTTCACTTCTTTTTGCTGCGGAGTGATTTTTCCTACACTTAACTTAATTTGCGCAGTGGTCGTGAAACATCCATCAAACTTAATTTAATCATCTGGGCTTTTGGTGTTTTGTAAGAAGGATGTGCCTTTGAATTTATATTTTTTGTTGCATCTTTTTTTGTCCCTTGTGATGCAACTGCAAAGGATATAAATTTCCAATGCTTCAGCATTTATTGTTTATGTATTTATACTCGAAAGAAGTCAATCATTAAACAATTAGCATTGTTTTCCGGAAAACATTGTTTGCGTTGTAGTATACTGCGCATATATGCATTGTTGACACATGCATTCAAAATATATAAATTTTGGAAATTCCACTTGACAGTGCAAGTTCAACTTGCATAAGAACTTTTTATTTTTCAATTTACAAAATGAAGATTGATAATATGTAATGTGATGGAATTCCATGTAATAGGCTGAACAATGCTGAAATTCATTGCTGGAAACATGTTTTACTCGATAAGATTATGGAAGATTGGCCATCGCAATTTCTGAATGGCTACATGTGTTTAATATGCGAAAGTATTTGGAGTTCAATCAGTTCATTCTTCTTGTAAATGTGCATATGTATATGCACTTCTATGTAGGATATATTCAGAGATATGTATTAATATGAAAGATAATTTAGGAAGAAAATATGTTAAGGGATGTTGTGTATCTCTTTGTCAAACTTTCAAGGAGTTTGGTATTCGTTAAAACTCCATTGAAAGGTTTGATTCTACAATATGAATGATGTGTGTATAATTTTATCACTCTGGCAGTCTGCTATTTTACTGGAACAGCCCTGTTCGCGACAGAAAGTCTACTATTCTTATTGGAACAGGATAGATTGCAATTTGTATCTTCCTTTTAAATTTGAACACAGTTGAATCATTGATATTGGTGCCGAATTTCTGCTATTTTAATTGGAACACTCTTGATTGTGGGAAAATATCTGCTATTTTAATAGGAACAATCTTGATTCTGGGAGAATATCTGCTATAGCAATTGGAACATGTGATTGTGGGAAAATATCTGCTATTGTATTGGAACACTCTTGATTGTGGGAAAATATCTGCGATTGTAATTGGAACAATCTTGATTCTGGGAGAATATCTGCTATTCTCATTGGTACAATCTTGATTATGGTGTAAATATTTGCTATTTTAATTGGAAAACTCTTTTAAATGATAATTATTGTGAGATCTGCTATATTGAATTGGACACCTTTTTCAGGGGGAGGAGGAATGTCAGGCCTTTCGAATGGACCGCTTTTGATTGTGGGCGAATATATGCTTTATTCTAAACTGAATTCGTAAGATTATTTGTTACAGACTATTAATATCTTATAATTTGAGCTTTTTCTGGGAGCAACCTATTATTTCAAACTCATGAAGTATTATATTATGGAATGTGGAGGAAAATATCTCTTCTGTTGTGAGGAAGGTGGAGCTGCTCTCAGTTGCCAAAAGCCATAGTAGATTAAAACAGATATTCCCCAGGCATTGCCTTACATTTTGCAGGGTTGTTATAACATTGTTAGTTTGGTGTTGGGCTTTCTCTATAATAGACCTTGTTCTCCACCGAAGTCTGCTCCAGCAGTAGCAATTGTTCAGCTGCTTCACTGATATCATGTATATAGTTGTTTAGAAAGTAAATTTCTCTTTGGCTGCTGTTGTTGTAATTTTAATTTAACTACACTGAGATTGTGTCTTTTGACACCTATGCAGTTTATCACTAAGATAAATTATTTGTAAGCTGATATCACACCAGTGTATGTGTAGGAAGGTATGGATAAGGTAGATATTACCAAGAGACTGTTTTGTTATTTATGAGAATTAGAATAATATTTTGTTATCAATTATCATCTCAATTATTGGGTGCAATTAAAATTGAATTCATTCAGTTTCCGCATGCCTGTGCAATCCGAAGTTGCCCTGATCTTGGTTCGACACTTTCGAAGAAAGCATCAGATGAACGTAGTGCTGCACTCTGAAAAATGTCGGGACAAAATAAAATCAATGTTGGTTTTTTGCATTGAAATCTGGTTTTTCAAAAAACCATTTTGAATCTGAAAAACCAATTTTGTCTGAATTTTTTTAGAGTGTGCTATGGTGAATGCTGATTTGATCTTAACTTTGAATCAGTTCTTATGAACTTCAACAATATAATATTGCCAAAATGGATCTATTGTTTAAAATAAAGGGGAAAGGTGGAGCACATATACAGTACATGTATGCAGAAAGGTGCATGGTATGCAATGTTCATGGAAGTACAAAAACTGAAATATTTTTTACTCCCTCTGTGCATTTTGTGTACAAAGAGGTGGTGCACATGTGGAAATATTGGAGGAGCTGGGATATAGACTTTTTGGGAGGCTATTCCATTGCATCACAGGAATGCTACAGGGTTAGTTGCAGAAGAGTATTGTTGGCAACAGACAATAGCAGAACTGAAGAGAGGAAAGGAGCGGAGTGTTTGATGTTTGGCTACAATATTGAGGAGGAGTGCCTCAAGGAGGCGAGGGCCATATAAATTTATGATGTTAGAAATTTAGGATAGAAACTGTGAAGAGATATTATTTGGTTATCCCATGCATTTTGCCCCACAATGCTACAGCTATTGATACTGATAGATTGATAAGAACAGCCATTGAATTGCCTGGAATTTGGAATCCAATATAATTGTGTATGGCATACATTTGCCAATTTTAAAATTTGAGAAAATCTAGAATGTGTGAAAAGTCACGATTCTAACCATGGTCATTGTACAACCCACTCATTTTGCTACAGCAATACCAGCAATACTGATGACTGACAGACTGGTAGGAACAGCAGCTGAATAATCTAGAATTTGGACTCCATATCCTAGAACTGTTCAGCAGGACATGTACACCAGCGGTAGGTGTCTAGGAGATAAGTCAGAAGCTGCAACAAGGACGGTGCACCATTACTACCCATTGGTAGTATGCAAAAGTGGTGAAAAAAGATGCAGCTATTTGATGCATTCGCCAGGTGCACAGGGCATGATGGCATTTAAGACTGACTGCTCTTTGCTAGTCTTGGGAGCCCCAAGGTTGGCCAAGGTTTGGGGTTGTTGCTTGTTGGAGAATAAAGACAGGTCCACCTCCCCTTCTCTTCACCCTGTCCTTTCATCTCTTCATTATTCTCCTGGATCTAAGCTGCCTGCCACTGTGAAATGATGCTGTGAGTTGATGAATGTTTTGTTGGTCACTGAGTTGTGAAATTGTGACTTTTAAAATGGTCAGACGTAGACATTTCAGGAATTTCCTAAAATTAAGTAACTGATAATTATGTAATGCATATATTTTATGTGGAAAAAAAGTTCTGTTAAATTTCAATGTTAAAATATTATTTCAGTTTTTTAGCCAGTCAGTACTTATCAATGTGCAAAAGCATGTATACCGCTACATTTGAAAAATCTAGGGTAGCTAGAACAAGTGACTATTAAATCACCTATAGTATTTGCTTGGAATATACTTCTTAATATATAAAAAGTTGTGTTTCTCCTCAGTCGATACGGGGTTTCTCAGCAAGATGGTTTTCGGTGACTTCGGGATTTCTCAAGTTCCTCTTCAAGATGCAGCGCTACATTATTCGCCATATCAACAGTTGCGGTGAAACTTACTTCGTAACAATTAACAGTTTGGCCAAGCCCAGGCTAGGCCCGTTGTCAGCCTGATGTCTTCACACTCTGATAAATCTACCCTTTGCTAAGCTACAAAAGCTCTACAAGAGCCTCTGTAAACCCAGCTGGATCCTACATGGGTTGAGGGAGTCAGGCCAAGGCTAAAGTAGCCTCCCTGGGCCAAAGGTATAGCCAAGTTGGCCATAAACACAGCCAAACTGCCCCTAACTTGTTGCTTTATCCTCTGTCTTGAAAAGAGTGCAGCATTTTGCTTAGAACACCTTCGACCATGATTTGCTGAACATGTTTCAGACAATATTTTTCTGCTATGTTCATTTTAAGGCTCCATGAATCTGGAATTTGTGTTCTCAATTTCCCGTTCTCAATCAATTGGCAGTCCTCTAGAGATTATCTTAGAATTACCCTGATATTTTTACTGGAACGCTTGTTCAGTTGTTATTCTAAACTGAATTTTAGCTATTATTATGGAAACTCTCTTCATTTCTGAATATCAGCTATTTTTATTGGAAATTTGAAATCCTCTTGTTTTGTCCATTCCGACCTAAATTTTTGCTTTTGTTATTGGAACTCTCTTGTTTATAACGAAATATCTGCTTCCGGGTTTTTCTCTGGAGGATTAATTTGCCAACTTTGCCTACCTTGAACAAGAATGTAGGATATACTATATTTGTTGTGACATATAAATTATACAATATGCAATGAACAAACTTCTTTTGAAAAACAACCTTCCTGTGATATAAAACTACCTGCTGCATTGCTGACTCCTTACCTGAGTAGTTCCAAAAGTACCAGTTAGAGATTACAAAGAATATCCACAGAACAAAAATGTGAAGTGGGGCTCTAGGCCAGTGTATCTGGCCCTAAAACTAACCTGGCTGGCCCTATTCCCTGGCACAGCTGGCTATGCGGTTTTTACCTGAGATTTAGACTGACAGATCTGTCACCTTGTGTTTCAAGGATGACCCTAACCTCTTGCTATCCCAGGAATTCATTGCCTTCAAACAAAGAAACGGAATACTCATAGCTCAATCTGGGCCTCTGAGGAGTATGGATGTGAAGCAGGGCGGTGTTGTACTACCTATACATATACAGTACTCTGGTACTGGGAAGAATTAGTAGACTGTCTGGGCTAATCACAGTAGAATTGAGTGACATGATAGCTCTTGATTTAGTTTTGACATCATTGGTTAGTGATGTAACATCTTGACAAAAAGGTCATCAACATGCATGCCATACTGGTGTACATGATGTATGACAAGGTGATGTTGTGCCACCTGCATGTACATTGATTGCATTGTTTAACTTGGAAGAATACGTACTAGAATTATGTATTTATTAGTTTCTTTTTACCATAATGAATTGACTTAAATGATGTAGGCTTTGGTTGACTGTATATCATTGAATTGTGTGTATCAGGCAAAAGTTTGCATGGTTTATAACAAGGTGATGTTTTACCACCTGTGTACAAAAACATGTGTACCAAATAAATATGTACACTCTACCAAAATGAAGAGACCACAGGTCCTTTACCTTTGCTCTTCATTGCAGCTTTTCTAGTCAGCGGATACATGAAATTATGAATAGTGCTTGTGGGTGAATGAAAGCTAAAGGTGATGTTATATTCAAAATGTGAAAAAAGAATCCAAAATCTGTGTATGTGGTAATTTAGCCTAATGACCCATTTACACCTGTTTAAATGTTAACAGGTGACAGGTTAGAGTAAATACTTATGGCCAAATGGTAAATTCAAACATGGCTGAATTATCTTGTTTGTGCATTTAAAGTAATCCCGTAGATAATTACATGAACAGGTGGATTTGTTTTAACAGCTTGTATTTTATGTAACTAAAGAGAAAGATTAGATTTAATGTGATGTAAAGAGAGCTGGTAAAATACTCTCGAAATACCCTGGAAATGTGGTTAGTGAATCATCATCTGTTAATTGCTATGAAAACACATTTAAAAGGCCAATTAATGAATGGGAAATGACAGGTAATTGTGATGTTTTTCTCATAACAAACTCTTATTGCGTATTAACAAGTGTCAAGATTTCTGCATCTTCTTTATTGCGCAGTGTAGCAAGAAACCTTAAGGATGTAGAAAAGAAAGATAGAAAAATCTAAACAAAAGATAACAAATGATACATTCATACATATAAGCATCATAAAAAACTGGTACATATTTATTCCTGATAGGAGTGCGTGTGAAAAAGGTACATTAATATGTATGTTGGAACAGATACATTATATTGCCATACAAAATCTCTTCTCACTTTCATTTAGATAGATAGATAGATAGATAGATAGATAGATAGATAGATAGATAGATAGATAGATAGATACAGAGTTCTTGACAAGTCTTTGTTGTATTGTAATAAGACAGTGATATGTCTAATGTGATATAGAAAAAATAGATTGGCAAGTATGTGGTTGATCAGTTTTCTTTGGCTAATCAACCAATCACCTGATGATTGGTCGAGTTGGGTTGGCAACCTGGCATGCAACAGGACTTAATGGACAAGTGGAGGCACTTCCGGTTGTAGCCGGAAGCTGCAGCAACAGTCTGTGGCAGTTCCGTTTGGGCATGAAGCAAAAGTTGTGTTTTCTGTCAAAGCTGGTTTTACTGATGGGTATCAAGGTAGTTGTGAATCATACAGCAGCCATGTGGTGGTTAACACTGGCCTCATAGCTGTCTTATGTTATGGTGGTTTGTTGGGATAATACTGGCTTTACTCTTTATGATTCAACAGTAAAAAGTTTAGTATCTTATATAACACAACTGATGCGATATATATTGCTATAGGCGCTGCCCTGCTGGCTATAGGTACTAGCAAACCAAACATGAATAGTGCTGTTTTATAAAGCTTTTTAATTCAGAATTGATCAGAGATATGTTAAGCAAGATAAGAAGATAAGAGACAGAAAAATGCCATGCATAATTGAATGTCTCATTCTAACATTTATATAGCTGAGATTCTCCTCTTTACTTTGTGAGGTTCGCCAAACAGTTTCCTCAACAAAACGAGGAATCGAACCTGGCATTTTGTGGAGCAGTCAATATGGTTCATTGGCTCAGCTGCAGTTGTTAGAGAGTCTCAACTCTCCTGATGATCTCAGGACTACGGATGGTCTATTTGGTGAAGGAGGGCCAGCAAGCAATGACACTATGTCATGAAGGGGGTCCAAAGGCTTCGACACTCCATCATGTCTCCATGAACCACAGAACCTGACATAATATGCTAAAAGATTTCTTTTCTGCTGCAAATTTGGTCAGTGTCAGATTGCTGCAACTTGACCAATGGGTTTGAATACTATATACCAGGGCAGCTGGTCAGGGGATCAATCATCCTATGCATCTGCTGTTGATTTGGTGAGAGGTATGTCCAGCAATTCTGGGTCTATGCTGGGCATTGCTGAGTCTGGATTGGATGGATGCTTGCAGTTCTGTTTAAATGTCAAAACAATTGGCTAATGTGGAGGTTCTAATGCTAATGGGCTACCATCGACTGCAAAGGTTATTGCTGTGTTGCAACACTGTTGCACAGTGTTGCAGACTTGAAGTCTGTAAATCAGAGCATGGGATCATCCAAGGTCACCCCATGTATCATGTTGAAGATATTCACATTTGAAAATGTTGCAATTTCTCATGTTACTGGTGCAAGAATTGGATCAGTTCACACGATTTGGCTGCATGTTGAAGTGGAGTGGTGTGAGTCTGTTCAAAGATGTGATGATTATGATGACTATGACTATGATGATAAAGAGGCAGTATCTTAGGTAGGTTAATCTGGGGTTGGTGCCTTATTTCAGTTGCTTCCTGACGTGGTTTGTCTCATCTATCACACACAAGATTTCACATTTGAAAATATTGCCATTTATATATATACTAGAAATGCCCATTGTGGCAAAATAGAGTATTTAAAAACTGTGTGTAGTTATAGCTACTAAATTCTCTTTAAGTGATGCAGTGTAGTTGCCATGGTGATGCAACGCAATCGGGGAAAAGATTTTGGAAAAAAGTATGCAGAAAAAATGTTTTTAAAAAAGTGGGAAAAAAGAATTTCTGAAATTGGAAAAAGCCCCTCAGGAAAACAACAATGGCTCAAGTCCAATATCCGGTTAAGAAGTTCCTGTTAGAGTCTTTACTCTTTAAAATCATTGCGTCACAACAGCTGTCATGGCGTCACATGGGGGCTGCCGCCTCAAACCCCCGCTCATTGGCTGAAACGTTTGTTATGATGACGTCACAACCAAAAAACACACTTATTGTTACACCCTGGAACAATTTTTTTTTATATAGTGAAAATGTAAAAAAGTTCTAAAAAAAATTTTTTTTGTTCATGTTGAAAAAAAAAATTTTTTATTTTGAAATTGGAAAAAAAAGGTTGCCCACTTTTTGCAGGACATCAATATTAGTACACTGTGCGAATTTGGCAGTCGTGGGTCACCCAGACGCCTCGTATGAGGGACCGAAGCATCCAGAATTGCGCCTTTGTATAGATAGAAGATTTGAATCGCGAAATTAATCCCATTTATGAAATACATTCTGACTGATTGGAAATGCCTATATATCCATTGATTTCAATTATGTCATGGTAATGTCTGTGATCTATCATTTCGAGTGAAATGATGAGGGAGTCAGTAAAATTGCAAACAACTGATGGAATACACACAAAAATATACAATATTTTAAAAATAGTCAACGAACTATATTAGAACTGATAATTGGGAGAGCGATAGCTTTCCCCTAATGATTGCAGCTGAAATTGACAGGTTGTTTTCTAGTCAAGTAAACACGCACTACATGCCTATTTGGATTATTGAACTGCTGTCAATTTAGGCACAAGGATCTTGCCTAACCAATGGTTGCATTTGTAAGTGGTTGTTGTTAATGTGGCATGTGCAATGACAGCCTGACCAATGGTCACTCCTCTTGTCCAAGAAAAGTTTCTCCGACATTGCAAATAATGGGCAGAGTGGGCTTAGGACAGGGGGGGGGGGACTGCACATTGAAAACAAAACTAGAATTTGTGTCGCAAGCGGAACACATGCGAGTTCTATGTGAATGTTGTTTTGCCAGATAGATAGATAAGGGGGCGACCATTTAATGGGGCGACCATTTAATATCTCCTAAGAATAAGGGGGCAACCATTTAATATCTACTAAGGTGCTAAGATAACAAGATAGATAGATACATAGATACATAGATACATAGATACATAGATAGATACATAGATAGATACATAGATAGATAGATAGGATAAGGGGGCAACCATTTAATATATACTAAGGAGGGGGCGACCATTTACCCCCGGGGACATGGTGACATACCCCCGGGGACATACTCCCGGGGACATACCCCCGGGGACATACCCCCGGGGAATACCCCCGGGGACATACCCCCGGGGACATACCCCCGGGGACATACCCCGGGGACATACCCCCGGGGACATACCCCCGGGGACATACCCCCGGGGACATACCCCCGGGGACATACCCCCGGGGACATACCCCCGGGGACATGGGGACACACCCCCGGGGACATGGGGACGTAACCCCGGGGACATGGGGACGTAACCTCCGGGGACATGGGGACGTAATCCCCGGGGACATGGGGACGTAACCCCCGGGGACATGGAGACGTAACCCCCGGGGACATGGGGACGTAACCCCCGGGACATGGGGACGTAACCCCCGGGGACATGGGGAAGTAACCCCGGGGACATGGGACGTAACCCCCGGGGACATGGGGACGTAACCCCAGGGACATGGGGACGTAACCCCCGGGGACTTGGGGACGTAACCCCCGGGGACGTAACCCCAGGGGACATGGGACGTAACCCCGGGGACATGGGACGTAACCCCCGGGACATGGGGCCGTAACCCTTGGGGACATGGGGACGTAACCCCCGGGGACATGGGGACGTAACCCCAGGGACATGGGGACGTAACCCCTGGGGACATGGGGACGTAACCCCCGGGGACATGGGGACGTAACCCCGGGGACATGGGGACGTAACCCCTGGGGACATGGGGACGTAACCCCCGGGGACATGGGGACGTAACCCCCGGGGACATTGGGACGTAACCCCCGGGGACATGGGGACGTAACCCCCGGGGACATGGGGACGTAACCCCCGGGGCCGTAACCCCTGGGGACATGGGGACGTAACCCCCGGGGACATGGGGACGTAACCTTCAAGGATATGTGGACGTAACCCCGGGGACATGGGGACTTAACCCCCGGGACATGGGGCCGTAACCCTCGGGGACATGGGGACGTAACCATCGGGGACATGGGGCCGTAACCCCGGGGACATGGGGCCGTAACCCCCGGGGACATGGGGACGTAACCCCGGGGACATGGGGACGTAACCCCCGGGGTCATGGGGACGTAACCCCAGGGGACATGGGGACGTAACCCCCGGGGTCATGGGGACGTAACCCCCGGGGTCATGGGGACGTAACCCCGGGGACATGGGGACGTAACCCCCGGGGACATGGGGATGTAACCCCCGGGGACTTGGGGACGTAACCCCCGGGGACTTGGGGACGTAACCCCCGGGGACATGGGGACGTAACCCCCAGGGACATGGGGACGTAACCCCGGGGACATGGGGACTTAACCCCCGGGGACATGGGGACGTAACACCCGGGGACATGGGGACAGTTATGACTGAATATCAGGACTTTATTTTTCTTCAAAATGATAGATTGCAAAAAAACAACAATTTATTAGAATTTTTTATTATAGGCCTATATAGGCCTACAAGAAATCGAAATAAAAAATATGGAAACTTGTTTTATTCAACTCAGAAAAGTGGAAAAACATAACTGTCTAATTGTAATTGAGTAAATTAGTTCACTTGAAGATGACACCTGACCTATTGCTGTTGAGGAAGTTCAATAATCAATGGCAATTAACAATCGACATGGGGACACTGCCCTTCTTAAAAAGTGACACAGGGACACTGGCCCTCTTAAAAATCGAGAGACACTGACAGATTGACTAATAAAAAGTGACAAACATTTGATACATTTCTTTATCATTTATGCTTCGATAAAATGGGACATGAGACATTCATTTTTCCTTTAAATTCCAACATTTGACACCCCATCTGTTTTTGAGACCCATGTATACCCCTATCAACAAAGTTTATTTCAAGAAGGCTATACAAATTTTGTTTTGCAGGCTGTATAATCTAGAATTTCATCCAATCGAGGTTGTTTCTATTAATTGCATTTAAGCCATCATCAATGATTTCCACTCTCTGTAATCCACAGTTGATTACAAGACCCTGTCTTAAAATAATAAAATCCAGTCTTTTAAGTGGTAGTTTAAAAAAAAGGTAATGAGCATAAATAACCAAGAATTTTTCTAGGAGATTAGGAGAATGCAGACCAAAATTCTCATCATGCAGGCCAAATGCTGACCAAATGCTGACCAAATGCAGACCATTCTATATATATACTTTCGGAAAAATGCCAAATACAGTGCAAAAACTAGTCCCGGGTGCTTTGTTACTGATGCTGCATATATGCAACAGAGTCACAGTTCGCTACATTGAAATATATCTAATGAAAGATACACACTATTTCTTTTAATACTCATTCCCAGTGACGAAAAGGTGACATCAACCTAACTACACCACGCCCACTCGACATGCGAGAGCTCTCCCTTCGCATCGGTCCCGATCGAAACTCTAGTAATTGGTTATTTTTCGAATAACTGACCAGTCACTTTATCAATACACTCACCCCTTTTGGAGTGTTCACTTTAGACATTGGTGGGGTCTCCTTATATCACTTGCACTCCAACTGACTACAATGATTCGAAGCTCAATTTGAGTGGTGACAGTGTTTGCAAAACTTCAAGTTCGAATTACAACATTCCACTCAAGTTCTACTTGACTTTGACAAGTTCACATTAGTTTTTTCGTAAACACCCATTTCTTTAGGTTTTTCGATGTTATCACCTGTGACATCTCCTTTCTGTTTCTCCTGAAGGTTGTATGACTGTAGTGACTTTCCTGAACTTGAGTATTTTTAAAGGGGGGTTTTCTAGTTCTGTACATGTCACGTATAACTTTGTGGAAACTGACACATGTAGCGACACCTTTGACTCGTGAGAAAACTGCAAAAAACAAACTGAACGATTGTTGTCGTTTGTTGTTGACACATGTCATACTGAGATGACAATTGAGGCTATCAGAACTGCATTAGTGTAAATATAAGGTGCAGTTGGTTCGGTTGTTCTGTAAACTATGCTCCCAATAATATAAGGTCCAGAAACCCAACTGCTGTTCTGGCTCCTCAAGCTGCATGTCCAGCTTCACCAGGGCATTTATTTCCTCCATGAATAATGAGACAAAAAACACAAATTATGTGTTTATCTTTTCTTGCATTTAGTAAGGAATCGGCTTATTTCATTAAAAGGACTTACTATTGAAGTATTGCCACAGATAAAGTGATATATATCATTGCAATATGCTCCACTGAATGTTTCTCAACATTTTGTTATACCCAGAGCGTTTGTACAGGAAGGAAACTTCCTATTTTTTTGTGAGTTTGTGAACTTAAAAGTTACAGAACAATGTAAGCTGATATTGTGATTTTAGAAGTTTTTTCACTGCACCTTGTCTGGAAAAAATGTGTCTTTTTTAACGAAAAAAATAATATATAAAAAAAACAGGTGAAGAGAAACAATGGCTTCATCAATCAAAACTTCAGGTTGAACTCTGCAATGCTTGGCATGTGGAAAAAGTCTTGTAAATATTGCCTTAAGATATTTGCTGTTTTTGCCAGTCCTGCCACAGTATTGCCCGAGTTTTTAGATTACATAAGTAGTATCTACGTTGTTATGGCTACAAATTCAGACTGCAGGTCATGGAGGTTTTCTTTTTTTGTAGAATGACAAGAAAAAAATCGTGAAAAAGGTCCAAAATGACCTTCTCAAACTGCTGGGTGTGCCAATACCTCGAGGAATCCCTTAAGAATGTAGGTGCTTGTGCACAAGTACAGCTCTCACTGCCAATAAATGTCAACCCAGCATCTTCAATGTCAAGTTTACAAGCAGCAAGTCTTCATAACATTGGAGTTATGCTCAGTTTCTGACAAATTCATGGAAGAAGTGCCAAAATATGATATATTGTGTGTTGTCGTTCAATTCTGACAGAAGTGCAGGTAAAAACACTTTATGTTCATATGTGTTCTTATAATCATACACTGCAAAAAATTCCCGTTAAATTTTACAGTTAAATTAGCTGGAAACTTTGTTCCAGGTCTAAGAACTGTAAAAGTACTAATAAACCTGAACAGGACAATGAACCGTAAAATGCAGATTGGTACATTGAACTGTAATTTTGCAGATTCAACAAAGTGATATTACGGTATAATGTACATATATAAAACAGTTTATTTAAAGTATATTTTACAGTTATATCAACTGTCAATCATAGAATGTAAAGAATGCAAGGAGCTGTATAATCTACCGTAAAAATACGGATAGTATGTGTTATTCTTACTTATTGCACAAGTGTGAAACAACAGACTAAGCATGTGATTTAACTGTCGCATAGCTGTAGGGATGTACCGAAGCTGGAATCAGCTGAGAGAGTGAGACAGCCACTGACTCCAGGCTCGGCCTTGCTCGACAGCAGGGAAGTAAGTCCATCAATTATACCCAGCAATGAATTCGCACACGTTTCCTCACAAACCATAAAATTGATGGATATTTTCCAAGAGAACCAGGTGTCAAGTTTATCGAAGTATGTTGTATTGGTGCAGACTGCGCCTGGGTTATTTTGGTTTTAATAGTGTCATTCTTTAGATCATATCATAAGACTCACACAAATGTCAATGTCATATATAAATATAACAACTTTTGCATAATGACAGCATCTTTAAGATCATATGAATGAGGATGTTCCGTTACCTTCAGATAAGTTATAAATTAAGTTTGATTAACAGCTGTGTAAAGCATATGTTATAGATGGCACCACATGTTCCGTGGTTGAAGTCCATGCAATCTCTTGTTTATAGTTCCTAATCTGACCAGGTGTATTGATTATTTGGCCAATTCATGTGTTTTGTCTGCATATTACAAGTTGCCAGTAAATTAACGGTTGAAGTAATTGTTCATTAACGTGAACTGAATGTTAAATGACATGTTGCAGTAAATTTATCTTGGAGCCATTTTGTAACTGACAAAGAACTGTAAATTCACAAACAAAGTCTGTTTTAAAAAAATACTGAAAAAATAACAATAAATTTACGGTTCTTTTAGCCAGAAAAACACGGTCATTTCTTACAGTGTAGACATACGAGTAAATACTTGGTATATGCCTAGTATGGTATAATTACATTGCTGTTTAATGAATTTGTTACATCTGATACATAAGCTACATGTATATTTTCACCCATATAATAAATTGACCAGATCTAGCAAATGGTTTGTAGTTTGCTCTTCAACTTCTTTGAATATTCATTAGCCACCTTATGGAAGTAACCTGTTAACACAACATTATATTTAGCATTGATGATTGCAACCTGTGCTTCCTCATACCACAGAACTGCAGCACAATGAAGCCATGCTCCTGCAGGTCACTGCACACAGTGCACAGGAGCTGGTTTGGATGATGCAGACATCATGCAGCAAGCTGAGCAAAGGTACATCAAGCAAAGGTGCATCAAGCAAAGGTGCATCAAGCAAAGGTGCATCAAGCAAAGGTGCATCAAGCAAAGGTGCATCAAGCAAAGGTTCCTCATATCTGAAGAGATCCGCATTCTGCAGAATCAACTGAACAAACCCTGCTACTTAATCCCAAGGAATGGAAAGCATGGCATACTTTTGGGAGAGGTTTGGCCCAGGAGCCTGTAGTTGAGGTTAGGTGAATCTGGAGAAAGGGAACACCTCAGAATCTAGATTATTGGGGAAAGGTGTGGGGCTGGGCCATGCTTTGGCAACACCTCAAAAATGTGGCTTGTTCTATGGTGCTTTGTTAAATTAACAGGATGAAAATTTACAGGGTTTAGATTTAAAATATCTGTTGTAAGACAACAAGGCGAAGTGGAATTAGTGAATGTTATCTGGTTACTGAGAGTTCGATCAACTGCCATACTTTGTACATGGTATTTTCAAAATTATCTTATTTTACGCGCCCTAAATTTAGTTTCCGTTCGTGTCAGTTGCTTGCAATGATATTAAGATACAGCCAAATGTAATAAATTTTTGGAAACCTTTTGACAACATCCATAGGCCTATATATGTAAGATACGTTTGAGATGTAATACGTTGTAAATGTGTCAATGTTGCTGTTCTTGGTTTTGCTCGAAAGAACGATGCCTCGAAGCGGCTGTTTGGTTTATTCTCAAGTAAGTTAGCGTAATGATGAGAGTGTAAGAATATGAGTCCACCAGGAAAGATTCTTCCTGTTTATTGCAGAATTCTGTTCAAATACTGGGGACTTTCCCGCTACTGACCAGTTGCTGCTCTGGCTTGTTCAACTTCCAGGTAGAATTCTACAGTGCAGAAGCAAAGCAAAGCAATGTGAGGTGCAGGTCAGTTGGAAGAGCTAACATATGTGGAGCATTGCCTGCACAAAGCATGGAACATGCACAGAACCTCTCACAACTAACTCTCAGGTGTGTTCAAAGAGCTAAACTGTGGAATGCAAACTTTGCCAACTGAGCTGACATACATTTAGTTTAGCACTGCAGCACTCAGTGCGCACTGCTTTGTATGGACTACATTTTATGCACTGTATTGTGGACTTGTGGTACTATTGTGCTATTCCGAACATGTTTCCAATATGGGTACTGTGGAGTTCCAAGATCTCCACAACTGTCAATAAATATTACCAAAGATTCATGGCCAGTTATCCTTCTTGGATATTTTAACAGTATCGTCAAACTTCAAGAATCATTGTTGTGGAAGTATAGCGTACATCTCCTCTATTATGGCTGGCAACTGGCTGCAGATCAGCCAGTATGCATCCTGACAGGGAATAAATGCCTTTGTCAAGATGGCCAGTATGATGCAACACACACTTGCAAAATTATGAACTACTCATTTATCTGTGGAAAATATTTTGCAGATGGAAGGTGAAGTTGGTTGGAGTCCTTATAATCCTATTTGCTAGAGAAGTTAGGAGTCAAGAGTTGGTCCAGGAGCCACAGAGTCTGTTGAGGGAGCTTCTCCCCTATGTTGGCAATGAGCTTAGGCCCTTCAGCCATTTGCGAAGCTGCTCACGCCAGTAGCATGTTTGAGTTCCCTGCAGTGTTGCTCTTTGCTCTCTCAAGGTCATAAAAGTAGGCTTAGAGGTCATATAATTGGCCTAAAGGTCATTTGGATCACCAAAGTACACCATCATTTGGCCCTCTTGTGGACACTAGGTGCCAAACAAGCAGACATTTGAACCATGCCTACCTCATAATGACACACTTTTTCACTATTCCCAAAGAGGCCCCTGGCTATGTGGCTTTCAAATTGAAATAAAATGTTCTGATATCATAGCCTGGGTATGTGGGAGGTCATTTCAACTCATTTCAATAATATTTACTTTTTCGACCTCTTGTATCGGCCTAATCCTCCAAAATGCCTGATCATAACTAAAACATTTGATCTGTATCTTCTTCTCAGAGAAAAAGACTCTTAGATATTTTAGATAGTTTCACAGAGGGACTTATGTATTCATTTGTGTGTGTCATTCTGTCTGCCTGTCTGTTTGACCAGCTGTTTTCCAGATGTCAACGGAAAGCCGGGCCCAGGAGCAAATGCTCCTATGCAATTTGGTCACACAATTTGGTACCTTTTAAAAAAGTTTTAAAGCAAAACAAGAGACAATTCAATTTTCACGAAGATCGTTGGGGGAAACAGCATTATTTACATAAAAGGTATTATGAATATACATATACTTGTGCCAAACTAGCTCAGCATCTCTTGTTTTACTGGATCTAGGTCACTCAGTCAAAGAATTGGATCCCAATCTACCTCAAGGGGCACTGGTGTAGCTGGAAGGACTGTGCACTCCAAAGAGTACTTCCTTCCATTATTACCTCTGGTTACAAAAACATAATTTAAGAGGCATTGATACCTGTTCTTTCCTTTTGGATCAAGTGTACTAAACTATGTAGCTATATAGTTATCCATGCAATGAGCCCATGGGGAGTACTTAGAGGTAACTTGTATCATTTAATATTTAATGGGTACCATAACAGTTCACTGAGCAACATGGTTCTTATGAGTACTTTCAAACCAAAATTTTTTAATGGGTACTTTCGAGGTGACTTATAACTTAATATAAGTTATTACCATATTCAATATCTGACCTGGTAGTATTACAGGTCATTGAGCTAAAGGGGTTTAACTGTTGGTTATTTTAGGGTTGATAGGTTGTTACAAGGCTTGTGTGAAGCTTGTAGTGGGACTGAAGGTGCTTGAAATTAATCACCCCTGTAATCTTAAGTTACAGGGTTCTTCTAGGGCCTACTGACATCTGAGGTATGGAAGCTCTTTCACTTGGTTCTTGTATGGGTCACAACACTATGAACCCACATCACTCATTCCAAGCCTTTACTCTCAGCCTCATCTCTGAGCTTCTCAGCAGGCTCTGCAACCCTTGAGTCTACTGAGCATCTGAGAAGGTTTTGCTCAGTAGTTCTACTACTATGGGTTGTGTAGGTTGTGGAATTTGTGTTGAAGTGCTGTTGTTGTTGTGGTGCCATTGGAAATGATGCTAGCTGGGCCTATCTCAGGTTCTGACAGGCTGTGATGGTAAAAATGCTGTGTGTTACAGATTTTGGGATTTGGAAGATGGGTTGTTGTCTTAATCCGACTAGATGTGCATGAGAACTTACGAAGGAGGAAGTTTCTGGATATCAGGAGAATTGAACTGTGTTTTTGATGCTCTGTAAGCATTGATGAACTTCAGTTTTGTTGCTCTGCTGATTAATTTTGGGGTGGTATATTTGTTTTAGTGGCAACATCATGAATTACAAAAATTTGATGGTTGCTCCTGCTGAAAATTGGTATGATTCCTTCTGGCCCAGAAAACCTATGTGAGAAACCATGCTCAACAATTGCGCATATGGATGTTTCATCGTGAGCGAGACTCTGCGAGTGTGCCACAAGTGCGTCTTGTCTCATTACCGTGGTCCGTGCCTGTCCTGTTAAGCCTCAATGACGTCACCGTGCCTAAGACAGGACATGGAGACCTTTCTCCCCAATATCTGAAGATCCATGGGTTGTGTAACTACAGTAACTGCTGTTTATCATAACTTACCCAAGATGTTGTATGATCTACAGCATACCCCAATCTTCATCAGTCGCCTTAGTGGCTGCCTTGCTGCTAAATGTAGAAGATATGTGATGTCCATAATCGTGATTGTGGATCATGAGAAAGTAGACGTACAGCACTTTTTATGCTCAAACTACCTAACTTTCTTGTATGGTCTACGTAACTTACTTATTTTCGTAGTGTTACAGTTTAAGTTTGATCTGGCACAAAAACAATGATTCTTATTTTGCCTTCGAAACTCGGAAAGAAATGTTTTGCTTTTGGCAAAATAGTTTTTGTTTAGTCTGTGGTATGCGAAGCTTTGCATCTTTGAAGTTGTGCCTTCTGTAGCATATTGCTCTGCGGGGTTTTGGGATGAGTTCTGAACTTAATTCCAGTGATGTATAGGCTTGCACAAGGAGTACCTGGTGTAGTTTCAACATTGATGCAATGTGGAATAAAATATGCTTAAATTGTCTCTAGGGGGAATCAATGTTAATCAAATTAAATGATGTGCACTCCTGGGAGAGCTGTATAACTGTGGTCTGCATTACACTTGTCAGCTTTCTGGCAGTGTTTCTCCCAAATTGTAATGGTTACTCCTCATGTGCACAAGGGCACCATGGCTGGTTACTAATATGGAAGACATATCTAGAGCCATTTTATCTGCGCTGAGCTCGAAAATGGCTAGTAGGTATAGGGCTTCACAACATGTATTTTGCACTTATCAGGGTTATTAGGACAGACAAGGACCACACTATAATGAGAGAAGGTGCACTCTTGGCATAGAATGCAACATCCATCTAACTTGGGATGCTCAAACCAAGAATCGAACCAAGATCCCAGAATTTAGCCGCCCAGTGCAATGGGTGAGGTATTTGACTGTGCACATGGAATCACATTCTAAAGTGAATGTCGCCTACTGAATCACACATACAGTGAATGTACCCAATCACTTACAATGTAGTGAATCTCTGAGAACTGGTGATCTGGTGAATGCAATTTCACCTCTTCAACTTCTTACTTTTTTCTATTTTCTATGTTCTCCTATCTCTATCTGAACTTGCCCAGGATTATGCTGAGAGTGCCTGCAACCCAGGCTCCTTCGGTTGCTGTCTGGTCGCCAGATCAATAGGAGGTAATGTAAAGGAAAGAGACCATGCAAAACAGACAAAAAACCAGCAATAGGATAAGATGGAAGAGGAGACTACATGAGAGATAGCTATTTAAATGGAAAGAGGCTTAGACTGGAGTTAGATGATGCTTCTTAGAAGATGAGAAGATGTATAGTATCAGGTAGCCATTTAGATGGTAATGAATGGTATAGAGAAGAGTTACTGAAGAAATCTGAAGTGAGTCTTCTATCATTAAATGGTGTGCGTACTTGGAATGGCTAGTCTTACAAAATTGGGTTAAAGTATTGACTTGTCTTGATGGCAGCCAGCTTGGATTCCAGTTTCTTGATCATGGTTTAGATTTTAACCTTTGGTTGTTGTTACTCGTTTAAAGCCAGATATATACATTAGGCAAAGTTGGCACTTGCTTGAAAGTACGCCCACAATTATTCGGCCATGCTGTATACATGGCCTGCACTTGTCAGGCTTAGCAGGACAGGCAGGGATTACAACAATGAGGCCAGTTGCACTTGTGGCGCAGGATGAAACATCCATCTATGATTCTACGTGGGTTGCATTGGTCAGAAATCAAACCGGGATCCAGCACACTACAATGATGTGAATGCTAAATATATATTCTGGATTATGACATGCCAAAATTTGGCTTAAATCCGGCTGTACATCATGTTGTTGCTTCTGATACACACTGGTCACAATTTCTCTTCCATGCATGCTGCAATGCCATACACAAGTATGCAATATCCTTTTCTGCAGAAGTGACCTCTACCATCCTTTGTAGTGTGGAGCCTATAGACCCACCATGTAGCATCCGACCAAACATCTTGAACATACATTGACAGAAGAGTGCATCAAGATAAATGGATATTGATTTCTGGGGTGGCTGTTCACCTGATCGATTTTGTGTGTGGTCATAAAACTGCCCAAGCACAGGAAGCTGAGGGCCATGACCCTATATCTTGGTATAGTGTCAGAACACTCTGGGAGAAGGATTAGGTTTGATGGGTCCAGCCTCCAGTCAATGTAGTCAATGTATACTCAATGTTGCAGTCATGCAGATTGAGGACTTACTGCTACTGAGCTGGGCAAACTTATTGGAAGCCATTGGAAGTTATAGGAAGTCTGGTTTATTTCAGAACTTTTTAAGCTCTAAACACTATGTAGTACTATAATACAGGATCATAGTACAGTTGCTCTTGAAAGTTTTCCTTCTGCTAACGGTCAATGACAATATATTTCTTTGGTACGCATTCTTTCCACGGGTAAATTTTGTGTGTGTAAAAGGTACCTTTTAGTGCACGAGGAAATGTGAACATTGAGCCAGTGGATAGTTATAGTCTTAGAAACCAGGACAACTGTTTGTTCAAGGGATCTAAGTATCAGTTATTTGTGGAATTCTGTAATATCTCTGCATATAATCATATTCTGATTCCATAGAAATGATAAAACTCCTCAACATTGTGCCGTTCAGGTCGAATTTCTCAAATTGAGGAAGAGATTAAATGGAATCTCAGAGCTTGAGATTAAATTCAGTCCATGCCCAGGTGTTCTAGCCACTTTACCAAGTGCATTTTATTTTCAATCCATTAAACATGTTTAATCTCTCTTAAAACTTGCTTGAACAGACTTCCAGTCATATAGTCTTTACTGGAAATAAAGTTGGGCCATAACCTCTTGAGACTTTAGTTAAGTAGAACATACTGTTGAGGCCTTGAGCAACATGAAGTTAAGCTGTTGCAGGATCCTGTCCAAAATAAGCTCCACAGTTTGGTTTGTTTTGTGTCCATTAGCCTCAGGCCAGCCACTCAAAACTGAACATGGAACACTACCTCCTACCTATATTAACTCATTCACCTTTGCTAGGTCATTGCCCAATGGACATAGGCCTACAGTTATAATTTAGAAAGTTTAAAGTTGGTTTTGTAACTGTAAATGCCTTTAAATGTAAATGAAAACTTCCCATTAGTGTGTCTTTACTGTTTTGTGCACATTGTTCATATTTTGTAATGTGCAAAATGGTGCTTGGCACTGCTTGTAGCTGTAATAATTCATAAAAGACTGGAATTTTAAATGTACTTTATGATGAAAAAGTTTCTGTTTAGTTTCCAGGCATTGCAGTTGCAATAAAATTAAGAGACAGAAACCTTTGGCTTATGTAGATTAATAACCTTTTTAAGTCATATAAAATATACAGTGTGATGAACTTACTCTCTGTCACTGCAATCGCATACCAGCTATTCTCCGCTGTTTTATGTATCGAATCATTTATTACCCAACAGAAACTTTCGAGGAAGTTTTGATCACATAACATTATGACAGTTACTGTCTCTGAAGCCACAGGAAGCAGTCTGAAATACATAGAGAAAGAATTGAGTGCTATCATATTTTGTCCATTTGTTTGCTGGCAGATGGGTGCCCTGGCCAAAAGGTTATCTCCTATTGCATAATATAAATAAAGTTGCATTTCATCCATATCATGTTGCATACAACTTGCAGTGGTTCTTGAATAAAGCAATGCCTTGCATACCCTGCAGTACAGCCCTGTGATTTAAGACCACCTCTCAGTCTCTCTGCACATCGTAGTGTATTGAAAGACCCTTAGAAGAGACCACGCCAGACAATAGAAAGCATCATGGCTTCAAAAGCGGTCTTATGATACAGGAACACTAACTGTGGGACAAGTGGCGGACACAACTCCTTCTGGAGACTGAGCTGTGCCTCATTGGTAGCGCACTGTGTTGCCAACCTCTGGGACTAGGGTTTGATTTCGGGCTCGGGCGAAGAGCAACGCATGTCGGATGTATGTTTCATCCTGTGCCGAGAGTGCTCATTGCCTCATTACTGTGGTCCCTGCCTGTCCTGTTCAGCCTCATCAGGACAAATTTCAGAACGTCAAGCCATGTCACCAAGCGGACCTTCTGCAATATTGTCTGTGTGGTCTGCCTTTGGGGTACATTTCCTATGTAAATATTACATTGGGCTAAGGAAAGTGTTCTCACTTTCTCATATCAAGTTAAGGAGACAGCATCACCTGGGGACCTCTGTAGTAGCCGTATACTAGCCGATGACTTCCATCCCTGAACGAAGCACAGACCAGTAGTAGTATCTGGTATGAATTGCTTACTACTGACCAGTGTTATTGATAATTCCATAGTAACTTGTGAGAAGGGGATAAGGGTGGGGTGCAGGTGAGCTGCTGCAGTCACTTTCTTTGCCAACTGGGTCTGTGTTTGTCTTGGCACCACCTGCTGCAGCAGCATCTAGTCCATCTTCATCTTTGGCAGGGCTCATCCTCTGGAAGCACCTTCGTGTAACTCTGTATAACCAAGAGAATATCTAACCAAGAGAATATCTCACCTAGAGAATCTACAGTTGAATCTGTAGCCAAGAGTAAAGGTCAACTTGGGGTGCTCGGTCGCAGACCTTCCGGAGCTATTGATGACGTCTGCAGAGCAATTGGTTGAGAATACAATGGATTTCCGGTTCTGCCACTTCCAATAAGATTGTGACATTACCTAGCATGAGCCTAGTCCAACAGAATTCAACCAGGCCACCTTCTTGCTCTGGCTTTCTACAGATGCAAGTTATATTCAGGTAGTGACCTGGCAGTTTCACCTCAAGTGGTCTCATCAGGGGGGTTTAAATTGTCATCTGTGAATGTTATCAGTCTGAGGCAGAAGGAAATCACATATCACACAATGTGTTTAGATATAAAGAACTGTAAAATGTAAGGGATACATACGTATGATAACACTTTGTAAGAATACGTTCTACCTGCGCAAGCCGTAGAGCATGGGACAAGAGATTTGAAGCAGCAGCTAACCACATAGTTGGCCATTGAGCACATCATAGAGCAAATCATAGAGAAAACCATAGAGAAAGTCTAAGAGAAAGTCATCTAGAGCAATTCATAGCTGACAGTGCTAGAGAGTCATAGAGTCATAGAGCGAGGCAAGGTGCTCCAACGCTTCACTTACCGACTTTACACTATTTGTATACACAACGGCCTAACCGCTGCAGCGTATTTGCACAACTGTTTGTACAGGCCGCTCTATCCAGATGCATCTCTGGCCTGCAGACTTGCCTTCCCCCAGATCAGATGCTATATCAACATCAGCAACATGCAGTCCTTGATAAGGTTGCATCATTGTTATACCCAACCTCCTAGGAGTCCCAGGGCTCTGTACAGTCCTAGTGGGGCCTAGTAGGAATCTAGCATTAGCCTATGGCTGTTCCCGTATAATGTTGTAATGATAGAAGCATTTTGATGCACTCGCCTACTCAAGTAACTCCCCTCGTCTACCTGTGGTGTTTATGACACACATCATAAGTTTACTGTAAAATCATAAGCTATATGCCATGTTTGAACCATCCCAAATAACTATCTTAGCAGGGATCTGCCAAGCAGCGCGAAATGTGCAGCATTATGTGTTCTATGACGCGCAATAACTGTCTTACTATTTATATGAGAATAAATTGTTTATCTTTACATAAAAAGAGGTGGGCGCATCACATTATATAAGATTTGTTGGTAATATGATATTTACTTTACTTTTTCTTTTCTTTCAGCCTCCTTCTATGGGGACAGTTACATCCGATGGCCCATGGAAAATGCGAACAGCGAGACGGACATCAAACTTCACTTCCGGACCCACCAGAGTGAAGGTCTGCTCCTCTTGGCAGCCGGCAGTCCAGATTATTGCGTGGTGGAGCTACGAATGGGTATGGTGCGAGTCCGGACTGACCTAGGCACGGGAGAGGCGGCCCTCAGTTCTCCACCTGGAATTCGATTTGACGACTGGAAGTGGCATAATCTACATCTGTCTCGTAAACAGGAAAACTTGCGCCTCACGATAGACGGGATCTACACCACATCTTCCAAGACCCCCGGGCGCTTCTTTGAGCTGAACATCAATTCGGGAATCTTCTTGGGAGGTGTCGGTTCCTTCACTGATATTTTCTTTGGCAACTTGGGTAGTTATCGCGGCTGCCTCAGACATGTCCAGTTCAACGACCTTGATGTCGTCCACGGAGCCAGACAGCCAGATCCCCTCAACATCTACGGGGTAACATGGGACTGCAGTGCAGAATTTGGGGCCACTTCAGATCAAGCAATCAGCTATTTACACAACACGTCTTTTATGGCCCTGCCCACGCTTCCAGCTCGCCGTGAGGGCCGTATCAGCTTTGACATTAGAACGAGGGCAGAGGATGCTCTGCTAATCTATAACTCCGGCAGACTGCACAGCTCTGACTTTTTTGCAGTGGAAATGCTCCGCGGCAACATTAAACTGACTGTGAACAAGGGTGATGGTGCCGTTGAGCTCATGTCCGTCGATAGGATCAACGACGGACTGTGGCATCAGATTGAAGTCGTGGTTGAACTGGATGGTGCTAGGGTGACGGTGGATGGGGTGAAGGAGGAAACTTACCAAAGTGGGACCAATCGTTTCTTAGACTTACAAGGTTATTTATATGTTGGAGGGGTGAGCCTTCAAGCCAGAGGCCAAGCCATTGGCAAAGGACTGAGGTCTCTGTCGGGCACCTATGGTCCGGCGGGGTCACTAATCGGGTGCTTGCAAAACATGAAAGTCAACGGGGTGCTACAGGGTTTCAATGAAGCTGAGGTTACGAGAGGTTTAACGGCAGAATGTGTGTGGACGTATCCCTGCCTCAGTAATCCATGTATTCATGATGCTATTTGTATAGAAGAGGGCTTCTACACATACAGGTAAGCCTAGACTGCACAATATAGCTCACAGGAGCTCACAGGTGTTGTAAACTGTATACATAGTGTCTGTAGGCTGTCATCTGGAGCCGCTTTAAAGTGTTTGTTTAAAAGACGCTCTTAAGAGCTCTTCCGAGCCTCTTTGCTCCTTTGAATTGTAAATCTTAAAAGGAAGATCTTTATAGCTCTAAGCTACTCCATGTACTTGCTCTTCAGATGCACATTTTTGGAGCACTTGTTGTATGTCTTTTTGTATGTCTTTTTTCAGGTGTGTTTGTGATCAAGCGGAATGCCGAAAGAGCACCCTGACTGAAGCGAATCTCCCACCAGTCCCCATCAATGACGTCCTGGCTATTCAGGATGTTGTAGTCCGAGAGGGAGGGCGCACTTTGATTACCATTCAGAACATTGACATTTTGTTTGATTACCATGGACTTGGTATACGCGAGTCTTCCGTCGTCTTTCGGGTGGTGAATCCCCCAGAACAGGGTGAGGTGCAGGTGAACATTGGCCGCCACGAGCAGCAACAGACGTTCACTTTACTTGACATGCAGAGTGGCAAGGTCACCTATCTGCACCACGGCTCAGAAGTGCCTGTAGACAGTGTAGGGTTAGAGATGGAGTTTTTCCCTTCTTCCAGTAATTTATCCAGTCTGCCACAAAAACTGAGACAGAAGTACGGGTTTACGCTGATAATCAAAGTAGCGCCTTGGAATGATAAACCGCAGATCTTACTCCCACCTGATGATACTTTAATCATGGTGCAAAACACTGATGTGAGAATATCTTCAAAGCTTTTTAATGTTTTAGACAAGGATGATGAAGCACAGAATTTGGAGTACACTGTTGAGTACCCGAAGCTTTTTGATACTGGATACTTTGAGATATCGGACAGCCTTGGGGTGAGGGCGAGGATAGTGTCTTTTACGCAGGAGGATGTTAATGAAGGTCGCTTGAAGTATGTTCACAGAGGCAGTCTGCAGGCTGACATTAAGCTGCAGGTGTCTGATGGCAAGGACATTAGTGAAGCTCGTATTTTACACATAAGGGGGGTTCCCCTGGAGCTGCGACCAGTGGCCAATCATGGAATAGTCATTACGCCTGGCGGTGGGGCTCTCATCTTCAGGGATAACCTTACATTTGCTACTAATGTACCCAACCAAGATATAGACATTAGGTATGAGATCATTGAGCCACCTTTTAACGGCGAAGTGCAGCGCATGCAGTATGCGGACAACCAGTGGATAACTGTAACCACCTTTTCTCAGCGCCACATAGACAAGAGTAGATTACGTTACATTCACTCCTACCCGTCTCATCACACTACAGATTACTTTAAATTCAGAGTAACTGCCTTAAACGAAAGAACCGAGATGTTTAACTTCACCATTCGCATTATCCCATCAAAGGTCGGAATCGTGAATAACAAAATGATGCACTTGAGAGGAGTGAGAGTTGAGAGATTAACCCGTTCTAATATTTTGTCCAATAGTTCTATTCCCACTCACGGCCAAAAGGTCATTAAATACTCCCTGGTGTCCTTACCACAACATGGCAACCTTTACAAGTTAGATTCAAACAGAGGCAGCCGGCTTCGGAAACACAAATTAACAATAGGTGGCAACTTCACCCAAGACGACATTAACCATGAGTTAGTCATGTATCGCTTGCACAAAGCTTTGGATAACACAATCAGGGATAACTTCCAGTTCCGAGTAGCTATTCCCGGAGATACCTCATCTGTCAAAACATTCAGTATTAAGTACACCCCTAGTGACAGTGATGTGCAGTTCATTAATAACGGCTTAACAGATGTCCAAGAGGGAGAGAGCAAAGTCATTACAATGGAGGAGCTGTTTATGAAAAGCATATCGAGGGACGTCTATCATTTCAGCATCTTGACTTCTCCAGAACACGGCGTCCTCCAGTTGATAGATAATAAGACAGGTGTTCCCACCGACCGTAATTGCACCTCTTTTACGACCGAGGACATCCGCAATGGAAAGGTCCTCTATCGCCATGACGACTCGGAGAACGAGGATGACTCTTTTAGTTTCTTAGCAACACCTACCATCACCCAGCGTGATGTTATTATGGAAATCCAAGAGTTCACTGGCATTTTTGAAATAAAGATTCAACTCCGGAATGACAACAAGCCCGAGCGAGTTATTAACCAAGTCTTCACAGTCGTTTCTGGTCGAGGGAGAGTATTAACAGCCGAGGACATTTTGTACTCGGATAAAGACGTTGATTTTGACCAGAATGAAATCATTTACATGTGGAAGGACATCCAGAATGGAGAACTGGTCCAAGTGGAGGACAAATCCACCCCAGTCATGCAATTTAAACAGAAAGACCTGATAGACGGCAAGATCTATTTCAAGCACCGTGGAGCTAATTACGGAAAGGCGGTCCTAACTGTAACGGATGGTTTTCATGCTGTCAAAGACGTCTTTGAAGTCAGAGCCTCGGAGCCGTATCTCATGGTTTCTAAGAACACCGGCTTGTCAGTTGTCCGAGGCCAAAGTAGTCCGATTAAGGTGAACAACCTGAGTATCAGCACCAACCTGGATATGGAGGATAAGGATGTGAAGTTCACTGTGACTTCCGCACCAAAGTGAGTGGTTACAAAAAAACATAGTCTTTATTTCAACTTATGCGATGAATGGAGTGTATACATACAATATGCATGATTGAATATTTCTCCCTAAAGTGATCTACAGATGTATATACAATGATTAATTATTTTGTTGAGTTAGTTTAAAAAATGGAATTTCCATGGTTTATTATGAATGACGAAAGAGAAGAGTACTTACTTAAAATGTAGAGTGTAGAATTGAAGATTTTTCATGGGACTGTTCTTGACATGCCATTTTAATCCATGTCATGTTAATAAGGATGATACAACATGTATATATATATATATACATTCAATTAATAATTAATTACAGTCATGGAGCTCTGAAGAAGAATGGAATGGAGAAGTCAAAGTTCCATCTCGGAGATTTGCGATCGGGTCAGTTGGTTTACCAGCATGATGGAAGTATGAACCTTCAGGATAAATTCAGCTTTGTTGTCCGCGCTGAAGAACTGAGACAAGAAGCTGAAGTCAAGGTAAGGAGTCGAAAAGAGAAAGAGTTGAAATGCTTGGTAAATCTTTTTGTATTTGTAATAGTGCTACTTACAGAACCTCCAAGAATGAGACTTGGTGGTCAGGTAATAATACATGTGTCTGCTCCAGGCTCAGTATTTGTTAAACGGAATTCATGTAGTACTAGTATGAGTGCAAGGTCAACTTTTTAGTATTTGCTTTGGTTGTAAAAAGACATGCTTGTAGTAGAGGTCAAGGTACAAATGTTATAACACAGTCGGGGTCTATATAAAAGACTCATGAGAAATGGTATCTGAGGCTTGTAGGATTTACAAAAAATAATCTATTCTCAGAAGACTTATGAGAGAGACACCATTTGAGAATTAATAAGAGTACAAGTGTGGCTGTTAAAACTGAGTGTTAATTCAAGAGAACCATTGAAAATGATATCTGAAACTTTTGATCTATTATAACAAAAAGAAGAGATGCCAAATTAACTAAATTTGTGTTGATTGTTTAAGTGGCTTCTCTGAAGTTTTGTTAAAATTGTTTGTGGTAAAAGCTATAAGAGACTGAGGTCAATAATTATATTGGTAACTGCCTGGTTCTCATAGTATGCTAAGCTACAGTGAACTTGAAATGCATGTTGTACTATGAGTGCTAGGTCAACTTTTTTTAGTATTTATTTTGGTTTGCAGAACATGTAAATGTTAAGGTAGTAACTCATTCAGAGCACCCCAAAACACCTTCAGACAATTTTGACCTGGTCGACCCCATTGGTCATTCGAAAGGTATGAGTTGACTTTTGACTGACAGATCTATCTGCTGGGGTATATTACAGCATGCCGACATTTTTACCGAGCAACTGTCTTGAGAAATGAATTATATGAAGAATCTGTGAGGTTTTGCTGAGGTTTCTGTGAGGTTTAACTTGGTGTAATGAAAGAAAGGTGTGAAAAATCCTACCGTGTAAGTTCAGAGTTAGGTGTGAAAAAAATTATCATGTGGGAGGTTTTCAATGCATAATGAAAGTAAGGTGTGAAATGATCAATCATTTGTTATGTTTTGCTATATGTCTTTCATTGCCATGATATATAATTATAAGCGATAGAAAAAAAGTCACCAAATATCATTAATTATGAAACTATGACAGGGTAAATAAACTGTGTCTTACTTTGCCTCACTTCTTCAGACTGATTTAAACTCTTTCAGGTGACTTAGATAATCTCTAGAGGCCAACTAGTAAGATAAATTACTTTTATAAAAGAGAACTCAGCTGAAAAGAAGAAATATTTTCCAAGTTTTGAGGTGTGAAACATAAATCTTCCGATGCAATTATTGAAACATTATTACAGTTGACTGATGTACCGGAACTCTAAAATGTTTAGTCTAAATATTCATTTTGCAGGTGAAAATTGTTCTGGAAAGCCATGGCAACCCTCCTCGCCTCATCAACTCCAAGATGGTGATGGTGGATGAAAAACAGATGGCCTACATCACCAGCGATGAGTTAAGAGTTAGTCACCCTGAAACCCCTGACCAGGAGATCATCTACACCATCGACTCACATCCCCAGTAAGATTTAACCCCTTTTGTGTGACTTATGCGTATAAATCTGGTAGTTATAATGATCTGTGATGTATTTCTAGTTCACAAAATAAATCATCTTATTTTGTTCAATTATTGCTTTCACATTCTAATCTCTGTACATTTTTGAGACTGGAGTTCCTGTCGATCTTAGATATATTTTCTTTAAAAAAAAGAGAAGTAAAAAGGCAAAAGTGTCCTCTGAATATTTTCTTTTTGTCAATGAGAGAGACTAGTCCTGGATAAAAACCTGTGTCCTTTTAATTTCAAAGCAGATATACTAACAACTGCAATGGGCTCAAAGCTATATGTCCTCTCTGAGAGGCACACCAGTATTGACAGTGGCCTTGGGAGTCAATTTGGAAAAAGATACGAGTACCAGCACTGAAGATTATGTTGAATAATTTCTTCACAAATTGCAACCGTTTTTTTTTTCTTCAGATATGGCGAAATTATGTTGGAAGATGGACTGCAAGGAAACGATCTCAAAATGTTCACTCAGGCAGATGTTAATGCGAGAAAGTTGAAATACATCCACACCCGGCTGGGTCACACTTCTGATGTTATGACTTTTGATGTTACCAATGGTGAGTTAGTTTTGAATACAGGGACTTGCTTTTTTTCTTGTTGTGATCGCCAAAATGTAGGTTAAATGGTGATTTCTAAGAATTTGGAGCTAAGAATTTGTAGAAATGGGCAAACATGTAGCAGATGTCACCTTCTTCTGAAATGTGTTTGTGTGTTATTTGCTTCAAAAGGTGTCTTTATTTGATGTTAAATTGTCAAATTAAACATGGAAAAAGTTAAAAATAAGTCGTAAAGAATAAAATGAATAGGATCTGACACAATATGGGTATATTATATTTGGCGTTACGTTAGATTGAATTTTCCAAAAGGCTTAATAATAAAAATTGAAAATAGAATATATTGAGGTTCGAACCATTCTTGACATTAAAAATAAGAAGTATGCTTTTCTTGGCAATACAAAGTCCAGTTCTTTTTATTCTTATGTGTTAAAATGTGATTTGCTGGAGCGTGTAACATGTAATGAATTAGTAACTAATTCTGCTATTATTACTTGATTATAGGAATCCAGCCCCTGCAAGACCTCGAACTTGTGTTTGAAATTATCCCAAAAGTGATCCCAATGGACGTTGCTAACATAGCAGTGGAAGAAGGCGCCAACATACCTCTTACGTCTGACATCATCCACATAACAAACAAGCACTTTCAGAGGGATGAACTCATCTTTATGGTCGTAAAGTTGCCTGAAAATGGCTCCATTGTATCTATCACAAGTCCAGGTAATTGCATGTCCAATACATAGTGGTTGAATTGAGATTAAGTGGTTAATTGGTCAGATTTGTTGATTGGAGGTTATGGCAAGCTATTATGGAACATTATACAATAATGCCATATTGGAGATGGGTATCTCTTTATCGTGATGTTATATTGCCAAGGATGCATTTTCATTAGTGGAGGATCAAAATATATCAACTTATTAAGTGGCAATAAATTTCATTTATATGGGTGGAAGTGTTGTTAGATTTATTTTATTTGGGATTTTTGAGCAAGCCTTTCTTGCTTGTATCTTAAAATGGGGTAGGATGAAGTGCGAAATCTTGTCAAATGTAATGGAGCTTGACACACAGTCATGCCAAAGTTATATTGTAGCTAAAACTAACTCACGTCTACCATGTTTACCTTTACAGAAGTGCCATTAGGCCGATTCATGTGGAGTCAGGTGAATGCAGAAGGAATCTACTACATGCACGACGGAAGTGATTCTGTCCACGACGACTTTTCTCTGATGGCCATGTCCGTTTCCTCAGAGAAGAAGAGTAACCCAAGAACCATAGGAGTCACCATCGACCCTGTGAACGACCAGGTACCTGTGGTCAAGAGGAACAGGATACTGGATGTGTGGACAGGTATGAAATTCTGTGACGTGCAATCTGTAAGAAAGTTTGAAAGCTTTGATTTTGTTTTCAGATTACTGGGCCTGAAATTAAGAACAATTTACAGGTTTCAAATTGAATGGTAGTTTCAAATTATGCGGACATACATATGCATTGTGAGAAACGACTTTCAGAAAGCTGTAGCCCGAACTTGAAATGCACAAAATTTAACCTGGTGATATATTCTTTAGTCCAATTTCACTCATCCGATGCCTTCTCAGGTACTCAGGATCTGACCCCTGTCATTTCGCACACTGTATACATGTACAGTTGGTTAATCATCTTCAGCTTACCATCAGAGTATTAGGCCACACATAATTGATTCTTAGCTTCGCGGACCCGCCGACACAATAGATTACCTGCCGATGGAAAAAAAAAAAATTTTTTTGACATTATTTTTTGTCCTACCGACCGACCCTAGAAAAAGTGCCTTGAGAGAAATCCGAGAAGCTAAAGATCAATTATGTGTGGCCTTACTATGTATACATTTCATGTACATACAGCTGAAATGTAAAATATTTTGAAATCCAGTAACTCTTGAAATGTTGATTTCTTGTACAAGTTCTGCCTTCCCTTTTAAGAAATGATGTTGGACTATCTTAAAGATATGATTTTGGATAATATTATGTGTGTACTTCTTGCTTGTTGTAGGTTCTATGACTCCCATAGGTCCAGAGAATTTGAGAACAGCAGACAATGACTCGGCTCCGTATGACTTAATGTACGTCATTACGAAACCAACGAACGGCGATATTGTGCTTGCGTCTAATCCGCAACAAAACATTGTCAACTTCACTCAGGCTCATATCAATCGAGGAGATGTGATTTTTGTCCATACTGGTATGTTGATAGAGTTTAAATGATACAGGATTAATTTATTGGGTGTTTAATGATATGGAATCATAAGATGTAAATAACTGAGTACTGTTTCATTGACAAAATTTGTAGAAGATTACAAAATGTACTGTCTGTCAATAATTATTCTTAGATGTACGTATATAGTTTATGAGATGAGTCATTAATAAGTTGTCGTCAGTATCGATAGTTAAAAAAAGGCTTCTTTGAGGAAAGATTCGGCCATTCAGAATTAGTTCAGAAGTTTAATTGATGAGAAAATTTGAGTATCACCATGTAATCTCTTGCATTACCAAGTTCAGTTACATGTAGTATGTGACATATATGTATGCATTATACAATTATATCTATTTGAACACAAGAGACTTGTAGCATTTGATAAAGAAATCTAAACAAATTCTACTTGGCCATCAGACACGATAGGATTTTTAACATTGTGATATTTCAGGAAAGAATGTCTTTATTGTCGCATGTTATTTATTAAATTTTTGGGTTGTTTTAGGTTCTGAAGAAGGAGAATTTGAATACCAGGTTAATGATGGAGCGAACAAGGCCGAAAGGAAGAAATTCAAGATCCGAGCGAAACAGCTGATCTTAGAACTCAAGGTCAATAAGCCATTGGAGGTATACCCGGGCATCATTCAGCCAATCACTATCAATCACTTGATGGCGAAGACTAATGACAACAACCAGACTCGGCCTATCACTTACATGATGCAAGCTCCGCTCTACGGAAAGTTTGCTGTGAGACGGAATAACATTTCTGTTGAGGTTGATACGTTCACCCAGCAAGATATTGCCAGCGGGCTTATCTACTATCACCACGATGGGGAAATGAAAGGCTGGATACAGAACGATACGCTTGAGATGGAAGTGTCCACAGCCTACGCACAGAGTATAAGAACTCAAGCCTTCACTGTGTTGATATCGTACGAGAACATAAATGAAAACAACCGAGCCCAGTTGATTAAAGTGAGTAAGCCGATGGTGGATGAGGGTAAAGAAGTGACTATCTCAAGAGAGTTCTTAGATATCACACCTCTGAGGCGCCGATTGCAGAACAGCGTCCGTGGGTCCACACAAGTTACTTACGTCATCACGGAACTTCCCATGCATGGCGTTTTGGTCTTAAACGGTGAAAATGCAACCGTCGGAGATGAGATGTCGCAAAGAGACATCAATCGCAACAATCTCCATTACATGCACGATGACTCAGATAGTTACTGGGACACCTTTAAATTCTCCCTGACGATTGTGACTTCTGGAGGCTTGCAAGGTAGCACGAGCAATGGCAAACACCAGCAGGACAACGTATTCAATATCACAATAGTTCCAGTCAACGATCAAAAATGTGTGCTCCTGACCGAGAATCCAGAGATCAGAATCATCCAAGAAGAAGTGAAAAGTATTACGACTGAAGCTCTCAATACAGAAGACCCGGACACCCCACCTGAAGGAATTAGTTACAATATAATCGAAGGACCGACAAATGGTATGGTGGTATACAGTGACGCTCCCGACTCGAGGGTTGAAGTTTTTACGCAAAAAGATGTGAACAGCGGACGAGTCCTGTTCATCCCGAATGGAGGTCCGGAGTCTGGTGCATTTTATTTCACGGTGACTGATGGTGTATTCATTTCGCAGTATAAAGTATTTCAGATTATTGTCAGTCGTTTGACCCTGGAGCTAGTTAACACAAGTGACATCATTCTCATGCAAGGAGATGTCCGCCAAACGTTGATGCCCGATAATCTTAATGTCGAGACAAACGGAGACAAAAGTAAGATCGTCTACAATGTCACGAAACCTCCAGTCCACGGACAGTTGTTTATGAATAATCACCCCGTCTACCAATTCAGTCAATTGAACGTTGAAGACAAACAGGTATCTTACATCCAGACGGACCTCAGTGTTTATAAGGATCACTTTGAGTTCATATTGTACGACACTGCTAATATGATACTTGAGCAGAGGATGAACATCTCAGTGAAGGCCAGAGTTATAAGCAGCACTCCGGACTTGCCTCTCGGAGAAGATCTAGTGATCTCAACTGCCATGCTGAATGCTGGACCCCTTGCAGAATTGAGCGCCAGCAATCCTTTGTACGATATTGTTGAGCCACCTCAGTTTGGGAAGTTATTCAAGACGACAGTTTCGCGGAAGAAGAGAAGAACAAGAAGAACGAGGAAAAGAAGAAGAAAAGGAAAAAGAGATGAAGAAGATGAGGAGACGAGAGAATCGGACGCCATGAGATTCACTCATCAAGATATTGTAGATGGTCGTGTAGCCTACAAACAAAATGGCGACCTAAATGAACCTGCGACAGACAGTTTCAGCTATATTGTTAGCACCCCTACCACTCAGCCGGCTCCAGGGAAGTTCTCCATATCTCTTGTTGTTAACGAAGATGGTGCTGCAGTCCCAGAAGTAAAATCCCCGTCACCAGAAGTTAAAGATTCAAAACCCATAGCCAAAGAGGTCAAGCCATCTCCAAAAAGTAAACCACCAGTCATAGACAATAACAAAGAGCCCCCTCCCGACCCCACCCAAAAAGTAGGACCAGACCACATTGTCATCCTCATTATTGTCTGTGTAATAACAGTGATTGTAATAGTTGGATTCATTGTCGGACGTTGCATGAGGGCAGCCAGGAAGCGGCAAGAGTTAGCCGCAGCGAAAGAAGACTCGCGAACCCCGTTATCTCAGCAGAACCCTCCTGTTGAGACCCAAGGCCCCTCAGACGATCCCGATGGCCCCTCCTCCCCTATTCCAGTCATCAACGTGACCCCAGACTTTGCTGACGGGGATCCAGAGATAGACCATGAGGATGACCGGTCGCGGTCTCCTTCGGTCGCTCCTAGCAGCAGCAAATCGCGGTCTCATTCGCCCCACCACTTCCAGCCCCAGTCAGCGCCCTACCCAAGAGATGACTATCGGGTGCAAGGATCGAGCACCCCTCCTCCCGCGAGGTCCCCTAAGCTGGTGCACTCCTCACCCATGTCCAAGTCTCAGGACGCTCTGAAGACAGAGGTGAGCAAGACTGTGCCGACCTGCAAAGTGACGCCTCTGTTTGACGGCGACAATTACGGCAGTTTAGGCAGGAGGACCCCGGGGAGCGGCACTCTCAAGCGCAGTGGCGAGTCCAACACAGGGTCCCTGAAGCGCGACCAAGTTACTTACGACTGGGACAGTGTGGACCCTGAACTGTTGCAGCATTGCAGAACCACTAACCCTGTTCTCCATGACAATAAGTACTGGGTGTGAGGCTTCGGGGGTTTGAGAATCGCCTTTTCATCAGTTATGAGTTCAAGTTTGTCATGCTGCTTTGATGCGAGCGAGGGAACTACTTTGAGTGTGTCGCTGTGTGATGATTAGTTACGAAGATTACAAGTGGTCCAATGGGATGTCGATTTCATTTCTTTTGCCTGTAGTATCCGATGAATTGTTTTGTTTGTTATTGGATGAGTTATCTTATCAATTATATGATGAATTGTCTTATTACTTGTCTGATGAATTTATCTTGTTAATTATATGGTGAATTATCTTATCAAGTAACATCTGATAAAATTTAATTATCTTGAAGTGAACAATTGTCAGAAAACTATCTGATAGATATTACTAATTATCTCATTGATTTATCAAGTTATCATATTAACTATATGATGTATTATCCTAAATAGTCTGATGAATTCTTTGTTCCTGAGCTTCTGATCTATGTAACGCTTTCTTTAGGATAGATTTTACATGTAGATCATAGAAATTTCCGTTTGAGCATGTACACAAATTGTACCAAAGATGACGCCTGTCAAATACACAAAACGCTAAGTTTAAAGCAATTGAGCCACTAACTGCTTTGGTGAAGCAGTATTTTTTTTGCTGGATTAAACTTCCCATATTTACAATATTTATACGTAATATATAAATTTTGTAAGCTGCTATATAACGCCATGTGTTCAATGTGAATTTTCACAGCATCGTTTTGAAGTGCAATATTTTGAAAGTGTATTTCAGTGTGCGTCTATTCATTGTATATATTATAATGTTGTGTATTTCTGTATATTACCGAGGCTTAGTGTATTTTTCATGACATTGTGTTGAAATGTTTGTTGAAGTATTTGTTGTTGTTGTTGTAGCCCTTATTTGAATTGCAAATTTTGGTGCGAATTGTTATATCTTTGGATGTGTTGCTATATTCAAAGCTTTTGTGAATTTTTATGAATCATAGGAAAAACTTGATTGAAGAAAAATTTGATGTATGCTTTTAAAACACGCCAGAAGCCAAAATTTACCTTAAAGTTGTTTGGTGCTTCACTGTCTAGAAACGTATACACATGTCAGTATTTGTTCAATTTTAGCAATTTTTTGGCAAAAAAATAGCAGAATAATTGTCTTCCATACATGTTAAATTGACCAACATTTGATTTTTGCACTTAGAACTTCTAGGGATTCGATTCTAATAAGAGTAATGATCAAAGATTTACTTAAAAATTTGTTTTCAATATCATAACATCTTGGTCAAATTTATAATTGAGGCATCCAATTGGGCCATTCCTTGCCAAGGAAATAGACTAACTTGTAATGAATTGAAGAAACCATAAATTAGACCAGTCAAAATTAAAATAATGTGTTGTCTTAAAAATAATTATTGTTGATAATTGTCATTTCGAATGAGTTATTGTTAAACCATGATTATTACATACATAAACTAGAGCTTTTTCATTGAGGTAGGTCATTTCAAGATTTGACTTGAGGCGCCATTTTGTTAGCTCCACCTGACGGACTGAGGCTGAACTTAATAGAAAAAAGGTATTGTACCCATTGTGCCCTCTGTATTAAAGCAAGCACCAAACATGTTGTTCCTCTGAGGGCATCCTAGAGTCTCATAATAATAATGAGATAAAACAAAATGGAGGAGACACTGTAGATTGGCACAAAATGGTGCCAGCAGAGTGAACTAGCTCAAAGACTAGCTCTTATTTTTACCACCGTCTATGTTGTTTGATTGGTCTTTAGTACTCTTTACTAACTAAATCATTATTATTAAAGTTAATTGTTATCATATGATCGTCATTTTGTCGAAGTATTTCTTGTATAACCTTAACTTAACACTTGTCGCAGTCATTCAGTATTCAGTTGTATTATACGTGTATAGAAATATTTTCGCGAATCTCATGAAGACGTCGTCCAATTTTGCTGGTGTAGATAGTTTTAGACAAGATGACAATGTGATGTCATTTATACAGTGCTTTGAATGTCATACTGCATATTTTATATTGTGAAATACACAAGGTAAATGATATTAAATGAACATGATATTTAAACTTTTGTACATAATTTTGTATAAGTGACCTATGTACCCGCCCCGTTTGTACTTTGTATAACTGAGATATCTGTACAGAACTCATATACAAGAAGAAATACAGGATTTTATACTGGCATGTGCAACTGTTGGATGTGGTTTTACACATGAAGTCTTCTGTGAAAATTCAAAAAACATTTTTTTAAAGTTTTTTTTTCTTTATTGCTGCCTTTTAATGTTAGGAAGGTAAAAATGATGAGTTGATGTTGATTGTTCAAAGTGGCAAAGATAATATAAATGAGTATGTATCTTGTAAATGACAATTTTTTGAAGGTAAAAATTAATTGCATCATTTAGGTATCGACCTGAGTAAACTGGAAAAATTTTGCCAATAACGCATATATATACATGTATATGCATTTAATAATTTCTAACATGGTTTTAATGTAATGCAGGATTCCCTTATGAATAAAATATTTTATCGATTTGGATATAATTATTATACAGCTTTTAATAGTAAATGTACACTGTATAGCCTTTATACACACTGTATAGCCTTCTTGAGAAGTGGTTTTTAGTCATGCTGTGTAGCGAATTACCTGACAATCAAAATGAAAAATGGTGTGAATTAATTTTTTTTATCCCCTGTACTGGATGCCTGTGATTAGACCTGTGGAAATGCTCGGGAACCTCACTCTTATAGTCCCATGAACAAAGCTTTTTATACGTCATAAAAATAGCATCAAACTGACATTTCTATACATTTAGCAGCATGTTTATAACTCATGCTATTCAAGTTTTTACACCGATCCCCCCATACTTGCTATCTGTGCCCTCAAAACGTTTCCTCACATCCATCTAGGCCTACTTTTTGCTATTTTCAGATCTCTTTATTTATAAGACTTCATTTTATATTCCTTTATCCTTTTCAAGTTAATGCTAATGATTATTATTCTTGGCCTGTTAATTTTTTTATAAGTATACTAGTATAGTTCATGCTTTTGTGTCTTCACTGTAGCTTAAAAAGTTGAAATTTTTCATACAGACAGGTCTAATTGTTTCTTCCTATTGTTTGCTTCGAAATGAATACGAGTTCATGTAAACTAAATTAAATTGATATCAGGCTTACAGTCATGAATATGGCACTGGCCTAAATAAAAATAATTCTGGTTGTCTGATTTACAATACATGTAATTTTTAAAGAAATTTTCACTCGCGAAATTTAATGCTTTTGGTGTCTATTGGCCCAGACTGTTTTTAATCTGATTGAGTGATTGTGCATGAATATATAAATGTATGACATTTGTTTGTTAAGTTTTTTGGAAATTGAAGCTTAGTTTTAATAAGGGTTAAATATTAGATGTGAGCGAAAGAAAATTAAGACTTCACGGGAGAGAAGAAAAACTTGACCTGATTGCTGTCAGTAACAGTGGTAGCCTGCTTCAAAAAATTGTTTAGTAATTTATTGCAGATATATTATATAACTGTACATTTGTCTATTAATTCTTATTCATTTAAATGCTGCACATGTCAATTTCATTACTTCGGTGTGTATTATATATATATGATTGTAATTTTTACGTCTCGGAATGTTGATTATACAGAGATATGTTATTAATTATCATTGTAATAAAGTGCAGCAGTTTATATGAAGGATTTGACTTGTGTTGTTGTGTATTTTTTTAGTCAAAAATGAATACAGAGACATAAATTCTGAGTGACTGGAAATTTAATCTTTCTTCATATAGTTTTCCTTCTTTGTGTAGGCCTACTTTTTTTTCATGAAAATTTTTTGAAAACGAAACAAATACAAATCTTATAAGGGTGCCGGAACTGGGGGGGGGGGGGGGGCAGGGGGGCAAGGTTGCCCTTATGAACTCAAAGAAAAAACATTATTTGGCCTAACTTTATAGTGAATTTAGGCCAAAATTTGTATTCAAAATTATTATTGACTGGCGACATTAAATTTTTGTCCCGCGAATTAGATTTGCCCTTTTTCGACTGACTGCCCCTGCCGCCCTCGTTTCTTTTTGGCACCCTGTAATCACCTTTATCCAATTAAATGGTAATTTCAAAACCATGGAAGCTTTGGAAGGCATTGGGAAGCCCAGATGAGTGAAAAATAGAATTCGTGGTGGCGCTGTCAACCATTGGGAATTTAATCCCTCTAGTGAAAATTTTCAATAAAAGACCAAGCCGCCCTCTTTCGGAATGTAACTTTTTAAATGGCCAAACCAAAACAAACCGTATGCCAGACGTCTGAAAAATATGGTTTTCAATCTTTACAAGTATTTATGCGTTGACACAAGTTGCTCAACATGTCAGAAACCGACGAAGGACCATCAGAAAGTCCTGTTCCTTTTAGAACTCCTTTGATAAACGCTCTTTTGGGCAGTGACGTGACAGATGATGATGATGAAGATGACGAGATAATTTTGTCAACTGAAAATTCTGAAATATTTTCATCCGAATATGAAGAGCCTCGGTCCTCCAGCAGCAGCAGTCAGACTGAGATTGCAACAGGAACTTTAAATTCTGCTATACGGTATGAAACGCTTGGCTAAACTTGTGACCAACTTTCATCATGATATGGGGTGCAGCTGTCAAGTGTCAAACTGAGAATGACAGCTGACAGTGCTGTTTCTTGTTGACAGTTGGGTGTTATTATTTCTGAAAATAAGTTATCAGATATGATTGTCAATGTGATTTTACAATTGTTTAAGAGCTCCTACAATGCTGTGTGTACGGTACTATGACCATCTTTCAAAATTATTTGGAATAATTTTCTGCTTTTAGTATCTTTCAACAGGCGCAGACTGACATCATCAGTGCCATTTAATAGGTGTAGCCTTGGCCTACATTGTATGATTTTATATAATTTGCGATGACTTGGAATATGTTTTTAATGCAGATTTTCTCTCTTTTCAGATGTGACCGCTATGAAGTTGTGAAACTTCTGCTAAGGACCGGCGCGAATGTCAACAAGCCTGATGACCATTTTGGAATCACCCCCTTGATGCAAGCCTGCCGATGCAATAAACCGTAATATTATTTGTTAAAATGTCGAGTCATGACATAACATTGTCTTTGTATTTTCTATTACAAACTTTCATCTCTATAATTTCTGGTGAGGGTATTTCTAAACATTGTCCTGTTTGATTTAGAAATGAACACTTGAGGATGTCGCGTGCTCGAAATAAACAATTACTATCGCTGTCACCGCAAAATAAATTATTTCCATCACGGATAACTCCAATCCGGAAAGTCTAACTGCCTTCAAGTGTTGTTAAATCTTTTAAAATACGCAATTTTGGTTTTATTTCAGGTCGATCCTGCAGCTGTTGCTGGAAAACGGGGCGCAGGTGAATGTCCGTCAGAATAATCACGGCACCACGGCTCTGTACTGGGCTGTAAAGAAGGGGAATATTGAGAATGTGAAGCTGTTGCTAGACCATGGAGCTCAAGTCCGACTGCCTCGGACAGTGCATAATAGAAACATGAACTTGCTTCATGTTGCCGTGAAATCGGGCAAAGTAGATATACTCAACTTATTGTGTCAACATGGCGGAGACGTAAATGAGCATCACGATGCATTTGGAGAGACTCCGCTTTTTCACGCGGTCCGAGCTAATGATTTTGAAATGGTCGAGAGGTTATTAGTGCTCGGGAGCTCTGTGAATACATTTTCTTATGATTTAGCAACACCCCTTCACTTAGCAGCTGGAAATGTGCACAGGAACATTGACATATTACAATTACTGCTGGACAATGGTGCGTTGGTGAATTCTAAAGACCATCGAGGGTACATCCCTTTCGTAATGTGCTTGAACACTTGTAGTTTTCTCCACAAACCCGCGACGCTATCTATATGCGAATGTCTCGTGAGACATGGCAGCCTGGTCAATGACGAACATAGCCACCAGGCGTTGCAATGGCAAGCTAGTCATTCGGCTTGCTTTTCTCTGCTCAAACTTTGTGTAGCTGCTGGATTAGATCTGTATAAAGGAAATTGGGCTTCTCTTATTTCGAGGAACACAACGGCATCATCGACAGGTGAAACAGAACAAGACGAAAGTGAACAAGATGAGAACAGAATGTCTGCTACTGAACGACAAGAATTTGAGACGTTTATTTTGTACAACTTGCGTAATCCTCACATATTAAGTGACTGTTGCAGGGTGGCTATCCGGACATATCTCACTGGCATCTATCAGGGTGCTAGTATCTATTACCACATTCAGAAATTGCCCTTACCAGAGAGCATTATTTTGTTTTTGTTGTTGGAAGAATGATTGTTATATATATAAAACATTTTTTGCTTGTGTTTTTTGTTGTGTTCAACCGCAGCTGCTTGCCAGTACTGCAGTAGCGTAACTAAGGGGTCTTGGGGGCTGGGGGCACCTGCTGTAAAAATTGTGTATATTTTAAGTTAAGTCACAATTTTGATATATATGGTACTGGTCTTATATGAGGAGAGCATTTGGCACTCCCCCCCCCCATAGTTACGCCACTGCTGCTTGCCAACATGATATTGTATCAAAGAAGAAGAGCGCATTGAGAGCTATTGAGACATGGTATTAAAAGTAATGTTTAGATTACTGTGAATGTCATCAAATTGCATTGTATGTAGATTTGTAAAATAGGGATAGTGCCTGTCTGTGTTGCCTCTGCATTGGACAGCTTACCTGACAGCTTACCTGACTGATTCCAGCCTGTGCTGCCCTCTTGTGTATAGTCAGTGCCTTCATTGCAAGGTGTTGCCTGTGGAGCAGGAAGCCAAGCTGCAGCAATGTGGCATGCTGAGCAACATCATGAACTTTAGTTGTACAAATGAGTGGCCCAATGGCTAAGGCACTTGCAACTTCACATTCTCTGTGTTTTCAGTCATAATATTACAAGCAAGTTAATGCTTCTGATGCACACAGAAGTTAGATATCATGTGGCTACTTTTGCATTAATTTGAAGAAAAAAAAAATCTCACTTCAGCAAAGACAGACTTTCTCTATTGCAAGTTGCGAGCATGTCCACATCCCATAAAATTCTGAAAATTTTGGTCTTTTTGCAAGTCTGTTTAAAACCTTTGTTTTGTGAGCAACAAGGGTACAAGGAAAAATGGTTAGCCTGTGCCTTTATTTTAACAAGAAAAGTGTCCTCAGTAATATTTACTCTTTTTTTTAAAAAGAATTTTTGGTTTTCGACTTCGGTTTTATGGATCTTACATTTTTGGTGCAAAATCTTCAGAGTAAATGTGACCTTGGAAGAATAAGCTTATTATTGGAAGATCTAGCTTTCATCCAAGGTGTGACTAACTTCAGTCTGCCTCCATACAAATTATAGATTTTATAAGTGCCTACCAAGTTAAAGACTTGATTAGTTTTGTTGCTTGAGGACACAATTTCTGTTATCTGGTTCCCCACAAAGATCCTGCAAAGAATCTGTGAACTACTGTGGCTGTGTCTCAGCATGACATCCTCACAATCACAGCCACTGAAGACATCAGACCTGTGATATTTTTGCCTTGGGGAATAAGTGGTCAGAAATCATTGCTGTAGACTAGTGGAAGTGTCAACTTATTTGATAAACACAGGTGTGGAAACAATTTACTTTTCAAAAGTGTCAGAATTAACACTTGCTTAACAACTGCAGTTTGTCTGCATCTATTGATGTAGGCCTTTCTTGATTTGTTCTTGACAGGGGCACATGTGCTACCTTCATTTAACCCTTTCTGTCTTGGCAACTGTCTTGGGGCACCAATGAAGCTTGATAGCCTTGATTAAGGGGTCAAAGAAGCCAGTTTAGCTTATCAAGACTGGATGGTCACCTGGTGGGGTGTGCCTATGATTTTCCACCAGGTGGGCTATGTCTGAGGATGGTGGGTTGGTGTGGTCACTCTTGACTGACTGCTCATCATTAATCCTAATCAGGGGAAATCCATGGGCCATGTCCCAATAAACTGCAAATATTACTACAAATAGCAACTAATGTGAAAAGCAGTTGGTGAATGCATCAGCAATTAATGATCAGTGGAGGACCTAATGAGGGCCTGATGACCTTGATGAGCAAATGGCGACCTCTGGACAAGACCAATTATGAAGGTCACTAACTAGAAATGCAGAGATGCTGTTCTTGCACATTTTGTTTTGCATTTGAAACTAAAATTTAGAATAGCTTTCTGAATTTATTGAGTCTGTCTAATTGAAAGTCAAGTGCACGGTTTAGAGTCAAAGCCAAAATCACCTCAATTTATTGGGTTGTTAAAATGACATGAGGAACTTATACAACTCGAAAGTAAAGACAAAATTGTCAAATGAAATAATGAAACAATTCTGACTGAGAGCTTTGGTAAAGGTCTACAACTCTACATATCGATGCACTCAGTATAAATGTATCCACATAGGTTATCTGGATCATTTTAAAATACTGATCGACCCTCACATGCAGTGCACAACTATCTCAAGCCCTGGCACTCCCTCTTCCCTCCCAATGACCCTCTTTATCTAGTATTTAACCCTGGATCCCAAGATTTGACCAATATCTTCGGTTATCTTCACCATTGACACCTGTATCTGGTATTGATGATCCAAATGGCATTTGATTAATGATCTCAAGTGACTCAAGTCACTTCTCAAGTGATTTTGAGGAATAAGGTCAGGGTTCAGGTCACAGGTCAAATTTATGGACTTGGTGGTTGCAAAATATGGATCAAGTTAATAATGGTATCTGGAAATGATCTGACTAATATATCACAGACACTGCAGTCTTACAATATTTAATCTATTTTGTATTGTCTTGAATGTGAACCAAAGCAATTTTTGCATGTGAAAGATGACATTGCACTGGTAACTTTATGGATTTTGACAACAAAATAACTTTATGGATTGTGAAAACCATTTAAACAAAGTACTAACTTCGTAGATTGTGACAACAAAGTAACTTTGTGGATTGTGACAACAAAGTAACTTTGTAGATTGTGACAAAGTAACTTTGTGGATTGAGACAACAAAGTAACTTTGAGGATTGTGACAACAAAGTAACTTTGTGGATTGTGACAACAAAGTAACTAAAATTGTAGATTATGACAACAAAGTAACTTTGTGGATTGAGACAACAAAGTAACTTTATAGATTGAGACAACAAAGTAACTTAATGGATTGTGACAACTGAGTAACTTTGTGGATTGAAGCAACAAAGCAACTTTGTCGATTGTGGCAAATAAGTAATTTAATGGATTGAGACAACAAAGTAACTTTGAGGATTGTGACAACAAAGTAACTTTGTGGATTGTGACAACAAGGTAACAACAACTTAACTTTGTGGATAATGACCAAGTAACATTGACCATCGAGACAACAAAGTAACTTGGTGGATGGAAACAGCAAAGAAGGCTGAACTTTATGGAAAGTTAACTTTGTGTTTCTAAGGAATACGAAAATTGCCGAGATATCCACTTTCTATTCTGGTGCATTCCCGACTGTCCTGTTATCTTTTGAACATTTTTAGGGAGGTGTAAATTATTGCCAATGGTAATTGTCTGACCTCACAGAGGACCTGATGGCTGGAGCCAATTTGTGCAAAGATGCTTTAGGATGGTTCAGATCACACAATGACATTGATGGTGATAGGTGGGCCCTGCAGCTGTGAGGCAACGTCATGCAGCAGACCTGTAGCATGTGCAGTTGTCATAGGAATGATAAGGCAGAGAGAATGGAATGATTTTTGGGAATGAATAAATTGTGGTCATTGCTGAGGTGTCTTTCTGATGAAAACATCAAACAAGAAAATTTTTTTCGGAAAAAAATATAGCCGATATTTGTAGTTATAATTTGTTTTGCTAGATAATGGGATTTTTAAAAGAGATTTGTTGAGGAGTTGATGAGAATTCCATTGACAGCTTCAATTCAATGCTGCAAGTTCCTTCATGTCTGATCTCTTTCATAGCCTTTCTACCTATATACCTGTCTACAGATCTTCTGTCTGTCTATTATATTTATTTAACCATCTGACAGATGATCTGTGCTATTGGCAGCTCTAAAAGATCTCCTCTGCTCCATGAAAAGAGCCACAATGCAGTTGTGGCCTTTTCTGGGAATCTCAGCTGCAGCAAGGTCACACTGAAATTTCCCCAACATGTCTAAATTTAGCCCAGGGTTTCCCCAAAAGTGCACAAACTTTGATGATGTGTCTTCACACATGTTTCCTTATTTCCATTGACAAATCCACCTGGTGGACTCTTTGTGGTGAACATATATCCGCCTATGGCAAGTAAGTTACTTCACATATCTTGTATTGCTAAGGGCCTGGGCATCGGCTAAAAAAAGAAAACAAGTTCTGACTGACTGTGCATATATATATATTGTATATATTGTATGACTCTGTGTCACAGGCATTTGAATTGTTTACAACATTTCTGCACTAGACCCTGCCACTGGTGCTCACCACTACAGACATACCAAGGTTGGAAAGTCCCTGAATCGACCACCCTGCTGTAATGTTGTACTAATGGGGTGCAGGGTGGCTGATTCAAGGGAAATGCCCTGACTTTCCCACCTGCAAATGATTGAAATGCCCGTTCTCTGTGTCATGCTACAGAACTTTCCTGAAAGAAACGTTTATGAAAGTGATTAAAATTTTCAAAATTGTCATATCATTGTAATATGTAAATGGCACAGCCATGAAATTCGCGCAGCACTTAAAACGTTTTTTTAGGACTTATGGTTTTACCATAAGTTTCATTAAGTTTATTTAATATTCAATGTATGAAAGGCAGTTATGTTACTGTTTCAAAGAAATTGAAAGACGGATATATTAAAAAAATAGACAGAAATTTACCTATACTAGAAACTATTAGAAAGTTAAAATCGATTTTAAAAAAGAATATGTATATATATAGATAGATAGAAAGATACATACATACATACATACATAGGATAGCAAATAAATAGGATTAAGGATAAATAAAATTGATAGATAATCAGCTAAATAGTAAAAAGGTAGACAACACTGAAAGCTGCCAAATTTAAGTCTATGCTAGATTGTTGATATTACATAATAGTGATAACAAAAACAATAACATGATCTGCATGTAGATTAATTGCTCACTGTTACATAATCATCAGTTGACAAAAATTATGTAACTTTAATTTTGTTATGTTTTCTTGTTGTCTGTTTTGAAATGAAATGAATCACATGTTAATAATATTATTTAGCTTTTCAAGGCTTATAATTCACTATTCCAAAAAAATTATAGATACAGGGAATATTACTGGAGAATATTGAATTTTTAAGACACTTTTGAATATGAATATGTCATGTTTTGTTAAATTCGAAACTAAATCATTGATAAGAAGCTGGTCCCACTTGACCTAATTTCCTGCTGTCGACCATTGACACTGGGGGCTACCGGAAGTACGATGATGAGAGTAACTGCAGTTACCCTCATCCTATCGGCAGCCATTTCAGTTCCACTAGAAATGTTTGCAGGCGATTTTTGAGGATTTTGGACCATGTTATAGAGAAACGAGCCAACAGGCACCCAGCAAAAAGTGTAGAGAGCTGTAGATGAGTGGTAAATCTGCTCATATCTTGCCAGATTTTGTGTAATCTTAGAAATAAATATATCTCCGAGATGAGGGTAACTGCATTGGAAGATGAGGGTAACTGAGTTGTAAACAAAACTAATGATGAGGGTAACTGTTCGAAACACTACTTTAAAATAGAAAAGTTTACTCTAATGTAGAGGCTCTAGTAAGGGAAATTTACATGGCCAACCCACCCAAACTGAAGTTTTTGCAAAATAATGCCATTGTCTACTTAGACCCATAAGTTACTGCAAATAGCCATGATAGCAATTGAGTTTTAGCCTGTTGAGGCCGCCAGCCCGCCACTGAATTTATAATGAAGCAGTGACTAACCAGTGACTTCAGTTTTAGATGACTAGCCGCCACTTTTGAAGCAGTGTCTGGGTCTCTAATTAACACCTGCTCTGTTCTGGGGCATTTTTTTAATTTTGTGACTTCTGACCCCGCCTCCCCTATAGCAATCAAGACTTCACTAATTGCCCTTGTAGCTTCTTGGTGCTTTACACTTAAAGGTATCTGTCAATTGCAATTCACATATTTTCTTCAGAGTAAATCCTTGTTCATGTTATGATTATCACCCTTGATGGCAATGCAGTCATTGAACTGATTGAAGGATGCAGTCCACTCAATTCAAACTTACAATTATGAAATACACTCCTGCGCAAACCAGAACCACAAGCGGTTTCAATGCTCGTCTCTTAATGTGAAATCTATCAGTGTGTGCCAGATTATCGCCAACAGGTTAACACCTAATTTCATAACCCTAAGCGATATTTTAAGGTCACAATGTACAGTTCAAGAATGAAGAAAGATGGCTGCCAAAATGACCGCAATCTTGGATTTATCTACATTTTCCTGATCCATGACCACAGACCAATACCTGTACCAAATTTCATAACTGTAAGTGAAATAGTAAGGTCAAAATGGGCTGTTCAAGGATGTCAGGCAATTTGAAGTGGCCATTTTGGTGGCCATCTTGGATTTCCCAACATGTTCCAGATTCAGGCCAATACCAGTACCAAATTTCATAACGCTAAGCGAATTTTGCCGGACTGAAAGGAATTCTGCCGGACCGAATAAATGCGCTGGCGGCAATGAACTTTCAATTTTCAGTGTTCACAAACCACTACCAATAAAATTGCTTCAAAGTCATCAATTATTTAATTCATATAGAATAAATTGAGTCTATATATGTATCTGTCATGGTCTTGTCTATTTTGGTCACTGATTCAATGCCATAACCATGCTTGTTAAAGGGCCACAATCATGCATATTTTTTATCAGTTGAGAGCTTCAAGCATTATATTTATAGAAACACTATAGTGGTCCTTGAAAATTTGGTCCAAGATAAACCCTTTAAAAACGTACTTTTATTTTCCGATTTTGGCTGTAACTTTGGCACAGTAAAAAACGACACCTCTGGAAGACAAGTATTCCAATGACGTGAGACAGGGTTTTCAATAAACAAATACATGTGACATTTTGTAAGCTTTGGAATTGAAAGGCAAAGCTGTGAAATATATTAGAAACACCTGCAAACAATCAAAACAATGTAAAACTGTGATGAATTGTGAGCTTAATTTTAATATTTCAGTTTTGCATCCAAAATCACACATTGAGTATCTCAAGGTTAAAACGATGAACAGTGACTGACCTGGACCAAAATTGACAAGCTCAGACTGCAAAATGAGACAACTAAGGAATTTTAATAGATTAAATTTTTTTTTTAAAAAGCTTTCTGACTGAGAAACGTTAAAAAAACAATATCCTTTACACAAACTATCTATCTATCTATCTATCTATCTATCTATCTATCTATCTATCTATCTATCTATCTATCTATCTATCTATCTATCTATCTATCTATCTATCTGTATATATATCTATATATATATCTATCTTACTATCTATCTATCTTACTATCTATTTGTCAGTTGGTCAATAGACTTGTATCTATAGGCAGTTTAATAATAGTTAGGTCACAAGATGCGATCTGGACATGTCACATACGGAGCAAATTGACCACTGTCAAAATAACTGACCCCACCCAACTCATAACCAGCAAATCAGCACACAAGGCAAAATATTGATTGACAGTGATGTTGATTGAACTCTTCTGGAAATATTTTTCACAGTTTCAGTTTCTCTCAAATTCATTTTGTCACCTTTAAAACAGAATCAACTAGAATTTGTGTCGCAAGCGGAACACATGCGAGTTCACTATTGTTCACTGTTGTTTTCCCATTTTTGTGAGTAGATTCTTGGGGAAAATGGTGTGGAATTTGGGGCCTAGATTTTCATACATGATCAGAGAAATAGAACAGACAATAAACTTAGCAGTGGTATCACCAGGAGGGGGGGGGGGCACTAAAAAAAAAGTACAAGCGGCTTACAACAAATTATGGCAATAGCAAGAAGGCCAGATCTAGAAGGTATTGAGATCAGTAGCATAGCCATTAGGGGGGGGGGGGTGAGAGGGCAGGGGGGATAACTTGCCCCCTGAACAGATTTTGGGGAAATTTCTGCAGATGTACTAGCAAAATTAGAAAGGAAAATGGGGAAATGGTAAGAAGAGTGGAGAAATAATGAGCAAAATGGGGAAATGGTAAGCAAAATATGGAAATTATAAGTAAAATGGGGAAATGGTAAGAAAAATGGCAGAAATGGTCAGAAATTGGGGAAATGGTAAAAAAGAAGTGGGAAATTAACAGAAAAAAGAAACTGAAAGAAAAGGGGATTTATACGAAGAGTTTTAACAGATTTCCCCATTTTTTCCACACAATTTCCCATTTTTCTTCACTATTTCCCATTTTTCTGCCCCTGAATGATATAAATTTGCAAAAAACACCACAAAATTTCCAAAAGGTAACCAGTACCAGTGGCGTATCCAGGATTTTTTTCAGGGGGGGCAAACCACCAAGATATTTCCCCAAATTGTTTTTCACGACCAACAGCTCTGTCATGTGTCGCACATTGTACAATGTTCAAAAATTCTTTCAGACAACATTTTCAGTGGACCTTCATGAGGAAAATTCCTGGTGGATGTCGTTCGGATGAAAAGTTAAATTGGCGGACTATTGTATCAGTGTCTGTGCTGGGCAAGTAAAAGATCCCTCAGATGGGGTAAATGTGTAACATGTTGAGGACTCCCGCTCTCTCTCCCATCTCATCAATCGACCGGCATAAGCGCCAGAACTGGGCTTAGAGGGCTGCACCTACCATATCTATCTATCTATCTATCTATCTATCTATCTATCTATGTGTGTTTAAAGAAGAAAGAGATAGAGCTTAAAAAGCTGACAAAATAAACTTGAGACAAACTGAAACTGTGGTAAATTTTGCAAATGCTTGTGATAAGTTCTAGGGAGCAGCCAACTTAATATTATATGTTCTAGTGTGCTCTGATTGGCTGGTTCTCTTGACTTTATTTGACATTAGTTAATTTGCTCCATACTTGCAAAGTCGAGAACGCATCTTGTGATGGCAGTGAGCCAGTAACTGATATTTTAGAAAGAAAGATTTAATTGTTTAGATGGACAAATAATTATGTGTTTCTGTTGTAAGCTCCATGGGAGATGTTGGGGATTGCTTGATAGCAAGATAGATAGATAGATAGCAAGATAGATAGATAGCAAGATAGATAGATAGATAGCGAGATAGATAGTTAGATAGCGAGATAGATAGTTAGATAGCAAGAAAGATAGCAAGATAGCAAGATAGCAAGATAAATAGCAAGATAGCAAGATATATAGCAAGATATATAGCAAGACAGATAGATAGATAGCAAGATAGATAGATAGCAAGATAGATAGATAGATAGCAAGATAGATAGACAGATAGCAAGATAGATAGATAGACAGCAAGATAGATAGATAGATAGTAAGATAGATAGATAGATAGCAAGATAGATAGATAGATAGATAGATAGATAGATAGATAGATATCTAGATAGCTAGATATCTAGATAGATAGATAGATATCTAGATATCTAGATAGATAGATAGATAGCTAGATAGATAGATGGCTAGATAGCTAGATAGATAGATAGATAGCTAGATAGCTAGATAGCTAGATAGATAGATAGCTAGATAGATAGATAGATAGATAGATAAATAGATAGATAGATAGATAGATAGATAGATAGATAGATAGATAGCAAGATAGATAGACTCATAGACAGATCGAAATTCAAGTTTGAACTGCACACCTTTTCCAAACAATAGACCAACATCAACACCAGGGTTTCTGTTGGGGTGCTAAAAAAGTGAGTCCTGGGGACTCAGTGAGGTCTGAAAAAGTGGGTCCCCAGCCAAATTTCTGGGTCCTAGTTTTTTTCATATCATGGCCAAGCGGCCATCACCCAATTACAATTCTTGAATATAAGGGAGGGGGCTAGCCCGGCTGGTAGAGCCTTGGGCTCCCAATTGTTGGGACCCAGGTTCGGAAGCTCTCCACAAAATAGTTTTCGCTTTATTGAAACAATTCTTCGTCGCATCCCTCAATCTTCAGATATATGTCAAAGTAGGAACTCCTAGTACAGGGTGAATGTTCTATAAAGTCAGGCCGCAGATACATTTTTACTATCAGAAAAAAGGTAATCTGCATTCTCTGGAAGATTGGTCTTGATTTTGGGGAAATTTGGGCCAAGAAAAGCCTAGAAAATCCTGGAATTTGATTCCAAAAATTCTGCAGACATCATGCACTCAACACAATGAGGCTGCAATGCAAAGGCAATAATGTTCTTCTAAAATTGAGTTATAAAATACAAGAACTTTTCTGCTGACTTGACTTGTGTTGTGCTGGTATACCCCGGCTGACTTGACTTGTGTTGTGCTGTTGATAGGCTAGTAGCTGTTACTCTAACTGTTACTGTATCCACATATTCATAACATTTTGTCAAGGACCAACCACTGGTATTTCACTCTCTACAATTACACTAATCATCCCACACAGAGACTTTCAATAATAACATTATATTCCTCTTTACTTAGTGGAGACTCACAGAAACTATCTTTCATGATAATGACACCTCTTACAATGCTGGCATGAGCTACATCTTCCTCTTTAAAACTATCCAACCAAGGAGCAGCATCAAACTCTGCTCCATATTTCAATTTAACATGCCTATAATTCAAACCAAGCCTAGATCTAGATACAATAGCATTTTCGAAGACGGATGATATTACAAGATTATCTGATCTCAGATTTTTCACAAAAAAATTATAAAACGATGATGTGGGACTTCTTAGAAGGTGTTAATTGAAATGTACTAACTCAAGGTGTGAATGGCAAATTGGCTAATTGGTGAAGTATTGATTGCTATTCTGAATTGCCTGACATTGTAAATAATGTTCAAATATATATTTAATATCTTTATTTCACACAATGTTGGACATTGGTACATTTTTTTTTTAATAAAAAGTATAAAAACAATGACAATTAAAAACACCAAAAATTAATAAATAAGATGATTTTAAAAAAACAAATAGATAATTACAGTGACTAGGTGACACACAGGTCATAAATGATATCCTGAGTATCACAGAAACTCAACGTCTCACAACTGAGAGCACCATCACGCACATCAATAACTTCTTTAATTAAATTTATAATATGGTCAGGTACAACTTCTCTATTCTTTGAAACTTTAGTACTATTGTAATTTCGATTAGAAACAGACATAGGATTTTTTAAACATAATTTACTAACAATTCTCACTTTATCATTCTTATTTAAAATACACTTATATATAAATTTTGAAAACCTTTTAGACAACTGAGTGTGTAATGGCATAAAGCCTGACAATTGTTCAACAATATTACAATGAGTCAAAGCAGGCACCCTCCATAAAATACGAAGCGCTTTTCTCCAAGCAATACACAAATCATTAACAGCATTGCTATCTAATAACCAAAGAACTGAGCCATAAAAAGAACAGCAGTACTGTTGAAATAATTTACATTTTATAGCAGCAGGCAAATGCCCTAAATCAGAAAGAAATATATTAAAATTTTTCCAAAAATTACAAATAGCCTTTTTTATGAAAATATCTTTATCGACAGTAGAAATATTATGACCCAGGTGAATAGTATCACTAACATATTGTAAGTCAGCACCATTAAGGCGAATTGTACTATAATTAGATTTACAATCTCTCCCTTTAAACAGAAGCAATTGGCTTTTATCACCATTAAAAATAATATCAAATTCTTTAGCGTAGTCCTCGCAAATATTCAATAACTTTTGCATACCATCAGCAGTGGGGCATAATAATGTTATATCGTCAGCATATGCCAAACCACCTAAATATTGGTTCCCCATACGACATCCAATACCTGATTTCTCTAATTTTAACAATAAATTATCTATGTAGACAGCAAATAAAACTGGCGACAAGACTCCTCCTTGCTTAACACCATTAGATACGTTAAACAGACTAGACATTTCACTTCCCCATCTTACTCTCATAGTTTGGGTAGTGTACATATTTAACAACAACCTTAGCACCAGTGATGACATCTTACGTTCAATCAACAATTTAAATAATTTACAATAATGGACTCTATCAAACGCCTTAGATGCATCTAACATAACCGTATAAACATTAGAATGTTTCATATTATAATAAGAAATTGTTTCATTTAATAAGAAGGTACAGTGACTAGTACAGGCATTTTCCTTAAATCCGAACTGCAAATTAGAACTAACAAGTGCTTTGCCTTCTTTAATTAAAAATACCCAATCAAGAACTTTACTAAATATACTGCTTAAAGCTATTGACCTATAATTATTAGAGTTACATAAAGGCTGTCTTTTATTTTTTGGAATAGGAATCATAGTACCCACAACCATAGATTCAGGAGACACACCATGGATCAACATAGCATTAAATACCAAACTTAAAAAGACATACAAACTCTGACAACCATTAATTACATGGTCTGAAAATAGACCTTCCCCGCCATCAGATTTACCGCTTTTCAGCTTATCAACACCCTTAATAACATCACCGACCGACACATAGTTCAAATCTTGGTTGTCTTTACTTATCTGATCACTAACAGAATCTTTCAAACACTGCATTTCATCCATGTCATAAGGTACACTATTATAAATAGTCTCATATTTCTTTACAAAAACATCACAGATATCATTTTGAGTAGACATATTATCAACACACCCTGGTAGAAATGAATTATTTCCTTTAATTTTACGTATCTCAGTCCACAGGTCTCTGTGTCTATTATCTGCTATAGCTGAACCCATCTTCTCAATTCTGATTTTATCCTTATTTATGAAATATCAAGCATTATTAATTAATCTATAAATTTGTTTACTTGTATGTCTTATGATCAGGTCTTATATTATATAATTAATCATAATTTTCTTAATGAGCTGAATTGGCTATTTGTAAGTGATCAGTATCAGTGGTGTGTGTATTTTATTGACTGTTATCTATATTAATTAGTGTTTGATACCTACTTTATTTTATAACTATTTGGGTGGCTGGAACCTAGTTTGTATTTCTTTTAATCTTGTTCTGAGTGCTCTTTTTATCCAAAAGTACTATTACTCGTATATGTTTGTATCATTATGCTCACTTTATTTTAGCTATTTATAAAATGTGTATAATCGATTTTATGTATATGGTTAATCTTGTATATATATATAATTAATACTATTTTTATATAATTTATTCAAATTTTTCCCATTACAAATGACATATGTATCAATTGTGATATTTATAGATGTCAATAAAAGAATATATATATATAGGTAAAGGACTGCTGCACTTCTCAGTGCATCCTGGGGGAAAAATATATAGGCCTATTTATTTCAACAAATTCTCAGCAATGAATTGAGATATCTTCATGAAAAAACGAAATCATAAAGATTAAGACACCAGGATTCCAAAGAGCCCAAGATTCTAATTCTAGCCCTTGTAGAAGTGTCCGAAAACTATCGGGAAGATATCGAACCTGTTTCGGCCAATCAGAGGGCAGTAAAACAATAACAAGAATATTTCTATTTCCTGTTTTGCCGTGATTTCATTGAAACTAAACACTTGAATTAATGAAACAAGGCACAAAAGACACAAAAAATGAGGACCACGCCTCAAGTTAGCCAATTCTTCATAATTTTCATGAAAAAGAACATTTAAAAAGTGCTCCCTTGTCTCTCATGAACGATCCAAAATTTCTGACTACCCTTATTTAACCTGGTTGGCCCACAATGCGAGTTCACTCGCAATTAATCTAATTCAGTTTATCACAGTATGTTTGGTGTCCAAGATTGTAAGAGTCTCAATTCTTATTGTCCATTCAATCTGAGGAGTGAGGGGGGCTGGCCACCCAGCCTCACGTCACTGCACAGCTGACTGAATATTATGAAGGACCACAAAATTTGGCTGAAATGCCAATTTCATAATTTTTTTCCTCATCTATGGCAAAACCGATTTTGGGAAATGTTAGCTGAATGCATTCGCAACATCTGATTCTTTCATGGGAAGATATGCTCATTAAAAGTAGGATTTTGATGAGTGTTTGCCTTTAAGAATTGCTTATTCAGATTCTCTTTATAGAGAACATGCCACTTATAAGTGTATTGGCACATTTAAAAGGCCTGGTGGCCAAAATATGTGAATAGGAACTATAAGAGGTTGATTCCTTTAAAATCCTTGTTTTTTCCTAATGCATCTAGATGTTTAAATTGTCGTAATACGACAACTATGAAGGAATCTAGAGCCAAAACGCACTAGGGATCCGCATTTGACGCACTTTTTCCGCAACCACTGGCCCGCAATTGCTTCCCGCATTTCATATACGACGTAATGGCGGATGCTGTGGAAGCGTGGTGGGCTTGCTGCTCGCGAAATAAAACGATTTTTGTCAGATATTTCATTAACTTGACCCTGTCATCCCTCGGACAATCGGACCGGGAGTTCAGGAAGATTTGTCGGACCTTGTTGAAAACTATCGGACAGGTCCACAGGACCGGCGATCTTCGCAAAGATCGCCCACAAGTTAATACCTGCACCAAATTTCAAAACTGTAAGTGAAATATTAAGGTCAGCATGGGCAGTTCAAGAATGAAGAAAGATGGCTGCCAAAATGGCCACCATCTGTATTTCTCAACATGTTCCTGATCCATACCCACAGGCCAATTATATCTGTACCACATTTCATAACTGTAAGCTAAATAGTAAGATCACAGTAGGCAGTTCAAGAATGAAAAAGATGGCTGCCAAAATGGCCGCCACAAAATGGCCCCCAGCTTGGATTTCTCGACATGTTCCCGATCCATACCCAGAGGCCCAGACCTGACCAAATTTCATAACTGTAACTGAAATATTAAGGTCACATTGGGCAGTTCAAGAATGAAGAAAGATGGCTGCCAAAATGGCAGCCATCTTGGATTTCTCGACATTTTCCCGATCCATACTCATGGCCCCATACCTGTACCAAATTTCATTCTCTAAGTTGAAAACTAAGGTCACAAATGGACACTTACACAAACCTGAACCGGGACAACGCAGACGATCGAGTGACGACAATAGCTCTTCGTTTCCAAAGAAAACAGACGAACTAAAAAAATGGACCACCATAGAATTGACTTCATTTTGTTAGGCTTTGATTTTTACGGAATATACTCATTGAAAAAGATTCATTTCCTGTCAGTTAATCAACAGAAGCATTGTCTTAGTATTAAATTGCTTTTCTTCTTGATTTTTCAGGCAGAACAGTTTTTTGGCTAGACTTCTTGACGACTTTGTGCACTGCAAAATGTGCCTATTTTCCCATTCCGTTTCACTGTCTTCCAAGGCTTCTCAGTGTTACTAGGTTTTTTATCCTCTCAGATTAATTAACATCTGTATGAGCCCTGAATTTCTGAAATTAGTTGAAATTTTGACTTTGTCAAATATGGTGGTGGAGGAAAAATGGTGTGGCGAGCATTTTTAAGCACTGTTCTGAGGTATCAAAAATCATCTAAGCTTCTAAGTATGTAAAAAGAAGGCATCAGGGCCTTCGGCCGGCCATTTGGAAGATTTTTCTTGTGGAAAATGTACAAAACATGCTGCTCCAGGATGACAAACTAATGTCCTCTAGGGGTCTAAACCGGTTCGATAAATACCGGCCGTACCGGTACAGTCTGGGGTTCCCGAACCGGTTTTCCAAGCAGCACTTTCGGTTCGGTTCAATAACGCTATATCCAGCTCAAAAAGTCATTTTATTGTCGAGATTTGACAGAAAATGTCCACAAAATCATGAACTGAACCCGCCAACTTCGTCATCTTGACGTCCGTTCTGATGCGAGATCATGCGACTTTTCGGGCCAAAAATTCGGTTTGCGTGGTTGCGTATTTCTAATATGCGGATCGGCCCGAATTTGCGGACCGATGGTACGAATCGTGTATCGATCAAATGTATCGATGATACGTATTGTATCGAATGTCGGCAACGATATAGAGCCCTAATGTCCACCGTGCGAATGTGACCATGAGTATTTTAGAGTGAAAATCAGATGCATAATCCTTGCGTTTGGCTGTCACCAACAACAGGGATTTATAAGTGTCCTTCAATCAAATTAACATTGAAAGTATTGGGTTTGATCATGACAAATCATCAGCATGATGACACACAAAGTGCCATTTTCACAGTGCTACAGTCCACTTTAATTCTATATCAAAGTATTTCGCTGTAATGCATAAATCAAACGAAAACATTGTGGAATTGAATTATTTTCGCAGCTAACCATATTTAACTCTTGTTCAAATAATGCCAAAAAGAGGAGTTGAGAGTCGGTGTCGAAATTCATGAGACCTAAGAGTCAGAGTCAGATTTCAGAATGGCAATGGAGTTGGAAATCAGAATCGGTTTACTAGTCCGAAGCCCTGGTCCCTTGAACATCAGCCCACATTCTAGTACTGTTGGAAGAACAATGAGCACTGGCTCTCTCATTTGCCTGATCACTGATTATATTTCAACAATGTTACATTCACATTACAGCCAATGTCATAAGGACTGATTTTTTAAAATCCTACAAACAAGCTTTTTGTTCATTTTTGCAAATAATTCATTTCCTTATTTTTCACAGGTTGTGCATGTCCATTGAATCTTTCCCTGTACACAATTTTTAAATGTCTATTTCTGTTATAATACTAATTGATGACAGATTAATATGTAATCTGCCAAAGCAGGAGAGAGCGGTAAATAGGTCTGGATGGCCTACAACACTGTTGTATTGCTATAAGTTTGCTCTCGGCTGATCTATTGTAATGCCTACTTTATCATGTTTATACAATGTTTAGTTAATTTGGCAGTTGGCCGAAGCAGTAATATTGTCGAGGCTTTAGGCCAAGGCCAATATACTGCTGAGGCCAATAAACTCAATATCGGTCAACTCATCTTGTTATATTCTTCACCGCAATTTTCAAATTAAAAACTGCCCTAGACCAAATTTTTTTTTTTTCTTGAATCTTTATGTATATAAATTGTTTTGGGGAAGACTTTTTTTTTCGGATTTTTTTTTTTTTTCGTTTTGGAAGAATTTTTTTTCCGGAAATTTTTATTTTTTTCGGAAATTTTTTTTTTTTTTGGAAAAATTTTTTTTTTTCGAATTTTTTTTTTTTTTCGGAAAAAATTTTTTTTTTTGGAAAATTTTTTTTTCGGAAATTTTGTTTTTTTTGGTGGTGGCGCTTCAATCGCTTAACAATGTGTTGTCTCCCTCTGTGAGTGAAAAGAAGAACTAAATTTCCACTTCTACTGCCATAAACAGGATGTAGTAAAACCAGTAAAATAGGGTTATTTTCGTGAATTACAGTTTTTAAAATGCGTAATTTTCCGTATAGAATAAGGGGCTTATAAGAAAGAAACCTGGGTGGTTGTTATTTATTTACAAAAATATTTTTCAGAAAAATACAGCAGCTCCACATTTACTACAATCAATGACATGTTTTTATGAGAAGGACAAATAACCATGATTTTTCAGTACGTACATGACTAGTGTGGGAAGGATCGCTAAGCGATCGCAATTTGCCGCCTTCGGCGGCAAATTGCTCTCGCTTACCGCTCTATTATGCAAGCTTCTCAGAGCCTTCTTCCCAATACTTAAAGGCACTGTAATTACAGTTACCCTCATCTCTTTCCTCAGTTACCCTCATCAATGTGTTTGGGAGATGCGCAGTTACCCTCATCATTTCTCACGGATATTTTGCCAAAATTTGAATCCCAGGATGTGTCTACAGCTTCTATCTCAACACAGATCCATGCTTCACAGTTCAATCAATCCTGTGTACTCAACAAACAGCTTGGAATGTGTCTAAAATCCTCAAAAATCGCCTGCAAACATTTCTAGTGGGCACTGAAATGGCTGCCGATAGGATGAGGGTAATCGTACTTCCGGTAACCCCAGTGATTGATGTTGAGACCTTCACTGCACAGAATTTTGAAACCTTTCTTGTGCTAAATTTCGCTTTGCGAAACGGCCTGCGTCCGTTTCGCTGAGCAAATATAATGCAAGCTTCTTCGACCTTCTTTGTAAGTTCCGCGGTCAAGGTATTGGTTTAAATAGAAACGTGCTTGGTTTGATAGTTAGATTTTGTCCACTTTTATTCAAACAAATGGCATGTCATGGTAAAAATTCTGCAAATGACTGAATGCCAGTGAATGGAGCAAAGAATTTGAAGAAAGGCTCATCCATGGTGGTCCATCACTTCAGCAATGTTCAGCAGATTTTCAAAAGTTTTAAAACATACCATGCATCCTGTCATCCATCCTCCCCATGCAAGCCCTGCTAAAATGGACAGGGCTTTCTGCTATTTCCAATCTCTTCTGTGATTGGCTGCTTATTTAGGTCATAAGCATTTTGCAGGCAGATTTAGTCAGATTATGGACACTTAGAGGATTACTGGCAACTAAAAAAAACAGTGTAAAACAAGCGAACTTTCAAACAGTTTCATTTCAGAACTGTGAAAATACATGATTCAATGGAATTTTCGGAACTGTGATAGCACCTTTCAACAATACACAATTTCTCCATTTGTAACTGTGTGAAACAGAAGCAACAATTTCAAACTGTGATTAAGTTAATTAAGTATTCATGAATTAGCAAAGGTTATGGGCCATTTTGTCATGGTATGACTTGGGATGATGCCTGTCATCCCTTGGTTGTCTTCACTCGTCAGGTAGCTGTTTTCAACTTCTCATGATGGGTACTTTCGTCTTTGTATAGTATTGTATGATTAATGTAAGTAGAAGAAGGTCAGTTCACATTTATATCGTTGTACATAGTTTCTTCCCACCTTTGTTGAATGTTGAAAGAGTTGCACATTTCCGTTAAAAAGGAGGGAAACAAAAGATTGAGAAAGCAGCCTAAAAACTAAAAATAATTGGTTTGTGAACACCAACGAAGTTTATCTAAATTATCTCAAACAGTGGCGCCAATGAGCCTTCTGATGATAAATATTACCCTTTTTTCAGAAGACATTTTGACATTTGTTGTTTTTTATGGTTAAACAACCGGTGAGTCACAAGGTAGGCTATTTGTTGAAAAATTATAGATGGTGGTCTTGTGTATAGAATACTATAGATATAGAATTCTGTTTTCTAATATAAAGATGACGTTGATCTTGGAAACTTTCATGGAAAAATCACTCACATTGCACTTCAACACAGTCAAATTGTGACTAAAGACCTGACTTTCTTTAAACTAGCATAACACCCGTGAAAGCATGCATGCGAGGGAACGGAGAAACAAAGGGTTTTTTGTAATGGCCTAAAGGTAGATTTTGGGAAAACATCACCTCAGTTTCTGTGACTGTAATTTGAACATCAAACCTGGCTAAGGACATTGTAGAGAATACAGAAAAGTAGCTTGCAAGTTTTCATAACTGGGCAGTGAGTACTTCGGTTGGAGTAGCGTAAGGGGTCCGTGAATTAATAGTATGATACTTTCATGCAGTTATTGTTATGATATTTGAGTCTCTTATATCTTTAAAAATGTCACACCATTTTTTTAGAAGTCAAATTTATAACTTGTTTTGATTATGTAGGCCTGCATACATGTGGCCTACTGTTCTAGGCATAACATAAAGTCCTAGAATAGTACTAGTTAAAAAATACTCAAAATTATAAATGTTGCAAAAGAAAGATGATATAAATAACAGAGCTGCTCTATTCATTCAGTAGTAATTATGAAATACAAGCAAGGGTGTTCAGGAAAAGGTGTTGCTGAAGCCATACATCATTTTGATAAGCAAGACAAGCAAGGTGCCTGGAGGGTGGATGTGGTTGGGTTCCAGAAAGTGGGTGAAGTTTTACTCCATGGTGACAGTCTAATAACAGATCATGGTTGCTTACTCCATGTCTATGGAATTGATTCCTAATTCGTCCAATCTTATTTCATGATTCAGGTTAATTCATCCTTTTATCGTGATAAAAAAAAATATTTTAAACTTGGCATTTTCATAGCTGCATAGAGATATATGCATAGTTTTCTACTAATTATTCCGATGTTACTTTTGTCTGTCCACCAGAATAGGCTTAGCTGGTCTTCCTCCCAGCTGCAAGATACCTGCAATCCATTTTAAGCTTTCAACACCTGACAATTACCCCACAATAGAAAAATGACAACATTTAGAAAATCAAACATCCCTCAGGCAGTCAGACTTCTATTCAGGCTATGTGGTATTTTAACACCATAATTATAAGTTAAGAATACGTTCAGCATAACTGAAAATGTGTGAACTAATATTAGGGAGGGACAAACCCAAGCAAAAATGGGAAATATATCATCAACGCGGTATGGTTTCTGTAGAACTTGGAAATAATTATGCACTGGCTAAAAATGGTTCAAAATTAAAAAACGAAAATTTAAAATTATAGTGGTTGGTTTGTCGTTACAGATTGAGATTATTAAAATTTATCATTAGCAAACTAATTGTCATGCACGCTTCGTTAAATTTTAAATTAGACTTTCTTTCATTTTGCAGTTTAAAAAAATCATATGAGAGCTTATGATTTGTTCTTGTAAAAATTGTAATATTTTCATTTTAGAAATAAAGTGTTATTGAATAACCTAATCTGATTGATCACAATAGTAACTGGATTGGCGTTAACTTTGCTCTGATAAGCTATTTTGAAGCTGTTTCCCTTAAATGCATCAGTAAATCACTAACTTAATTGTAAACAATCACAAACTGTTAAATGCCAAACCTTAATTTTTGATGCACTGGTTTTCTGATGCTGGAGGAAGAAAAAGACCGATTTCATGACACAGTAAGTGTATTTTTTAATTTTTAAGTTCTTGCATGTATGACAATTTCAGAATAGCAAGTACGATTTTACATATTGTCTAAATAAGTAATAGAAGATGCTAAATATTTATTCAATTTAATAAGATTACGTCCAAATGAGGTGAATTATCTCGAATGTCTTCTAAAGTTTCATCTTAAGACCTCAGTAGCAATCCCATGAGAAACTTTATCAATGATATTAAAGGCTTTAGATATTTGTAAGCTCTGAGGTGTATATACAAATTGATAAATAGTGCATTTTCCATGTGCCATTAATCAAGCCAGTGATTATCATTAGTATGTGAGATAAGCCATTAGGTATTTATGATGTGGCTCTGTGAAGTTGGCTTCCTGCTGAGAAAAGTAATTAATTTGTTATGTTGATGGATTTAACATCTTGAGGTCAGTGCAAATGCATTATATATGTGTTCACAGAATAGACCCTTGAGGTAAGCCCTGATTAATTCAATATTTTTTTCAAATTGTGTCTGGTTGCTGGACATGCTGGTCAGATGATAAGAGTTGAATTCAGCAATTTTGCTGTGCTCTGTTGCTTCACTGGCTCAAAGTACTTGTTTCATGGACATGACAATCCAACTTTGGCCAAGCTTCAACAATTTCTTACAGATCTTATTTGCTTCACAGACAAAGCGGTAAAGGTGAGTGCCTTTTCTTCTTTTTAATTTTTATGAGTTGCGTTGTGTATATTTCAGCCAGGAAATTTGATATGCTAAAAGAGTGGACTGTTGCACTGTGAAAATGGCACTTCGTGACTCATGATAGCTGATGAAGTGTCATCTTCTCTACATTCAACATGGGAAACATAGACGCTGTTTGATTAGCCATGATCAGGAGAAGGCCATTTGATTTTTTATATAACTGATTTTACAGTAAAAGATGCATAATCCTTTTGTTTGCCTGTCACCAAAAAGTTGGATTAGTCTCCTTAAATCAAATAAACATTGGGTCTGATCATGATAAATCATCAGCATGATGACAAACGAAGTGCCATTTTCACAGTGCAACAGTCCACTCTTTTTGCATATCATATTTCCTGGCTGTAATATAGAACTTCAGGAAGTAAATATTCAGATGTCTGAAGTCAAACATGCTGTCCCTGTATTATAAGACCGTCCTTTGGGTGGTCTCTCTTGGGGGTTTTACTTATTATGTTCCTGCTCGGATGGTTTAAAACAGGGCCCAGTTTCGAATAAAAAAAATTGAGATTTTAAATAAATGCATTCGTGAAATTGTGAGTCACTGCATAGCATTTTTCCTTAGCAAAGCTGCAGTCTCTAATAGGTTTAAAAAAGAATTTGAGATTTTAAATAAAAAGCTTTGTTGAATTGAAACCACCTGGTGAATGCCAACAGTGTTTGAAAATTTAATTAATTACAAAATGATTATTTACCTGAGATGTAACTTGTTCTGCGGGGTGTAGAAGACGACAGTATTGTGATTTTAAAACAAACTTTTCAACTTTTTTCAGTTCTCAGACCAGGCACCAAATATATATTTTTTTTAATTTTTCAAGTATAACTATACAATGTCTGAGTGTCAAGAAACAGTTGCTGTGTGTTTTAGAACTTTTTTTCTAATTTTTTACTTCATTAAAAAATGCAAATATATTCATTTGTGCCAATTTTGTGGACATGTGTCTGCTATCATATGTATCATGTTCACACTTGTTTGAACACTGTGTCTGTTTCCATGGATTGATATATTTACATGTTGCCTCAAGTGGTAAAATTTTAACAGATCGGATGGATTCTAATGGAGTTAGTTACCACTGATTTACAACCTTCAATTTTTATTTGGGAGGATAAAATTCCCTGTTATGGTAAGCTATACATTTCAAGCCAGCCTTCACTGTGGGGGTTGAACCGGGTGGTGCATTTTTGCAATCCTACCTGTTTATTACCAAGTGTTATACCCCTTGCAGAAATAAAATGGTAATCATATCTTGATGAATAGTATTGGATTGCTCGGATCCCCCACTGAGTGCAAAATTTGTGTTAGTTCTTGGCATCAACTGTCATTTCAGCCACTAACGAAGTTCTATCTATCCTATGCATGTGCAATCATCGTTTTTGGTGCAGTACTACCAGTTCATATATCTTCAAATTAAGTATACTATAGCATTTTATCTAGCTCTTGTCGGGTCACCTGGGCGTATGGTGTACGGCTGTTTCAATCATCCTTCACCTCATTGTCGTGTCTGGCTCATGTCCTAATTAGCCTAATAGGTGCTTTTAAAAATACAGGACATAAAGCCCAAATCATCTCATCCAGCTTGATTCGCCTCCATTGAGTCGTGCTGGTAGACTCCGCTGCTGGATCAGCCGGTATCTCCGGCAGCTCAACCTCTTTTTTGTGGAGGGACCTGTACATAGTTTCTGTACATTCATTGTTGGCGACCACTTGTAGGATGATGAGATGAGATCATGAGAAGACTGGGAGTCTGGTACGTACTCTATTCATTCACAGATGCTCAGTTGCCCAATGTCATATCATGGCAGTGTGGAATACTGGATGCAACCCACTTCTATTCTTTGAAAAGCTGTCTCCTGTAGGCCTACCTTACAGCAGTTTTGTAAAGAATTATAAGCATAAATATATTGTGTGTTCATTTATAAAGAAATCATTGATTCATTCAGGTAATGCAGATTACCATACAAGTTGAAAAAAGTACCTTAGAACAGTACCCCATAAGCATATCCTTATGGGGTACTGCTTAGAATCATATGCTTACTAAAACTGCTGAAAAACTGCACATA